>OW386554.1:25801946-26401946 GCA_936435175.1 Glyphotaelius pellucidus
AAACCATCGCGGGCTTGCACACATCAAATCCCCAAAGTTTTATCGCAATCGGATGAACGGTTAGCAATGTATGATAGCGATGCCAAAACTCACTATTGTATATAGAAACCATCGCGGGCTTGCGCACATCAAATCCCCAAAGTTTCATCGCAATCAGATGAACGGTTTAGCAACGCAAAACATCTCACACACATAGACAGAAACAAATACATTTTCTATAGATCAGTAATTTTAATATCAAAAATGTCAGTTGAGCATTTTTAAATTTAACATTAAAAAATTTTGTATTTTAAAAATGTTTTCATAATTTCTAATAATACCATTTATTTAAGCGTATTTCATCACCTTTCAAAACCAGTATTTAGTTTTTGGATACGTTTACAAATATTCCATTTATTTGAATTTTTATTGTAAAGTCGATATATATCGAAACATTTATACCTTTTGACAAAATACGCCAAATTTTTTAGGTGTTAAGCTTTGAGCTTTAAGCTTTGAGATTCAAGCTTTGTGCTTCAAACTTTGATATTTAAGCTTTGAGCTTTAAGTTTTGCGCTTTAAGCTTTGTTTAAGCCTTGAGCTTTAAGCTTTGAGCTTCAAGCTTTGAGCTTTAAGCTTTGAGCTTCAAGCTTTGAGCTTTGAGTTTTGTGATTAAAGCCTTGAGCTTTGAGCTTAAAACTTTGAGCTTTAAGCTTTGAGCCATAAGCTTTGAGCACTATGCTTGAGCTTTAAGTTAAGAGCTTTAGCTTTTGAGAGTAAAGACTTGAGCTTAAAGCTTTGAGCTTTAAGTTTTGTGATTAAAGCCTATAGCTTAAAGCTTTGAGCTTAAAGCCTTGAGCTTAAAGCTTTGAGCTTAAAGCTCAAGCATAGTGCTCAAAGCTTATGGCTCAAAGCTTAAAGCTCAAAGTTTTAAGCTCAAAGCTTGAAGCTCGAGGCTATAATCTCAAAGCTTAAAGCTCAAAACTTAAATTCAAAGCTTAAAGCTCAAAGCTTGAAGCTCTAAGCTTAAAGCTCAAGGCTTAAATCTCAAAGCTTAAAGGGCAAAATATGAAATTTAAGCATTGAGCTTTAAGTTTTGAGCTTTAAGCTTTGAGCTTCAAGCTTTGAGCTTTGAGTTTTGTGATTAAAGCCTTGAGCTTAAAGCTTTGAGCTTAAAGCTTTGAGCTTAAAGCTTTGAGATTTAAGCTTTGAGCTTTAAGTTTTGAGCTTTTAGCTTTAAGCTTTGAGCTTTAAGATTAAAGCCTTGAGTTTCAAACTTCGAGCTTTGAGCTTTAAGTTTGAGTTTTAAGCTTTAAGCTTTTGGCATTAAGCCTTGTACTTTGCGCAAAGCTCAAAGCTTAAAGCTCAAAGATTAAAGCCGAAAGCGTAACGCTCAAACATTAAACTTAAATCTTAAGAATCAATCTTAAAGCTCAAGCTTTAAGCAAGGTTTTAAGTTTAAAGGCCAAGGTTTAAGCTTAATATCAAAGCTCTAAACTTAAGTTCAAAGCTTAAAACTCAAAGCACAAAGCTTAAAAATAAAGCTCAAAGTTCAAAGTTAAAGCTCAAAACACCAATCTCAAAGCACAAAGCTTAAAGCTCATACTTCAAAGCTCAAAGTTAAAGCTCAAAACACAAATCTCAAAGCACAAAGCTCAATACTCAAAATTAATATCAAATCTTTAAGTTTAAAGCTTAAAGCTCAACACGTAAAGCTTAACGTTGAATGCATAAAGTTCAAAGCTTAAAGCTAAAAAATCAAAGCTCAAAGCTTAAAGTTCAAAGCTTAAAGCCAAAACTCAAAGCACAAAGCATGGCTTGCGTTGCAATGCAAAGAAATCAATTGATTCTCCTTGAATATCCTTTTCCGTGCGTCCTCGTTCACCTCCCGAGTCCCCTTCCCCTTTCGCGTTTCCCTTCTACCTTCCCCGGCTTCCCATCCCTCGTTTTCCCACCCACGTACCCACCTCTCCCGTTCCCCTCCCCCCTGCCTTTCCTCCTTGCCGCTAAAATATATGAAATACGCACATTTTCATTAATTCAAATTTAATAACGCCAGAACTTGCCTTTATCCTTTGCGGGCGTGCGCACAACAAATCACCAAAGTTTCATCGCAATCGGATGAACGGTATGGCAGCGCATAAAATACGAACAAACAAATTTTGATTTTTATATATAAGATAGGAAAGATTTGATTGTTTGTTGATGTCCTCCCGTACGGTCCGTGCCTCAGTGACGCTTACATCGTATAATACTTACATTTTTAAACTCGTGATATCTTTCAAATGGGATGTCCGAATTGAATAATTCAAAAAGTTGTATAAAGGCATTGAAGCAGTCTCGAATATAAAATAATTTATTTTGATAAGAATTAATACCAAGATACAAATAAAGAGTCTTTTCTAGCGGCGGCATTTCAATAAAAATTTTAAAATAAAAGAACACTTATTGTGGCATAACTATAATAGTTAGACATATGCTGTTGCGACATTTTTTGTAGGTAATAATGTGTTCTGCAAAGTCGTAGTACATTATTTTATTCTATCATCAATAGTTTTCGCAGCGCACGCGATGTAAAGAATATTTTAGGTAATTTTTTTACACCTTGGGTTACATTATTGGAGTTTTAGTAAGGATTCCTAATTTAATAATATAGCCTATGTTACCCGGGAATAGTGTAGCTTCTCAACAGTGAAAGAATTTTTCAAATCGGTTCAGTTTCGGAGCCTATTCGATGCAAACAAACAAACAATCAAATCCTTCCTCTTTATAATATTAGCATAGATTTTTCAAAGATGTATAAGCAAAATAAGAATGTAATTTTTTTTAATAAATATATTAGTTTGTAAGACCGTAAATAGACCAACTGAAGTATTTTCGTTAGAAAACAAGGGCGCCGATGATTTTTTTATGATTTTATTTAACTAAAATTAAAATTCTGAAAAGTAGCTTTCCCAAATAATTTATTGATATATTTTACTGCATGATTATATGATTTTAAATGCATGTTATTTAATAAAAAAAATTGTTTGAAAATTTAACAAATCTGCCAACGACCTACGGTAAAACCTTATTGTAGATACTAAAAATAAACATATTATCTCAAAATTTAAAAAATAGCTTTACTAGATAAAAGAAGTCATTCGAAATCATTTTAAATTTTTTTATGGAAAAGAGTCAATACGTCGAAAATGTGATGTAAAAATGACATATTTCCAGTTTTGTCTGGTGTTATTCCCTCTCGATGGCTTTGCTTGCTCAAAATTTATTTCCACAACTGACTGGTTCGTAAGAACCAGAAATAAAAAATTGTTTTAATTTATTAAATACGAATCTGTAAACTATTTGGCCTACAATAAAAAATCTCTGTTTTAACATGGTGATAGATTGCTTTTAAGTTATGCGCTTTCAATAATAGACCATCATAACTTTGTTTTACCTACACGCAAGCATGTTCATCAAACATGTATTATTTCTACGTCATTTTATGGATTAGTTGTCCAAGATAAATCTAATCGCTAATATCGCCATAATTTACCCTCGTGTAATTCAAAATGAAGGAATCTCTTTGATGTAGACACTGGTGGAACTTTCGTCTTTCTAGTACAAGCTAACCGCAACTAACTGCTCCAATTACTATTGCGATTGCTTCTCGTGGCTCATTCTGAGATTACGAGTTACGATTAGAGCATAAATCCCTACGGGAGTACGGGTGACTGGTAAGCAGACATTTAAAACAGTTTAATGTAAAATCAAGATCTTATGGCATATTCAGGGTCCGTGGAATTGTTGAGATAAAAGCTTTCGAAGTGGGAATACATTAAATTTATAGGCACATAATCACAATACCATGTACATCCACCGATATGGCAATGAAGTTAGATGTTCCACTTTTGTATTATACTAGCTGGGTTACCCGGCTTCGCTCAGGACAATATTAGAGAGTGTTCTGGAATGTTCCACAATTTATTTTATTTATTTATAGCGGACCCGACAGACGTTGTCCTGTACACAACTGTACAGGACAACGTCTGTCGGGTCCGCTATAAATAAATAAAATAAATTGTGGAACATTCCCATATTCCCATTACATACCCGACAGACGTTGTCCTGTACACAACTGTCTCCTTCTGGTGGGACTGTCAAATGAGTACCAAACCTGTGTCTCGCTAAATTTCGGAAACACTGAGATCATATTAATCTCAGTCTATTTTAAGTACGGGAACCCAGTTGGACCTCATATCTTGAGCCTGACGCGCGCGCTAAACGCGCTTAAAGGACGTAACGTAGTTATAGGAGGTGACTTTAACGCTCGCTCACCATTGTGGTTTGATACTTCTAGTAACCGGACGGAACGCTCAGACGCCGTCGAAGACCTTATTGCGGCGCAAGGTCTATCTCTGATTAACGAGCCAGGGAATATTTCTACTTTCTCTAATACTCATGGTGAGAGCAACATTGATTTAACTCTTTGCTCTGGATCAGTTGCGGCCAAGATATCTAAGTGGAAGGTCCACGATTGCGCTATTCTTTCCGATCATAGATTAATAACTTTCACAGTGGGTGTCAAGAAGACCGAAGCTCCAAGATCCTCCTGGAGCTTCAAAACCGCTCAGGCGAATTGGGATAACTTTGGGGAGGCTCTACGCGATACTTTAAGGGGCTTTCATGACGTAGCAGCAAGGGATCCGGACAATTTGGGGAATTTTTTCAACGCGGCCGTGGTATCAGCCGCAGAATCGGCTCTGGGAAGATCAAACCCAAGGACGATTATCAGGACGCCGTGGTGGTCGAGTGAGCTGACTTTGCTCAAAGGGGCCTATAAGAGAGCTTACAGGGCTCTGGGAATCTCTAGACGGGGCAGTTGTACGCAGGAGGAGACTTCCGCCCTCAGGGGACGCCTCAGTAGCGCTCGTAGAGCATTCAAATCGGCTGTCCTTTTGGCAAAACGAGCTGCCTGGCATAATTGGGTTAAAGATGTGGGTAACGCCAACCCGTGGGAAATCCACAGCGCCGTTGAAAAAACGGGCAAAGGCTCTGATCGGTTTTTAACTAGTGTTATTGATAACGATAACGGGAACGCTGAGAGTGCTGACGTGGCCACCACTCTCAAAACACTTCTGGGTAAGCTAGTTCCATTAGATTCAGTCATTGGGGAAAGCGACCACCACAAACAGGTTAGAAATCTGTCACGGCTTCCTCCGAGCCTCGCCCAGGAGGACAGGATAACTCCAGTTAGTAGAGCAGAGATTGACATAATAATTAAGGGTTTGGGTCCTAAGAAGGCACCAGGGCATGACAAACTGAACGGTATAATAGTGAAGCATGTATGGATTCACGCAAAGGAAGAGCTCTTTCAGGTGATGGAAACATGTATGAGGAGGGGAGTTTTTCCCTCAGTATGGAAGAGAGGCGTGCTCAGGATAATACCGAAGGGTAACGATAAACCGAGGACTGACGTGAAGGCCTATCGCCCCATAACCCTGTTGCCTGTTTTGGGCAAAATATTAGAAAAACTCATCCGACAACGCCTCCGGGAAACCCTGTCTCCAGCCTACGACCGACAATTTGGATTCGTCCCCGGTATGTCCACGGAGCATGCCATTAAGTCTGCGCTTGACTGGGTGAAGGTCTGCACAAAGAGGTATGTAATTGGAATCTTCCTCGATATAACTGGTGCCTTCGATCATGCGTGGTGGCCGATGATTCTTACGAAATTAAAAAGTCGTAAATGTCCACGGAAATTATTTAACATTTCATGTGACTACTTTGACAACAGAACCATCGAGCTCTCATATGGTGATGTTACTATCGAAAGGGAAGTGGATATGGGATGCCCCCAGGGCTCGGTTCTCGGACCGGACTTCTGGAACATTCTTTTCGACGACTCCTCTAGGTTACCCTTGCCTGAAGGATGTATCTCGGTTGACTACGCAGATGATAAGTTGTATTTGGTCTCTGGGGACAGTAGAAGGGAAGTGGAGAATAAAGCTGAGGAGGGTTTAAACGTGATTTTAGAATGGGGAAAGAGAAATCGGTTGACTTTCGCTCCTCACAAGACCGTGGGACTCCTGATGAAGGGTTCCCTCAATAGAGGTAGAAATCCCAACATCAAAATGGGAGATACCAGCATCCATTTCGTTGAGAATACAACCTACCTAGGCGTTACTTTGGATCGCTCGTCCTCGTTCTTAACCCATGTTAAAGGCGTGTCAAGCAAGGCCCAGAACCTCTTTTTGAAACTGAGAAGAATCTCAACTGCTGAGTGGGGTTTGCGCTCCCCAGCGCTCCGTTTACTGTACTGGGGGGTATACGTGGCGCAAGTCACGTACGCGGCCTCTGTGTGGGAGCACCGCCTGGAGAATACGCTCATCCTCTCGGCACTCAAGAGAGGTCAGCGAGTCCCCTTGTTGGCGCTTTCGGGTGCCTATAGAACAGTTGTTTCGGACGCTTTGCCAGTTTTGGCCGGCATTTTGCCAATAGACCTTGAAATTAGGGAGGTGCTTACAAAGAAGAGCCTAACCAGAGGAAGACCCGCTGTCCACCATGGTATTGAACTAATACCAGGGGGAGCGGTGTCTCTCCCAGGTCTTCTCAGAGAGATGCGAGAAAGAACGCTGAGAGAATGGCAAGAACGATGGGATAGGTCGAATACGGGTAGATGGACCTACTCTTTCTTCCCGTCAGTTAAACTCAGAATGGAAGGGGCTCATATTGCAAAGGATCACCATGTGACACAACTACTGTCTGGGCATGGGGAATTTAGGGGGAGACTGCACAGTCTCGCCCTATCCCCCCATCCTAACTGCGCGTGTGGTGATACAAACCAATCAGCCGAGCACATTCTGTGGCACTGCGAGATTTTGACGGACGCCCGAGAGGAAATGCTTGATGGTTTACAAGTAACTACGAGACCAGCATGGAACACTGATCTCGTTTCGAATAAGGTGAATTTTGAGTGTCTGAGGAAGTTCGCAAAGGTTTGGGTTGAGAGATGGCCTGTTCTTAGAGTCGCTGATTAGCTGTAAAATCATTGTTGTTTCAGATGTCAGGTGTAATTGCTCCTGAAACCATGGACTTCCATCCATAACTCTATCATTTTTACCGCTCGGAATTTATGTTTTCATATTTTACCTCACATAGCTTCATTTTAATACTTTATACTTTGCTATCTATATTTTTTTATATATTGTTTATTTTTTCGACTTATCGTCTTTATCATTGCATAGAACTCTGCTAAGAGCTGTGAGACTTACCATTATTATGTTATTATTATTTTTATTTTTTTTTGGTTCCTTTTCCTCTTTTTTTTCTTTTCTTTTTTCAGTTCTATAATTTGCAATTGTGCGTCGTTATTATGGCTGAACTTAACTGAACTTTAATCGTTCTGTATTGTCTACTTCCCCACTTGGGGGTGAGCTAGACCTCGTCCCTGCATAGTCAGGCGCCGAACATCCCTGGAACGGAGCCCTCTCAGATCATCTGCGCCTCCCCCAGCAACATGTGTGAGCATGAGGTTTGGCCGGGCGACCTCGGCGACCTTCCGCCCTGCCTCCGGCAACTCGACGCTTCAGTCCTTAGGGTCTTTGGGCATTTTGCCCCTATTTCCCAGTTACTTTCTTCAAGGCACAACCGAGGAACTGGCTAAGGGGCGCGGCAGCCCTGTCTCGTTAAGGTTTGACCGACCGCCACAAACATTCTTGCTGGTACTGCCAGACGACGAGAGAGGGAACCCTTTCAGACTGTAGAGCCATTTATTTGTATCTAAAACATGTTTGTATCTTCCCTTTCTTGCAGGTGCTTGCAGCATACGCAAGATACAATCCCCCGCGAGCGTGCTTCATCTTGTTTATTATCATCTTTCCATGCCTTTATATATGTTTTACTAACACCATTGTATCAAGTTTATCATGTAAGCACTTGCATACTGCTTACTAACACTGTATGCAGGGACATTGGAGGTCTAGATTCGTTCAAAACTAAATGTAGCTTCATTCTTTCGAAAAAAATTAGAGTCCTTGCGAGAGCCTTGAAGGAGTAACCATCAGTTATTTATACCAAGGCGGGTAAGTGGTGGATAACCTCCAATGTACACAACTGTCGGGACAAACAACTAAAATTAAAAATAATAATATTGAATATTCGATACTGCGATGGTAGTGCAGTCTGCCGGATCCAATGTAAAACATTCCAAAATCAACAACTCCTTAGAAATAAAAAAATAATTAAAAGAACATTTTCCAGTGGACCAAATTGTGAATCTAAACCATTCTCGAATCCCCTTGAACCCACACAAAATTTCATCAAAATCGGTCCAGCCGTTTAGGAGGAGTTCAGTGACATACACACGGACAGAAGAAATATATATATTAAGACTACATACAATTATAAGAAATCTCCCAACACATCGATTACATCATATCGCGGAGAAAAATGTGTTGATAATTTAATAAGAACTGTCTTTTAGTCTTTTAAAATGTACTGATAAACTTTTGTTAATTACGAATATTTATCATCAAGTCTTTTAAAATGTACTGATAAACTTTTGTTAATTACGAATATTTATCATGATGACGAAATACGTCTGCACGAAAATCCTAATATTTTTGCATTACAATACGAATTTTCCTGATAATTCCATTGTAAACTACTCACAATTTATTCGTTAACATGCTATTTTATCGGTTGTTACTAACTATTATTGGATGATTTATATATCGAAAAATCCCTTTTGCCAGCTTTGAACGAAAGTGGTGCCATCTTTTGGTATTATTGGTTACTTGCTTTAATTTGGTTCGTTCAAGTTGTTAAAATTTATTAGGTAATTTTCCTAACATATGTGAGGAATTCAGCATCATATAATATTAAAATAACATCACCACAACATTACGGTTCTTTAGGAAAAAATCCACAGGAAACACGAATAACATAGGACTATTTTCGTGATATCTTATTAGTTACTTCATTTTAGAAAAAGAAGATGAATTGTTCGAGCTCAAATTATCACGCCTTGTTAAATAAACAGAGCATCCTAATAAAATGCAATATTATGATTTTGACGTATACGAGTACCTTGTTTGGAAATCATAAGAAAAAAATATTAATCATTACACAATTTTGTTACAATGTATTTTTCTTTATATCTTCATGATATATTATCAAGACAAATCGATTAACCCACCTCAAATTGATGTTTCATGAAAGCCTGTTAATGTCTTGTGAGGGCCAAAATCGATTTCTCTCCGTGTAAAGTGAGACAAATACATGGTTTCATTGGTTACTCAACTGAATCCAGGAAAAGGTTGATGGCTTCAAAACCTACGTGACTGTTATGACTGTATTTACAAATTATTTCTGGCTGTAGTATGCAGAATTAAGATCGTCCCGGTGAGAGCCAATCCTCTGATAGTATGGACAGGATAGGGTATTAGAAAAATAAAGCGGAATTTTTGATTTATTCCAACCAAGAATTCAAAATACAAAACATAAAAAACAAACACGTCAATTGAGGCTAGATTCAGAGATCAAATAATCAAAACGATTTGTAAATGTTGATACACAAAGAATATTTATAGAAATAAAGGAAGCCCTTAAGAGTTAATACAGGAAGAAAGCAATAAACCAATTTGATGAGATGTTAGTCGAAGATTAACCCACTGCTGTTTGCCCATGTAAATTTTAATGCACATTAAGTCACAACGCAATCATGATTTTCATTGTGATGTTTTAAACAATATTTAAATGCAAAATTCATTATCTCTGCATTATTCAACACTTAGCCGATAGGCGTTTTCTAAAATGTTAAATTCACAATTGTGTTGAAATTCAAATTCTATTCATCCATTTCTGAATAGCCATTGTTAAAGGAAATACGAGGTTGGCACCTTCAGACCAAGAAATTACTCATGTGCATATATGAGTAAAGTACTGAGTAAAGATTTCCTTTTACGTTATACCACAATTTGTGGTGCATACACAATTGCTCTGTGCATGCACCACATGGAATTTGTTGTTTTTGTAGGTATTTGTATAATCTTTAGAATTAATATTTCTATTTTTGAAACTGACAATTCACGATGGAACTCCATTTCTCGTCCATACTAATATTATAAATGCGAAACTGCTCGAGTTTGTTTGCTACGCTTTCACGCATTAACCAATAAAAAGACTTTGAAAATTCTTTCACCAATAGAAAGCTAAATTATATGCGAAGATTAAAGGTTGTATATGATGGTAAGCTCTGGCGTTATGAAATTATAAATATTAATATATTATATTTGTTATACGTTTTCTGTCGCTAACAAAAACGAGTTTTCGCTAACGTCAGAAAAAAAATCGTTTCCATGGAAACGCTATACATATGGTTAATATACTTGTGGGCTCCATGCTGATAGGTACTCAACTCTCTACCTACTGGTCGGCTACTGCTCCAGAAAATTGAAATATAAGAATATGTTTTGTTTTTTTTGGACAAGCTTGTTTTGGAATATATGTCAGATGAGAGTTCCTACATTAAAAATATAATTGGAAACGATTATAAAGACTGGATAATAAATATTGTATTTTTTTGTTATATTTACAAACTTCCAAATATTTAAATAAAAATAAACATCCGAAATGTTTGTAAGGGCATAAATTCCGAACAAATGAACAAAATTGGATAATTCTTTTTTTCTTTGAGCTATAAGCATTATGAAATTTAGGTGGCAGGCGAGATGTTTGAAAACTGAATGTAAGGGAATGAATGTATGGAATGCGGGAGGGGGTAGGGGTGGGACGGAGGGAGGATAATTGATAAGTGCAAGCGCTACAGTAATTTCCCGTAATACCATGCGAGCGAAGCCGCGGGGAAAAGCTAGTATTATAATAAATAAAACAAACAAAAAACTTATTTCCACCTTAATTGGAGCTGACACCGGTTACGGTCACATAAATTAGTTTTATATTTGTTTTATTATAATACATCTGGTTAGGCCCAAGCACGCACCTACACTTATACACACCTACTCTTACACATACATACTGTCACTGCTTGGGATTTGGTAGTAATATTGTTGCCAATTCCTTTTTCCTACCCATCCATTGCCTACCCGTCCTTCCTTAATTCAGTTCTGTAATAAACTGCCCGCCGCATCATATAGCCATTTGTGCACCGCTCCGCCTTTAACCTGGTTCCGCTGTGTTTTGTAGAATATAATAATTCGCGCATTTTCACTGTGTGTGCATGTTGGATGGAGAAGAGCAGACGAGGGCCGGCCTACAGATTCCTTTTCGGTGAGTCCTTTCCACTCCATGCAATTATTTTACCATATTTTTCAAGCAGTGATGGTAGACACAATCAAGGTCATTTTTAATACACAGACGTAGCAGTACCACTCTGCACAACCGCATATCTCAACCAACATCTTTCGAATTATTCCATATTACATGTGAATGTAATTAAACATTAGATAGACACTTTGAAATTTTTGATTAAGCATTTATCGGAAACACAAAATAAAATAAAACATGAATTTTGGTAATATTATTTTTCAAGTAAATAAGAGGCAGTACTGCGAATTTCAACAACCTGACAATGTTTAAAAATTCCCTACTACCACCACAGTAAGCGGAAAATGTTGCTTGTATCACGATAGAGGACTTAGAGACAGCCGAGGAATTTTATACGCGACGCCAACTCAACAACTGACCGGTCGAATTATTAAATGCAACGCAATCAAATAAGCAACAAGTGGTAGTCCTAATTTCAAATTTACCAGACTAAATATTTCTGTTCATGAAATTGTCTTGTATCAAAGCAATCTGAATTGTTTAAAAAACTGGCTTCTCCTTGACTGAATTGTAATAACGATCAATTTGTTACTTTTATCATCTTTACGTATACATTCAAGATGGTAGAACCATTGGCTAAAAAGCATTTCAAATTAAGTTGTGTCTTTTGACGCGTACGATATTAATTATGGCCATCGTTCAATTAGCTTTGTCTTATTTGTTATCATGTTATCCATCGATAATGACGCAATTGATAACAGGCCATTTTACGTTGCTAATTAAAAACAAATTAAATTCACTGAACCATTTCGATCTCATGGATAAGCTACAAAGAAACAAAAGAATGCAGACTCGGCGATGCAATATGATTTTTTAACAAAGTTGTTTCAAATCTTACATAACTGATAAACAATTGTGAAGGTATGGCAAATGGTTGTTTATCAGCTGTGTAAAATTTTAAACAATTTTATTAGTAAGGGGGGATTACATTTGTATTTATAGTAGGTAAACTGGTGGATACTCCATTTCCCGCAGTTTGTCTCGGTCAATCTCCATTAAGCAGCAAATAAATTGGTTTCCGCCCAAATATTTAATTATATTAATCGACATATGGACAAACATTATATATGCATATGTGAATACCGCACAGAAGTCCTAACTTCTCCCAATCGTCTGGAGCCAGAAAGACTATGGAATCCCCAATTCGGATATGTTGTGGGACTGAAGGTAGTGGGGGAGGGGGAGGTGGGGAAGTACCTGAAATTAACCAAGGTGATACTGAGAGTTTTTTCCACTATGGAATGTGCTGCAAACATTATGTTTAATCAATTTTAAATGAATAAATTTAAGATTATCGAGAGATCGGAAGGCCTCTCTAAAATAAGCAGCTTTTAGTCGATATTAACTGTCGAACCACCTTATTTCCCATCACCTTTCCCCATGGGCGTAGGCACAGCGGGGCGGTGTCAAGGGGAGTTTGCCCCACCCTGGCTGACCGAAGCACGACCTCTGGGGCTGTCGACCGATTCGCGTTTTCAAATTTACAGCACTTCATAGGGAGGTTTTTCCGTCTTCCGTTCATATTCGTTATATTCGTAGAGCCTTAAGTACGAATATCTTGTAGAAGTCTGTTTTTTCAGTACCTACTACAGATTTTTATTTTTTGCCCAACCCTAAATCAAAACCTGGCTACGCCCAAGCCTTCCCCTCCCCTCTTCCTCAACTTTATAAGATATCCTATCAATGTTTATTAATGATATAATGATGATTGATGGCTGATGACCAATATAGTCACACGTTATCTCTGGAAGGCCCATCTAGTGTCATCTATATTCTCATAAGTACCTTAAAATAACGAATTCAGTGTTGGCCGCGATTATAATTCCTATTCTTCGAACCGAATCTGCAATTTGTTTTCCTATCTCACTATTGCGAAGTGCGAAGCACTGCGGTTGCTTGTCTCCGGTGGGTGACTGGTTGGCGGCGCTGGTAACCAGTGTCCGTTGACCAGTGGCTAGTAATATATGTGATATATTTTATTTAAATAATAGCAGATAATAAGTTGATTATTTGATGCAGCAACACCTGATCATCTGACGTAGCAAAACACGACATTTTTTATGTCTAAAATGTCTGGGTTATTTATTGCAACTATTTCAGTTCGCGATGTCATTAAATCATCTCATTATAAGATTTCTTCTTCTACTGGTCTCTCCTATCAGAGTTGGTTTTCTTCAGGGCAAACTTCAACCCAATACAACGCTGCGCAACATCTGCAGTTGTACCAGATTAGTAGACAAGTTTCAAAGCCAACCTTCACGTGCCTGAATGTAAAAATTAACAGGGAAGAGTCACTAGTCACTAGGGTCCCCCATGAAATCACAAAACGATCGTTAGTCGATCTCTTAGTATTCCTTTGCCCTTTCCAATAAACTCAGATATAATGCTTTCAAATTCCCTTAGCTATCAATCGCAAAGCATAATACCCAACTAGTTGTACTAAAATGTGGGTTGATTTTTTTAAGTCGCGGCGTTGGGGGTTGAGAGTTGGAGAGAAGAGGGGATGGTAATTTCGTCGTAATTTGGTAGATATTATTTAATATCTTCCAACATTTCTATCTACTTTAATATCCACTGGAAAGAGTTTTTTTAAATGCAACTCGATTGCCAAATAGTTTTTCTAGGAATACCTAAATTATAGAATAGAATACGTGATGTAAAAAACAACCTTCGCACAAAATACTTGGGGGTATTACCCGAATTTGGAACAGGAATGTTAAGTTCGGCTTCTTCCTTTATGATTTGTCGCCGTTTTTATTGAAAACTAGCTGGGTTACCCGGCTTCGCTCAGGACAACATTCGAGTATGTGCTGGAATGATCCACAATGATGTTTCCGATTCTCTATTCCCGAACATTACACGACTCCGCCACTCCTTCCAGATCTTTCTAGAGTTGTTATGGAACCTTCTAGAATTTTCCGGAAAACTATTCTAGAAATTTCAAGAGGGCGAAATTTTCAGCCCTTATATCTTCAAAAGCACTTTAGGTAAAAACTGGAACCGTCATCCTGGAGGGGGGATAGAGATCTACCACACCATACAACTTCCTTGATCGTACCGGGACTCGTTTCTGAGCACGTTTTTTGGACTTTCTTTTAAAATATATATTGATTACTGTAACTGGTAAAACTTCACTATTTTTGGCCATTCAAAAGATCCACTATACTAGTCATCCCTTACGTGCGGGGTATTTTGAGGATGTACGTGTAAATTTCTTTTCTACTTTGTATAAATTGTCCATTGTTGTTTTATAACGATGTCAGAGGTTGTAGAATTCAATTTAAACCAAGCTATCGTAACCAACGTACTAGAAAACTTCAATAAATAATGTATAATTATAAATATTTCAAAGTTACAAACCTTTCATAGAGTTTAATTTGCAATCCCTTAAACACCTTGAAATCGATAAAGAAGGGTGTTTATGATAGGATAGCAATTGCATTGCAGCGGAAATCTTCGTTTGAGTCCTACATTTCGCGATACTTTCACGTGAATCTTAAATTTAGTGATGGGTAGAGGGTCGTTAACTGGATATCAAATATTTTTAATCCTATCTTGAGAATACTATTACACCGTTTTATTTTTAAAAAAGCCGTCATTTTCTCAGCCTAACTTAGTACTTAGTACATCATATATCTTGATTACCGGAAGCGTCGTAAAGAATTAACGATCTTCGTTTTACGATGATTCCAAATACATATTCATTAATTATCATGACTTAATATCCTTTTGTTATATTATGTATCAAGTATTCAAATTCCATGTTTAGTGTATACGTGTATGCACGTTTCACTAATGGGTTTTGATTAAAATTAAATCAATTCTATACAGACACCCATCAGTAATGCCTTTTAATTATTTCCTGAAAAATAGATTTTGCAGACTATTAACTACCTGAAGTTAATTGGCTTCCGTGTTACAATTTATTATCAATGACATAGAAATATAACGACAATTCGATTCGGGTTCTGAATGAGAGTAATTACTTTTACGATTTATGAAGAAGCCTTGCACTTCTGATGTCGCATATGTTACATAAAAGTATTTGTAACAAGGTGTGTGCACCCCCTTATACACACTTTATTTATGGTTTCAGCGTGTGGCACCTCTAGTGCTTGCCCATTGCTATTTGGGCATTGGAGATATTGCGAGCCCTGCAAATTTTGGAATGCAACAGTTGTTAATCCTGCACAGATTCAAATCAGCAGATTTGAAAAGAAAGCCAGTCATTCTTTGTGCAACAGCCGAGAGCTTTGGGCGGTCCTCTCGACCGCAACACGACGGATCCTATTTTCGAAGATTGCTGCGATTCTGATCGTCATACTCGCCATTTTGGGAGCTGACTGGAAATCATCCTGGAGGGATGATTGGCATCGAGAATCATCCGCCTCTTCTGGAGGATCCTTTCGGCTGGGAGCCAATTCTCTGGAGTCCTGCCTTTCTCACGATGTGAGATTTGATTCGAGTCATCTCAACTTACCACGGTATCAACATGATCTACTTAAACCTAAGCAGGCCCTTTGCCAGACAGCCTTAGTTTTTGTTAGGATGTCATTTATGTTTTAATATATTTTTGTATTTAAAATACCTTCTTTTCTTGAAAATCATTAACCTACTACTTACATCTGTCATGCGATTCATTTTTTGCTTATAGTAATCTATCTTGTTCATTGTTGCCACCTCATCCCAGGTAATAGAAATTAATAATAACATTCGGATAACTTGTAGAGTGCCAATTTTTTGTGAAAAATCTCCTCAAGATCGCTAATTAATTAAATACTTGTAACTTAATATATGTTAATTAAGTTACAAGTATTTAAAAAATAACTAGTCTTTTAACATTGTTAGGTATAGATGAACATTTTTCTTGTAATTAAAGACGTTAGAACGACAAGATTCTTAGGTCTGTCGGTTCTTGTAACATGTAAAAATCTAATGTCACACGAAAATCAAAATTGAAACATTGCTAATTTTATGATTTGTGTACAATAAAAACAACATGTGCTATTTTTATTAGCTACCAGCGAGTACCCGGCATGCGTTGCAATGCCATTCAAACAAAGAAAGCTCCTTTGTGATTTGAAACTTGATAAAGAGTTTATTCGAAAATCGATCAATCAAATTTGGTTCCTAACGTAGGTACCTATTTAAAATATCTATAATTCTTGATTCGATTCAAAGTATTAGGTGTGTAGGTACTTCATATTAATTAATTAATTTAAAGAGTTTCGAAAATTGAATTTTGATTGAAAAATCATTGTTTTGCAAAATGTCGTTCTCAAATTGGGACATTTTTGACAGTTTCGCAAGAGTTTTTGTAATGATTAAAAAACTTTTAAGATGTATTGTCATGTGGTTGTAATAATCCAGAAACCTTCGCCGGGGTAGAAAGAAGGTATTTTGAAAGTTTCAAACATTTCCTACGCTTAATATAGCACAATACATAGACATATAAAAAGCGTTTTTTGATTTATATATATATTCAATATACACATATATATATATATAAGTTAATATGACATCATGAAGTAAAAATTATGCAACTGCCTTTTCTTTCTCTCTCTGGTACTTTACGAATAATGTTTTACTTTGATTATAATATTATTTCTGTTATTTTACTGGTGGCATCTGCACTAAATAACAACTAAACCTTGCTTTATGCTTAATGTGAATATTTTTAATTGGAGTGTTAATATCTCCCAACATACACCCCAATGGCAATTACGTTAATAAAATAATTGTTAACACTCTGTAAATATTTCGTACAATAAATAGATAAATTACCGAATTATTAATTACCACAGAACACATAGACACAAGAAAAACCTTGTGGGCGTGGAATTTAGATTGTACATTAAGTACTGGCCGCGACTGCATGGCGAAAAAAAAAGTCTCATATCCTTAAGCGCTAGTGATAAAAAGTTGTCTTTGCATCTAAAACATCAAAATAATTTAGTTTTAAAAAAATCAAAAAATATCCTAAAGCTCCGCGGGTCCTTTGAAGTTTGAGAGAATATCGAAATATTTCCATTTTTTCAGCAGCGCGCCATATTCCATAGTTCCTTAGTGCCTTAGTCGACCAAGGACCCTCCGTTTCGTGATATTGTTGTGTGGGTAACTAAAAGTATTTTGAAAATATGAGAAAAAGCTTCTTTGCCAACCGTTTCCAAAGAAAGAATAACAAAAAAATACTAAGGCATATCAACATAAGTATATAACTTTTTGAAGTCAGAAAAAGGTAGAAGAAATATAGTTTACTTACAAAGAAGAGTCTCTTCGTTTAAAATCACAAGTTCCCTAATGTTTGATATTTATTAACGATATTGTAAATGGAAAGACAAAAATGCAATTTATTTATGCAAATTACCGACAATAAATTAAAGTTTCCCTTAAAGTAAAAGAGGTTTTGGAAGACCAAAGAGGTGAGAGAAAAATGTTCATCGGCAGTGTTGATATACCGACTACGACACAATTAAAAAAGCTTATGAAGCCGCCGCTATTCGAATTTCGACCGATTTCTAACATATATCCCTTAAACATTTGAAGTTTTTAAGCTCTTAAAAAAATATACGTTATTTTTGAAGATAATATCTAGATGCGTTCCACGCTGAAACGCAAATTATATGAAATTCCCTCGATAGAAAAAAATCGCAAAGTATGCTCCCAAAATTATTTAAAACAAGTCTATTTCTATTATTTTCCAAGTTATATTTGTGAAAAAAATCACAATGCTTCTTTAAGTGATACTTAAGATACGCTCCATGAGATTTTTGCTCTATTTTAAACGAGTCATGTTTTATTAAGCTTTTTTGTAATTTTCGCTTCAATTTTATCGATTTAAATATTAGCGCGCTCTCTCCAACTTTCGTAAATACATATCTCTCCATCTTCTTCTTTTCTAGAGCGGTTACGGGGCCTGAAGAGAAAATGTTAAGATCTTACCAAATTAAATGAACAGGTGTAAGAAGAAAAAGCTTTAGAATTTGTGGACACTTTGAATCGTTGTCTATCATTGCGCATCATTATCTTCCACCTTAACTTCCCTTACTTCTCGATGTTTTAAAAAAATAATTACAATATTCGTGGTGATAAAAGGCACACTAAGAATACGTACATTCTTTAACGATAATCAAAGGAAGAATTTGCCAACAATGATTTTAGTTCGGACGCACGGATATGCTCACAGTAGTACATTTCTGTCGGTTTAGCGCTTCAGTGCCAAATAATGTGAAAACATTAAATTCGATTGACGTTCATAATAAAATACATATTTTCTCTATTTCTTTGTAGCTACACGCGCTTAAATAATAAATAGTCTAATTTCTGGAATACGCCCAGTGCATTCTACGTAGTAAAAGTTCGAAAGCTTCCCATAAAATAAAATCCATTCGCAAGTTTCTAAGTCGTCAAAGTCACGCTCGACGAAACTTTCAATACAACATTGTAGCGAAGGCATTTCTGGATTCTAAGGAAACTGTATTTTATAATGTAGGAGAAAGATCGCCAACCACGGGCTCGCGAACGTAAAAATTCTTTTTGGTGGTTCAATTAAATTATTTATTTTTGCTTTTAACGATTTTTTTTCAACGTGTGAGAGTCTTTGCTGACCGTAAAAGTAAATGATCCTCTGTGTAACGCGTTCCTCACGTAATGAGGTTTTGTAATAAAAGGTGACACGTGTAATTCGTATTCTCATAATATTTTTTCATAATATGAACTTAGTTTTTCATAATGTTTTTATCGTAATAACTTAGTTTGTCGTAATATTTTTATCGCAATTTGAACAGTAGGTACTGAAATGAAGTCGTAGACTAGTTGCTAAAATGAGGCCCCAAATTGCGTAGCAAATAGGTAAAATAATAAATTTTATTCTTTTACCTTACAAAATTTTAGTAACATTGTCTTTATTTACTTTGTTTACTTATGTTATTCAAACCAATACAGAAAAAATACAAAACTAATATTAAGTACATTTTTACCATAAACCAACAGATCGACTTATTTTATCGATATATTGTATTTTTACTTATTGTCCAATATTGTTTTTAATATTCTAGAAACCGGTTTCGTTTTATTTTTGTAACTATAGGTACATACTATTTACAAGCAGTATGTTGTAAATTTATTATTTCCAAAGATGTGTTAAATAGATCAGCTTCCCAGTTAGACCTGAGACCCGATTTCTCCACTAACTGGGTATTTAAAATGATTAGTTATGTACCACATGATTAGTCTGTTTATTAACTAATTTACAATAAAAGTAAGAGAAATGTTACATTAAATACTCAATTATGTACCCAATAAATATTCATATTGTCTATTTATTAATTTTAAACTGTGTGAAAGGTTCCACAACTCTGGTTAGTAGGGGAAAAGCGTGAAAATAAAAGGGAAATACTGCATGAACCTTCTCTGAGAGCGCCCTATTATAAGTCGCCTATTCACGTTGCGGCGCGGCGTAGGCCAGACTGGGAGGAGAGCTTCAAAGACGTTGAATTTTCAAGTTTTGTATTTTCCGATGTAAAGAAATGCCTGGAAATTTTCATAGGAAAAATTAAAATAAATAATACATCAGGTTTTTTGTAACTTTTACAAATTTTCAGGCAATTTTTCGTCGTGGAATTTGTACTGCCCGAATGAAAGTATTTTAAAATATTTGTAAAGGTTTTAATATAGTGTTTTTAAGATTTACGTATTTGGTTATTAAAGTTTTTTCTTTATTAGAATACCAAACAATAGTCCAACAGATTGGTGCAACATAGCGGTGTTGAGTGAGTCTGCGGACACTTTTTCCAATAGTGTTTCTTCTTCGTGTGCCCTATCTACGTTGTCGATCGAAAATGTATCTCTATCTTGCGCTCTCCGGAATAGCTCCTCCACACTTCTAATACTGGTCCACTCTCGTACATTTTGCAGCCAAGTCTCCTACCAGGCCCCCGGCGACTTTCTATCTTGCCTTTTAAAATTAATCGGACCAAGGGATATTTCTCCCTTTGAAGTATGTGACCCAGATATGAAATTTTCCTGACTTTTACTGATGTCAGCAGTTCTCTGCCTGCTCTAGCCCGTCTGAGAGTTTCTGTGTTGGTCATCATGCAGTCGATGGAACTTTGAGCATTCTCAAAGTCCCATGAAGCCACATTTCAAAAGCCTCTAACCTGTTTATGGTATTTACTTCTAAAGTCCATGTCCCACATCCATACAGCAAGACCGACCATACGTAACATTTTAACATTCTCTGTGTTCTTTAGAGTTAATGTGAGTTTATTTTCACAGTTTAATAATTTTAAGTCTCAGTAATCCATGGAAAAAATAATTATTTGTTATTATTAGTTTTTATTCCTAAGAAAAAAATAAATGCCATTTTTTTTTTAGCTCCACATCTCCCTTTGGTGCAATTTGCCGATATATTGGCTGCGCCATAGAAAACATCTCGCAAACTTTAGTCACCGCAAAGGGAACACGTTCTTGTCACTTGCTCAATCGACATAATATTTGAAATATTTTGCTTCAATTTGGGAGGCGTGAATGGGTACCACCGCATTGAGAACCATTTTTTGGATAACCAACACCTCTGCCAGAGGTACTCTCAAGTGGTTTGCTACGTTTGGCGACTTTGGCGACAGGGGTGGCCAGGTTATTCGGATGAGACGTATTCAGTTCTTCTCAGCGGATGTGCCTGCCCACAGACCCTTTGACCTCTCTAGCTGGTCTCTCTCGAACCATTGTCTCGCACCGCAGCGGGAGCGATTGAAATACCGCCATCACTACTGGCCTCACTGATCCCCAGATTCATACACACCTCTCATACATTTTTCCTTCCCGAAACGTCTTCTCTTCCTTCCTTTCCTTAAAAAAGTCCCTCCTTACAGCACCCCAAAGATGAAATAGGCCCATAGGAAAATTATTTTACTCAAGGCCTCCAGTGTGGAGAAAAAAAAATGACACCCAAATCTTATCCCGACCCTAACTCCGCAGATATTTTAATAGGACACAGCTGCTAATCCTGTACAAATCACAAGTGCGCCCCACGGTTGAATTTGGCAGCCACCTCTGGTCTGGAGCCCCAAAATAGCTGAAAAATACCCTCTACTCTGCGCAGAAACGGGCGATCCATTTGATAGATTCTTCCATCTTAACAGACGGATTGCAATCTTTAGAGCACAGGGTGGGAATGGGATCCTTGTTCTACCGGTATTTTGTTGGAAGATGCTCCGAGGAACTAGCGTCATTGATCCCTTCGGCACCGGTGCATAGTCGGGAAACACGCCAAACGCGTGCCCAACATATGTAAACGGTTGACATTTGACACACGAAAATGGGTCACTTCTTGTGTTCAACAGCTCGGCTATGGAACGATTTGCCGGCCTCTGTGTTTCCTCCTTCCTACAAAATGGGTCTCTTTCTCTCCTCAAAAAGACCCTCCACACAGTATCTCAGATGACCATGACATAGGACCTGAGCGAAATTGTTTTCCTCAGGGTCTCCTGTGTGGAGTTAATTATTTTCATTATGAGAGCCCATTATTGTCAATTATGAATAAAACAAACCGCGGTTCGTCAGACGCTTACGTTAGCCAGCCCACACAATAAATACAGCAAAATAATATAAATTCAGTCAAATAATGTATATAAATACATTTTCGCATTAAAAGGCCTCCCTCGCTCGTTCTTAATCCGTCGTACTTGTCGTAATTTTTACGTAATGTCACGTTTTCGAGAATATCCGCCATGACTTATTTATAAAACGGCTTTCATAACATTTTGATTAACATTCAGCCGACGTCAATGTCAGCGGAATGGAAATAATAAATTATTACGAGTAAAAAATAATAAATTATGTGACGGAAATATTATTGTGCTAATAAACAGCGTTGGTGTGCTGAATTGGTAAACAACGACGGTGGAAATTGTCTGCGTTTGAGTATGTTGATCACGGTAAACATTATTGGAAATAATTGGAGGTAATGGCTAACATGTCTAAAGATGGGACAATGGAATCTTTATTCCTCTGAATACACTTAAATAATATGTGGGGCTGCCATAAATAAAGTGTTTCGAATTTAATACCCTATAATAGTCCTAGGCAGAACTCGTATGTATGCATTCCAATGGGACGTATGTCGAATCTTGCTGGGTGTTATTGATCGGTGACTTAATATATGTACATAACCTCCGAGGCACAGCGGATGAGTTCCTTGGCTCCACATCGGGTATCGAGTTCGGAACTAAAAAAAATCACACGTACATATTTTTTTATGATATAGAGACATCATCACCTTAGTTGAACAATGTTCTTGTTCTTTCAAAAATGACCTTCGAATGTAAATCTATTTCTTTTGCTCATTCCTGTAACGAAAATAATTTTCAAAACAATGCACGTTGTATTTACGAAGATGAAAATAGTAGAAGATAGTAGATTACGTAGATTGTTTCAAGAAGTTCCATCGGAAAGCTCTACTTATTTTTCAAAGTTCAACATCACTTTGAACGTTTTGCAATCTCCGTTTTGTTGTATCTGACCGTTGTTACGATGCGAATTGTAGTTCGTCACTTTAGTTGGATCTGGTTCTAACTTAGCCTTACCGTGTTCTGAGGAGACAACGTTTGCAAATACGAATTTATGTAAGCTATTTAATATTTTTTATTAAGGTTCAAGTTTATAAGTGTTTAAGTTTATCATATTTTGATGAAAAATATTCAAAGACATAACTCTAACTTGGAATTGCATTAGGAAAGTGTAGTTAGAACCTTATCGATGGTAGATGGTTGAATATTGTTCTATTTCCTTGTTTGGGTATGTTTTAAAATGGTAAGTATATGTCCTATTCAAATATTCTCCTTTATAATATGTTAAACTAAAACATTTGTGTACATGCACGCAGTGTCCAGACACTAGTGATATAAGAGGAAAACTGATGAATCGTTTCAGAATTACGGCTCGTTCTGTCTAGGTACTACAGTGCCATCCTGATAAAAGACCACTATTCAGAAATGGTTGCTAGAAATGTAGCATTAGCCGTGTTTAGTGATCAGATCTGAATAGTCAGTTACTGTTCAACCTTCCTCTGCCCATTTCATTTCACCCACCCTCTTCAGTCACACACCCTGTCCTATTGGCTCCTCACACTTGAGGTAATCGCTTTCCCGCCCTGGTATAAGTAACAGATGGTTACTCCTACAGGGCTCTCACAAGGACTCTATTTTTTTTAATTAACGAAGCTAGACTTATGATGCACGAAGCTAAACGCTCAAATGACCCTGTAAAACTTGTCATGGGTTAGCCTAAAGAAAGATGAACATAACATGAGTTGTATACAGAGGATATTTTATTACAAAAGTTTGTAGACAAATAAAAGAAAAAACAAAGCCATCACTCAGAACAATGGAAAAATAATAACTGTTACCAAGATTCCTGACAGTTGGGAGCAAATGAAAAAAATACCAAAAAACAAATGAAACAAATTCATCTTCAATAAAATAATTTACCTATAAAGGCGCAGCTTGCTATCAAATTATGTTTTTGAGAAACATGATAGGGTGTTAAATTGAGTTATTTTAAACTGTGATTCCTGACTATTTTGAGAAAAATTGTTAGTTAAATTTTGGTCACCGGTGACATTAATGGTGTTTTTATTTTTCAAACCCAGATTTTCATTTACACTCTTTACTCCAAATAATGTCAAGAATCACTGGTTAAAGTATGTCAGATACGCCGCTTAACACCGCATATAATAAACAATGTTCATTCTTTCGTAAATAATTGCGGTGAAAAGTCATCATTTGAAGAGCGCAGATATTTTTATAATAGGTACTAATCATGGACACGTCTATGGCTCAGATCGAATTTAAAATATAAATAGACACCATTCAACACCTTATAAAACAAGCTGGGTCTCCGTTAAAGCCTTCAATTCGTTCATCACGCCTGCCATGTCCAGGCCATGTATGGGAAAACAAAGGTTAAAGATCTCTTGAGCTGCTGTGACTTGTAACCCTGCCTTTTAGGAATTCTGTGGTGACGTTTGCAGACATAAACTCGAAAAAGGCCGTCTTTTTAACATTTTACTAAACATAGGTTCTAGGAGGGTTGTTTGTCACTTGAGCGACAGCGCAATTTAAAACTTTTTTCTCCGATTGCTCGACATTTTTTTGTGATCATTTTGAATATTTTCCACCCAAATTTAAAAAAAAATCATACCTCCGAATTTTAATGTGGAGACAAACAAACTGATTATAGATATTTACAGCCAATGAATTCACCTATCTTTTGTCGATTATTACATACGCGTAGGATTTATAAAAAAAATATTATAAAATCGTAAACTTCTACTTTTACTTACAAATAAGAGAAAATTTGCCAGAATTGGGAGCAAAGCAATCCGAGGTATTTTAAATGGTGCCATATTGTGGCAAAAAGCGCTCCAATGGGTTAAAAAAGGTTAAAACTTCTCTGTTAATGTCTGTTGATAAATTTTATGGTAATTCTGTTTATTTTTTATGTTTGAATTCTAAAATAATTAAATTAATCAGTTACTGTGTTAGTGGAAGATACCCTCAGTATCTGTAAGATGTAAGACTACCATTCAGAATTGGAACGTTGCTTGAAATAATGGTATCAGCCGTGTTTGGTGACTAGATCTGAATAGCCAGGTACTTCCCCACCTTCCTCTTTTCCACTTCCTTCCCCTCCCCACTTACCTACAGCCTCACAACACGGTTTGGAGCAGTCGTGACTCTTGGGCAGTATCCACACAAATTTAAAAAAAAATGCATATCATTTAAGAGCCCACCAGGGCGTTGATAATTAATAAATTAAAATTTATATATTTTTTTAATATATATGCTTAAAATATATTTATTAGATTGAGACTCGAGATCTGACACCGGGAAGTATAAAAAATAGATGCAATTAATGTTATTATGAAAGTTAATATTTTGAGAGCGATATCGTGAAAAAACGAAACATTTTTATTTTGCATGACTGGGCAATTTAAGCGTCAGATTTCGCTGGATTTTCGTAATAACGAACGTTATTTAGTGCGGCAACTTTGACATTCGGAGTGAGATAATGAAGAAAAATGGCTCCTACATGAAACTGTGTTTATTTTCACTTCACACGCGGTCTTTTTTTATTTTCCTGATATTCTGGTTTACCTGGACTTTAGAACTTGTTTCATTCATCGCAATTTTGTTAATGTTTTTTTTTCATTTTATGTATTCCTTTTAATTTAATTTAACGGAGCCCAAATATTTGACCTATAAAACTGGTTACGCTTTTAATCTTAATTATAGTAGAAAACTTCAGCAGAAATTAATTTAGAAGGTTAATAAAATAAGGTTAATAAATATTTCGCTACGTTTGGTGTCTTAGCAGGGGTACCCGGCTTCATGAAATGAGGTTTGTCTAGGTCTTGGCGGCGGAAGTGTTGAATCGGGAGACACTGGTTGAGGGCGACGTTTTATCCTCTCCAGCCGGACTCTCTCGACCCATCGCTTTGCACCACAATGGAAGGGTGGACGCATACGTTCGTCACTCCTGGACGCATTGACCTACAGATTCCTACCAATCTCTTGTATCTTTTTCCTACACAGATTCTTCCTCTCATTCCTTTCTATAAAGAAAGGAAAGACCCTCCGAACAGCATCCCCAAAGATGATATAAGCCCTGAGGGTTTTTTCCAGGGCCTACTGTTTGGAGGTAATTTAAAACAGCAGTTTTTGAAAGCGGTGAGTAATAAGAAATTTACAATTTTTTGTATTTATTTCACAATAACTATCACAATCGCTCCTTCCCGATAGTCTGAAAATGGAAATACCCTCCAAACAGCATCCCCAAAGATAAAATAAGCCCTGAGGGTTTTTTTTCACATTTCACAATACACATTTAAAAAAAAAAACCTTCAATATCTAAATAAGTGAGGAAAATTACATTGTAGATAAGAAGCATAATATATTATGTTACATTGAGTGGAATATCCTTCAAAAGCTACTGTAAACGAGAGTTATTCTAATAAAAAATTGAACTAAAATAAATATATTAATTTTTTAAATTTTATAGAATGCCATTTATACGTGGTTAATAATTAATCCAAGAAATGTCGATAAGGTATTACGTGAATAATATAATACATTTGAAACGTCGATAAGTTTGATTTCTCATTCACGCAATTGTCAATTAGTCAAACACAATAATATTATCGAAGCGTTATATTAATTCGCGAAACGAATCGACAAATTTATGCGTACCCATTCCTCGTCCCACGGTTCTGTTCGTTCGAGACTCGAAATCTTATTAAATCGACACAAATAATGACGATCACAACATCATCATCACTTTCCCACGAGAACGGAGAAGTAGGTACCAAAGAACCAACTGTGTTTGTAAATCACTACACCCCATTTATTCGAAATTCGAATCTCTTTAATTCGTTTGCCCCTTTTGTGAATGATTCGTGATAGCGACGTCAGTCATGTTTATTTAATAAATTGTAGGGTCCTCCTTAGCAACCATCCGAAATTATATTTTTATCGTATTTTTAATAACTTTTCTTTCCGAATTGTTAAATTGCGTATCAATCATCATTTTATGATTTTATCAAAATGATCAAAAATCCGTTAAGGAAAAAATTATCTATGTTTATCGTAAATTATCGTAATTATCTGTGTTTATCGTAACCTGTGTTGGGACAGTAATTCTGCAAATTATTTTATAACACCTTAGGGGCCATCCTTAAATTACGTCACACCTTAAGGGGGGGGGGGGGTGTTGTAGAGAAGTGTGACATTGTGTGACAAGGGGTATGGGGGGATCATCAGCTCTGTGACGTCACACGTAAAAATCTAAATTATTAAAGCGCAAAACTTAAATGTAAACGAAAAAAATGTAAAATTGCAAAATATGTGACGTCACACTAGGGGGGAGGGGGTCTCACAAATGTGACGATGTGTGACTGGGACGGGGGGGGGGGGGGGTCAAAAAAACCATTATCATGAAATTCATGTGACGTAATTTATGGATGGTCCCTTATAATAAAATACGTTTATTAGAGTTTGGATGTATGCATCGGTAAAGGCCCTATCATTAAAAAAGTTATAATGTGTACCTTTGTATCGTTATATTAATTTAGCTATGTTCTGCAAAACGCCCACTAGGGCATGATAAAGGTTACTGATTATAAATATGCTTTACAACAAAATTTTTCGTGTTCAATTTTATAATAATAACAGCACAAACTTTATTTTAATTAATTATGTATAATTATATCTACTTACTTTTTGTACTCGGGTTCTTTTATTGTTACATTATCATCATCATCATCATCATCATCATCATCATCATCATAATATTAATACGTGAAGCCAAAACTTTGTACCCCTTTTTACGAAAAATGCGCGGACGGAGGAGTATGAAATTTCGCACACTTATAGTTTATATAGAGGAGGAGTGCAGAATGCTAATATTTTTTTAAAATTATGCATAAAAATACATTAAATCAATAATAAAAACATTACACACACTAACATGTATTTGACACACACACACGCGTCTTTACTCTATTGTTTATTGTTAAAGTCTATGGTCAAATTGCGAATAGATTAATATTGTTTGTCTTTAATATTATTTGTCTATGGTCTTACTGAATGTCAAACATAAAAAAAAAAACATTACAATTTTGGTCGAATTTCGACCATTGGGCGACCACTAGTCATCAATCATCAATATATTAATACGTGAAGCCAAAACTTTGTACCCCTTTTTACGAAAATTGCGCGGACGGAGGAGTATGAAATTTCGCACACTTATAGTTTATATGAAGGAGGAGTGCAGAATGCTAATATTTTTTTAAAATTATGCATAAAAATAGATTAAATCAATAACAAAAACATTACACACACTACCATGTATTTGACACACTCACTCGCGTCTTTACTCTATTGTTTATTGAGTCTATGGTCAAATTGAGAATAGATTAATATTGTTTGTCTTTAATATTATTTGTCTATGGTCCTACTGAATGTCAAACATAAAAAAACATTACAATTATGGTCGAATTTCGACCATTGAGCGACAACTAGTTCATTCAAATATACATTTGTATAACTTTCGGTGATAATGTAACTACATACTTGTATTGTACTCACTGATATCTTTTTTATATATTTTATTTCACATTTTATATTGTCGCTGTATTAATTTAGCTACGTTCTGTAAAATATCCAATCGGGCGAAATTAAGGTTTGCTAATTACAAACTTGTTTTAAAACAACTGGTCAAAATTACTTTTAAAATAACGTCATCAAAGTTACAACAAATTGCTCTGTACTCTGTATCTTAAGTACTTCGTTGTTACTCTTATTATACTTCCACTTACTTACTTATACCTGTTATTATGTTATCTAATAGGTATTCACTTATTATTACACTCCTGAACAACTTATCTATAATAATGTATACCTACATGTAAAAAGCCTTCAAGGCGTTAATAAGTACATAAAATCATTTCTTTTGATCGAGATATGATTTTAGATCACCCATAAATGCCATGATGTTGGACACTGTAACGCTATCCAAAACGTTGGCTAAGGAAATAGGTAGCGCAATACGGCGTGGCATAACACCTCAAAAGTAAATAGAGCGTTTGCTCTCAACAAAGGTTTTTCTATTGAGACAGGCGTACGACATCAGACATCACAAATTTTAAGTCTAGAATTAATAAATAAAAAAAATAAAAATAACTAAAATACTTTTGATATAACTTTTTACATGATGTTTGAAATTTTTTTGTGATCTTATTTGAATCACATTTTTTGTGATGTTATGTAAATCACATTTTTTTTGTGATGTTGAGTGAATCATTTTTTTGTGATGTTACGTGAATCACTTTTTTTATGGTATCTAGGAGAATGTTGAAAAATTTTGTAGCTAGGTAGTTACCTAAAGTTTCATTGACCGATAGAGTAGTACCTACGAGTTACAGGAAAATGGAGAAAATCTTTGCTAATATTTCAAGTAGTTTTATGTTTGTATTCTGAAGATGAGTGAGGATTGTTTTAGTGTATATCTTATACCTGCCTATCGTCAAACAGGTACTAATATTATCACAATAATTTCAACAAATTTTTCGTTTTGCTCGTCGATCTTAACACTCAAAAGGAAAAAAATAACGGATTTATTTCCTAAAAGATAACGGTTTCCGAAGAAATAATTTTTTATAGATAAGCACTAGCTGGGTTACCCGGCTTCGCTCAGGACAACATTCGAGAGTGTTCTGGAATGTTCCACAATTTATTTTATTTATTTATAGCGGACCCAACAGACGTTGTCCTGTACACAACTGTCGGGACAAACTAAAATTAAAATAAAATAATATTGAATATTCGATACTGCGATGGTAGCGCAGTCTGCCGGATCCAATGTAAAACATTCCAAAATCAACAACTCCTTAGAAATAAAAAAATAATTAAAAGAACATTTTCCAGTGGACCAAATTGTGAATCTAAACCATTCTCGAATCCCCTTGAACCCACACAAAAAATGTCATCAAAATCGGTCCAGCCGTTTAGGAGGAGTTCAGTGACATACACACGGACAGAAGAAATATATATTAAGATTATCGAAAATTCTTGAATTTCTTTGCTTTCAATTACGTCAGCATTGGTGTAGATTATCTTTCCTTCTCCAATTACACCTTCATATTATAAAATAATATCGACAAGACTATCTTTAGAAAAAATGAAACAGCTGATTTCTCTAAAAATCTGAATTTTTATTCCATCCTTGCGTAGTTCGAACATACTTGTGACATGCGAAGTCTGACGCGGGTACTTGTGTCAAATGCTGTTATTTATTCCCGATGAATGGGGGTCCATACCATACTCATACAAATGACAGAATTGATTGCAGGGCCATTAAATGTCATCCCATATCTATAGAGGCATGAACTCACAACGTCTATAAAAAGAGATACCATTGAATATCGAAATGAATAACGAATTGACATATTTGTGACGAGGTGAACACATTGTAAATGTCGGTATTTCACAATGTTGAATGTTCTTTATCAATTAACAATAGTAATTGACAACAATGAGCGGGTCTTTTCATGCAATTTTTGTGACTGAGCCGTGAGTAGGAATCTACTATCTTTTCATTGGCGCATAATATGTTTTAATGAACTCCTTGGCAAACGGTACGGGCTTGACAAACGAATAAATATTTTTTTTTTTTGTATTTTTTTACGGGCAGACTTCAATAAGAACCAACACGTATCTCTGCAGTATGACATTCCTATTATTGCGCTACGTTTGGTGACTTAGGAGTACCTGGGATCATGAGTTGAGGTGTGTCCGGGTCTTGGCGGCGGGTGCGTTTGCCCCAAATGCGTGGCAAGCCGGATCGGGAGAGATTGATTGAGGAAGCTTTAACGTCTTCCTCTCTCGGAACATCACCTTCACCGCGGTGGGAGGGATGGATTCATACGTATAACACTTCACCCACCACTCATTCCTAGAACTTTCCACACAGCATCCCCAAAAATGACATAGGCCGTGAGGGGAATTACTTTTCTCAGGCCCTCCCGTGTGGAGCTAATGTTAAAAAATAAAATAAAAAGATTTTGCACAAACAAAATCGTATGTACAATTTTTATTACGAACTAGCTGGTACCCGGCATGCATTGCAATGCCATTCAAAGAAATAAATTGTTTCTCCCTGCAAGTCCCCATTCCCACGCGTCCCCGTCCCCCTCTCGTCTCCCCTTTCACCTTCCCCGCCTTCTCCCTCCCTCATCACTCTTCCGCAAACCCCACCTCCTTCGTTACCCTCCCCCTCCTCCCTGCCGCTAAAATATATGAATTATACACGTTTCCAAACCACTCGCTCACCACCTGTAGTATTTTTTTTATACAAATTCCACAACGTAATACAAGAAGTCAGGATTTATTTCAGTGCATAAATTCTGGGACTTACTACCATATGTATTCCTCTTTACCCAGAATACTAATGGAAGGAAACAATTACACCAATTCCGTGGACATCTTCAGTTTATCTTTAAACAAATATAAAATATTGTCACTGAGGCAGTTCAGTTATGTACAATAAATATTGTATGTATTAACATTCGTATGTAAAAGCCCTAAAAAAGGGCGTTGATCAATAAATAAATAAATAATTCCAGAGCTTACCGTTATATACATAAGTACTCTTCAGCTAAAATGCAATCTCCCATAAAATTTTTGAGTCAGTCCATCGATTACTTTCTGAGATTTGGGATTAACCATTCATTCAAGTTTAGTTGGAGACACAATGAGATTGTATGTGGGTGCGCAAAATATCGACACGATCGTAACTCCACAGAAAAATAAAAATGAAAACTGTGTAATAAATAAGTTTAAAAAAAATTATCGGCCGACAATTTGATGGGTTAGCACGAAATCTCACTCCGCGCGCGAACCCGATAAAAATGCTTCACGGGCTGCCCGAGTACGTTTCATATAAGTCTGCCATCTATCGGCCGACTGAAAATCAGTATGGTGTGCGAACGCGCAGACTCGCCGACTATTGAATCGGCGACGCTCAGTTGGCTCCGAGCTTCGGTGTGAGGGCAACGCGCGCGTGCGGTTAATTTTTAAATGACGTTAAATGCAGAATGTTTGATCGAAAAGTTAATTGAGGAGGTCGAGAAGCGACAAGGACTGTATAATAAAAGTTTGAAAGAGTACTCAGATGCAAATGTCAAGAAAGTACTGTGGATGGAAGTGTGTGAAGCAATTATTCCTGAATGGAGCGAACTCAATAACGAGAAGAGAAGAAAACAAGGTATCTTTTGTCTTTTATTTATGGTAGTTCCAGATAGAGGTTGTACGTACGTCATCGACGAAAAATCTTTCTTTCCACACGTTCCCGTACGAGAACGAAATAGGCAGGAGATGCTAGGACGAGGACGTCACGAACGACTTCCCTCTAGGAGTTTTATATCTATAATTATTACATTTTGTGGTATATAAATGAATTGTGTATAAGTGTACGAGATATTATTGCTAAGAATTATTTTTTTTTGGAATAACTTTTTGATTCGATCGCATGCATCTAGGAAATGAACCCTTGCCGAGGCTCTCTTATAACCACTGAGCTAATTCGACCCTACTCCTTCGGTCATATTGTACATAACACATGACCGAGGGAAATAGAGTCAAATATACATAACTAGATCATACTTCAACTAAGAACTACTACATTATCTTCATTTTCCTAAATTATAAAGCTAGAGAGTGTTTTGGATAAATATATCAATTTTTATTCTAATGTGCGACATCTGCTATTTTTTTTTTGATGTGATAGCGTCTTGTAAATCGATGAACACCGACTGCACTCACGAAAAAGCATGACTCATTGTCACGTTCCGCCTAAGCCGAGCGTGCAAGGGATAGTGCGGAACAAGCGTTCGGCCTAAGCGTTCGGCTTGTGATGCATCTATCTCTCTTCCACTCCATCGTTATTTATTTATTTACTTATATTTATATTTATTAACGCCCTCGTGGGCTTTTACATGAATAGACGGAAATTTATATTCACAATATTAATTACATGTGTTACATAATCAATAAAACAGAATAAATAAGAATGCAATCGACTGGTTAGGTACAGAATATGACGTTATCACGTAAAATTATCGTCCGTAAACCGACTTTACAGACAACCAATTTTTTTAAATTATTTTTTTTTACATTAACTCCACACAGGAGGCCCTGAGGAAAATATTTTCCCGCAGGGCCTATGTCATTCTTGGGGATGCTGTGTTGAGGGTCTTTTTAAGAAAAGGACAGGAATTTCTGGTAAGGAAAACGGTATGAGGGATGAGTAGGAATCTGGGGGTTCAGTGTGTCCAGGTCATCCACCGCCAAGATCTATACAAAGCTCACCCCATGAACCCGGGCTCCCTTGCTAAGTCACCAAACGTAGCGAACCACTTGGGGTGACCTATGGCAGAGGTGTTAGATATCCAATAAATGGTTCCCGGGGCAGCGTACTCAATCCAGCCTCCCAAATTGACTTTTCCCAACTGATTTATTGAGTAAAACCTCAAATTGTAATACATTGAAGACAAATTAGTAACTCTTAAACGGAAATTTGGAACACAAAAAAAAGGATTGGTCGCATCTAGAAAGGGAGATCCTTTCTGATTTTTCTGTTTCAAATTTTCGTATGAGAGTCAATTATATTGTTTTCAATCATTTAACTAAGATTTTTATTTCATCATCTATTTTCAAGAACCAATCATGGGCAATCGCAGAGTGTATCTGTGAATTTTAATCCATCTTCAATTCGTTCATAATAATGGAAGAACAGCTTTAATTAATATTTACATCCATTTGACCATGCAAACTCGCCACTAGTTTTCTTTTTTTTTAAGTAATATCAATCAATAATGTTGTTATTATTATGAATTGGTTGCATGCATGTAATCTTATGTATAAATATGCCTGTTATATGAGTATTCTGTTCTGTGCCTTTGAGTGTGTATGCCTATGAGATGAGTAACTTGCCTGTGATACATCTATCTATCTAAGCATTTTATGCCTTTGTATTGCAGTCAATTGAAATGTTACTCTTCTATATCTATTTTCTAAATTGTGTGCCTCCAAAATCATGAAACACTGAAATATGAGGTGTACTCTTGTTTTCTCTGGTGAAAAATCGGAACTTTCAATGATACTTCGGTTCGCCAGGTTACGAGTTGTGTTTATTATCGTCTTATTCACAAAGATATTTAACTGAATTTACCTTCCGTTCTAATGGATGCACTGACTTGTTCTGTGGCAGTGTAACTGATCACTAACGGTGCCCACCTGTCGATCGGCTACCATATCCGTAGTGCCATAATCTCGTGTACACTTTACTGATATACTCTCATATAGTGATAAATTAAAAATAACTACTTATAACTACATATACGAACTATGACAGACAATACTACACTACAGAGTACATTCCATGTTTTCCCCCGTATAGTTTCCGTAATTCCTCATTATTGTACATATGTTACTGTAAATCTCAGGATTTACCAACTCATTAAAAGTTGGTAAATATTAGAATTTACTTAAAAATCTTAGGATTTACCGTAGTACTGGCTTTTACAGCAATATATACACTCCAAACAGAAATTAAAAGGTCAGCGCGTTGAAACTAGCCCCGGTTGCCAAAGATACATTATTATGTAAATAATTATTTTTAATTTGCTTTATTTGTATCATTTCAGGTTGCGAAGTACAGAAAAAATGGAACAATTTACGGACATGTTTCCGAAGGGAATTAAATTTTCAATACAATAATGCAGGTCAAGCTTCGACCAAAAAACGCAAGTATGTATACTTTGACAAATTATCATTTCTACTTCCTTGCATCGAAAATCTACCAGGGGAAGGTAATCCAGAACCGTGCGATGAGGAAGAATCTGATCCTTTGGAGTGGAAGTCCGCGCCAACCACAGGAGAGAAAAAACAAACCAGGGAAACGAAGCCGACAGCAAAAGAGTTGGACGAAGCATTACTGAAAACATCTGACGACACAAATGACGGAGATACATACTTCGCTGTATCTCTTGTACCCTCACTCCAGAAACAAAAACAAATTAAGGAAGCGATGCCGACGCCAAAAGATTTTGCTGAAACATTATTGAAAACATTTGCCGACACGAAAGACGAAGACACCTACTTCGCTTTATCTCTTGTACCTTCACTTCAGGCGCTCACCGCAGAAGAAAAATTGGATGCTAAAATTAGTATTCTAAAGATTTTTAAAGAGATGAGATTAGCAAGAAGTGGTCAGTCTTACTCTCCATAACCAACTAAAGTGTACTCTGTGATACGGTGGGTGCTGATATTGTGTTCTTTCTTATTTCCTACATACCCTACCTAAACAGCATTGTGGCGGCGGACACCTAATTTTATTATGCTTATTTGTTTATGTGAATGCTGCAAACGTATTTATCTAGGTATATTTATATTTGGACAGCAATAATAATTTTTGTATCACCTACGAGCATGTTTCACTCGTAAATGTCCTGTTTGCGTCTCAAATAAATAAACTGCTAAACACTACAGACACCTCATATTTCCCTTTATATCGTCGAGGGGCTGATTTTCATTTACAACTGCAATATCTCCAATGCAGTCCAATTCATTTACTTCTAGCTTTGCGGATAATTTGGAACTATTTGATTTGTAATTATTAATAAATTTTTTTTTTTTTTTTTTAAAAAGAAAGACAAACATTCCCGGGTTACGAATAACCCAACAATGTTTGAAAATCTCCTACTACCACCACAGAAAGCCGAAAATGTCGCTTGTGTTGTGATGGAGGACTTAGCCAGCCGAGGAATCGAACACGGGACGCCCGGGTGGGACCCAAGCGCGATGCCCATTCAACCACTGACTGGTCAAATAAAAAATAAAGTTTTGTGATTTGCTTCTAATAAAAGAAACAACAAAATTATGGTGCGTTTTATTATTAAGTCACTCTCAAACTCACCTCAATAGGGGTAAAAGCAGGTTTTAAAATAATTGTAGCCGGTTCAATTAATTTTATAATTCCACTAAAACTGGTTATGCTCATTCTATAAAAAGCAAAAAAAATCGGGCAGTTCAGTAGATGGGTTTAGAATGGAGATGGTAAAACTTTCCTTGCAATAATCAAACATTGTATGTATAGTCCAGTAGAGTTAAACATGAAAAGAGGGTCGTGCTTGCAAAAGGTCCGGTCGTTCTGTATTTTTTTATATGTTGTTAGGACCTTAATCAATACTTAAAAATCAGATTTGCAATTTCCGAAGTGCTGTGCGAGCGGCGGTGTTCCCAAAAAACCATGAAATTTTCGGAAAAAATGGCCTATTTTCGAAGAACTGTATCTTGACAACCAATAGTTGTGGTTGCCTTGGTTTCAAATTGTAGCAAATTTAGTCTAATTTAAAAGTATGCAGTGACTATACCATTCAGACCCTTTTAACAGTGAAATATTGAGAAAAAAATGAAAAAATATGAAAATTTCATGGTTTCACGGATGTACATCTTGATTGGACTAATAAGGGATGCGTTCAAAACTCTATCCTCTTCTTCATCCTTCCAGTAATGAGCTATAATATAGATTGTACATAAATATGTACAATCGTACAATCCAAGTGCAGCATTATGTCGACTAACAAACTGCCTGTTTAGTAATCGGCCGACAATTGGACAATGTGCGTACTCTCCACCAAAACCCCAAGACATTAATAGAGACGACTGAGCTAAACTCAATGGTTCTTGATATATGGTACTTGACGGCTACATCAAGCCAAACGCCGAAAACCACATTAATTTAACTGATTATTAAACTGAAAGACCGTCCCTGTGCGGTATCACTTCTACGTACTTACATAAAATTTTACTACAATATCGCTTCTACGTACATAAACTTTACCACAATATTTCGCGCTGACCAAAACGTTGTTAAATTGAGGAACGCAATACGGTATAATAACCCAAAAACCGTGTATTGTATTTTCGTCGTAACATCCTTATTTTTTTTTAAATGATGTTTTTGTAAATTGTGCCGTCTTACCAGATAATGTGTTTACAGTTTACATCTTTTAAAAATAGTGTATAATCTACTACTATATGTAGTTTCCTCAGAATAGCTAGTTATATTCAAAAAAAGATTTTTTTAACCTATCCATATGGATACGCTGGTGTAGCAGGTTAATTTAGGCACAGTTTAAACATCTTCATACGGTAACGGGTAAACCATTCATCGTTTTTGATTTGCTCAATCTTTTTAATTCAATCTGTGTTGTGTGGGCGCTTTTATAATTTTCACGTTTACGACACGGTAATCGCCTAATACAGCATTAAACGTATGTTCTTTATCATAATAATCTCCAAATAAAATCCATTTTGCTGTATCTCCCTCAAAAGTATTAAAAAAATGAGATGCTGCGACCCGTTGCCGTCGCCGTGCCGTTGACGCGGAAATTATAAAAGTAACCTGTGATGTGTGTGGAAGTCATTATCGTAGACAGATTGTAATGTAGTTTGTCTCTAAGGTGAGTTGGTAGTAAATGATTAAAAACTTTTTAGATAAAAAATTGTTAAGATTTTAGTTTTTGCGTTTTATATGAGAACCATTATTATTTGGGAATTTATTTAAGAAATTTATTCAAATTATAGTAATTTAAAATGTCTGGTTTGGAAGTATGTGTTGAATTTACCTCTCACTGTGTGCATCTTTTTTGGTAAATTTTAGGCTGCGATGTGTTGAGTTGAAGAGATCAAAGTGTCATTAGTGTTGCGCGGTATATAAAATATGTTTTGTTTAATTTATGTTGCATTGAAAGAAGCTTAAAGGCTTAAGTGCCTACGTGTTTTTAAAGTTATTAATCTGTACTAGCTGTGTTAAGCAACCAGGGGGGAATATTTCAGAAATGGCTTCATGGAAATTATAAGTCTTCAATATTTTTTTTAACAAAATTTGTAAAGAAGAAGCTAGATTGTCTTTTGAAGTATCAAGAAAAATCTGGGGCTTAGTGCTAGAAGCGCCCGTGTCAAATTTGTAAATAGTTCTGTTTTTTTTTTATTATTCAAACGTGCAAAACTATTTTTGCAATTTGTCAGCAGGTACATGTAGATAACATTTAATGAATAACATGGTTATATTTAGAATAGTACGAATATAAATATAAATAGAAGTATAAACGTTGTTTAACAAGCAAGTTCAAATGAACAGTCATACTAGTAGTATAGAAGTAGGCAAGTACAGTAAATAAATTGATTCTCCCTGCATGTCCTTTCCCGTGCGTCCCCGTTCCCTTCCACCTTCCGCGCCACCCCTCCCTCGTCTCTTCCCTCTCCACGAACCCCGCCTCCCCCTTTCCCCCACCCCCTGCCTTTCCACCCTGCCGATAAATAATATAAAATATTCACATTTTCATTTATACAAATTTCATAACGCCAGAGTTTACCATTATATATAGCCTATACGTTATTCTAATGTATGAGCTATATTATTGTAAAGTTTCATTAAAATCCATTCGGTAGTTTTTGCGTGAAACATACCTACAAACTTTCGCTTTTATAATATTAGTAGGATATATAGGCTATATGTTATTCTGATGTCTGAGCTATACTATTGTAAAGTTTCATTAAAGTCTATTCAGTAGTTTTTGCGTGAAAAAGTAACAAATATACATACAAACTGTCGTCTTTATAATAGTAGGATGTGAATTCAAATTAGCAGTACAAGGGACTTATCAGTCAATTTCAACAGATCATATTATTCAATTTCTTAGATTATATTTGATTTCAGCATCGGTATTATTTTTAATTGCCATTGGTAGTTTATTAAATATTTTGGGAATGATGTAGGTTAGGGTTCTTTTACCGTATTTATTTGTACATTTCGGAACCGCTAATTCTTTATGATGAGTGAATCTTGTATTATGTTTATGGTAAACTCTTTTTATTAAATAAAGACTTTTTTATTAGATCGGTCACAATTTCATCAATCTAGAGCACCTGACATGGGTATTCATAACATTCAAATGAGGGAAGTTTTAGAATACTTTCTGACACCTAAATCAAATAACCAAAAACTGCCATAGGCACTTCCAGCACTAACCCCCAGAAATAATGATTGATCTCTTGTAAATATCTGGAATAGGGGTGAGGCAAAAGAGGCGCTGACCTTCTGAAAGCTATCTGAAGGGCGATAAAAATTGGTAGGCAGTATTTGCCATATGACAAGAAATCAATTTTTAAAATCGCGTTTTCAAAAATGGTATTTCTGTCTAAGACGTTTTTATGTGTCATTATAGCACAAGAACGCCTGAAGCCAGTGTGTCTAAATTCCAGTTAGACTGAAGAATGTGAGTTGGGGAGAAAATGGGCTACAGGAAGATTGGGAAATGCCGGGATATTCAGGTCGCAAAAAACACATCAACTTATTGAAAAGGCACATCAACTAGGTGTACAGAATGTAGGTACTAATTCTAACCCAAGAGAAATAATGAAAACACACTGATTTTTTAAATATAAGGGGCCATCCATAAATTACGTCACACCTTAAGGGGGGGGAGGAGTGTAGAGAAGTGTGACATTGTGTGACAAGGGGTATGGGGGGTCATCAGCTCTGTGACATCACACGTAAAAATCTGAATTTTGATTATTTTTAGATGTAAAATTGCAAAATTTGTAACATCACACTAGGGGGGAGGGGGTCTCACAAATGTGACGATGTGTGACAGGGACGGGAGGGGGGGGGGGTCAAAAAATCATGAAATTTGTGTGACGTAATTTATGGATGGACCCTAATTACCGCACATGAGTCCCAACTGTTCCGAACCGTCCAGAGCCATTGAGACTATGGCATCCCCAATCGGGGTTTGTTGTGAGGCAGAACGTTGTAAGAGGGGAAGGAGACGAGGAATAGAAAGGTGGGGTGGTGTCTGGTTATTCAAATCTGGTCTCCAAGAACAGTAAAGCTATTTCAAGCAATCTTTCAGTTCTGAATGGTGGTCTTACACCAGGGCAATATTGAGAGTATATTCTGCTCTGAAACGTGCCGCAAGGATTCTATACATTATTTTTAATAAATAAATTGTGAAATAAATGTGAATTCAAGGAGGCCGTGAATACTGTTGAAAATAAATCTGCATATTTCTAAGATTTATCTTGTGTGGGGTAAAAATGTGTACGATCGTAATACAAACGTGGAGATCGAGTGGAGGGGATCAGAAGATAGAAAGGAGATGTATAAGAGGAGACAGAAGAAAGAGATATAATGCAAGAAGGCGTAAAGTTTGACCATGTATTGCGGATGGACGAATAAAAAATAGGATAATTTACGACCTGAAAGTGAATGGTATAGTCAGGGGCACTCCAGAAATGCATGGCACGGTCAAGCGAATCAATTCTACGGTGGACGTCACCAGTCAACGATATCAATAATTCTTTCTAAGATTTATGCTAACGTGCCATTAATGTCCCTATTAAGTTAAATGTCGTTCCATTATCGATGCCATTTCAAAGGCTGTCTGTTCCATACAATTTACGTGCCAAATATAGATCAGTTGGATCGATTCCATTCTCTATTTAGATATTGTATGTATTCGCGTGTAAGATGTGAAATTCAATATCAGTCCCTATAGTGAATTCGCACTACAGGACAAGTCGCTGTATGGGCGACTACTCTAAGCTTCTGAGCTGTCGACGCGACCTGCACTCTAGCTCCTTGAGTCATCATTAGTTAAATTGTAAAATCATTAATAAAATTATGTCGATGATATTTTAACGCCTTAGAAATAAGTTTTTTTGTTATTGTTTAAGCCGCCGCTACCCGAATTTCTACCGATTTCTTACATACCTCCCTTAAACATTTGAAGTTTTTAAGCTCTTAAAAAAATATATTTTATTTTTGAAGATAATATCTGGATACGTTCCACGCCGAAACGCGAATTGAAATTCCCTCGATAGAAAAAAATCGCAAAGTATGCTCCGAAAATTATTAAAAACCAGTTTTTTAAACGAGTCATGTTTTATTGAGCATTTTCTCAATTTTCGCTTCAATTTTATCATTTAAAATATTAGCGCGCTCTATACAACATTCGTAATTACATATTTCTCCATCTTCTTTTTTTTGAGCGGGGAAGCGCCGCCTTAAATCATTATCTACGTCTTTGTCAAAAGTTTGTGAAATTTATTGTTTTTTTTTTATATATGAGCTCCACACAGGAGGTCCTAAGGAAAATAATTCCCCTCAGTGCCCATGTCATCTTTGAGGATGCTATGTGGAGAGACTTTTTAGTAAAAGGAAGGAGAAGAAGTTCTGGGAAGAAAAAAAGGTAGGAGGGGTGGGTAGGAATCTGGGGTCGGTGGGTCCAAGAGTGATGGACGTCTGAATCTATCCTTACCACTGCGGTACAAGGCAATTTTCCGAGAGAGTCCTGCTGGATCAAACGATCTCCCTCAACCAGTCTCTCCCGATCCGGCTTGCCACGCAGTTGGTGGGCAGACGCATCCGCCGCCAAGATACGGACAAACCTCACCCCATGAACCCGGGCACCCCTGCTGAGTCACCAAACGTAGCGAACCACTTGGGGTGACCTATGGCAGAGGTGTTGGTTATCCAATAAATGGTTCCCGGTGCGGCGGTACCCATACCCGCCTCCCAAATTGAGATTCATTAAACGGATTGTTAAGTTGACAAACACTTTAAAGGCTTATTTTTTACGTAACCTGTTCGAATGTACCTAGAGTTTTCATATTATAGGCCTACCTTCCTGCCTTATCTAAAAACAAACATTACATCGCCTACCTGCCAACCTACATCAATAAACTATTGATCTAAATCTCTTACCTTCTTTATCTCTTCGGAATCATAGTAAGCAAACATATTTCGAGAGAGTTTTGAATTTAACACCAAAACATATATATATATATATATATTTTTATACATTTTTTTAATATTTTTTTATATGAATACCGCACAAGAGTCCCAACTGCTCCCGTCTGGAGCCAGTGAGACTATGGCATCCCCAATTGGGGTATGTTGTGAGGCTGAAGGTATTGGAGAGGGGGAGGAGATGGGGGAGAGGAAGGTGGGAAGTACCTGGCTATTCAGATCTGGTCACCAAAGACGGCCAAATCCATTTCTAGCAATGTTTCAATTCTGAATGGTGGTCTTACACCAGGGCGATACTGAGAGTATCTTCCACTCTGGAACGTGCCGAAAATATACTATACATATATTATTTTACATGAATAAATTGTGAAATAACACAAATTAATCAAATAAAATTTATTTGCCACGCCAGGATTCGATCCCGCGACCTTCGGAATGTGAGTCAAAAGCTTTACCGCTGGACTGCGCCGGCCGTTAATGTGTTTTCTTGTAAAAATAAGTAATGAATTTATATACTTAATTTGAGTAAAACCTCAAATTGTAATATTTAATTAATTAATACAATATTAGAAAAACTCAATCGAAAATCTGAAACCGAAAAATCAGAAAAAGGTCGGTCACATCTAGACTCGAGCCCGGGACCTGTGACTTGCCAGGTCAGGGCTCTAGAGATAGATGGCGCTTATTAAATAAAAAAATTGATAAATTTATCCAAGACACTACCTAGATAGCATTTAGTTCTGGTTGAATCTTACAAACATACATAAAAATAGCAGCCAACAAAAATGTGCGTTAAAAAAATTAAGATAATTTTGGTAGTTCTTGGTCGAAGAATGGTACAGTTAAATATGACCGAATCAGATAAGGATACATTATCTCAGTTGGTAGAGCAGTGGCCCGGCAAGTCATAGGTCCTGGATTCGAGTCCTAGATGTGAGCGTATCTTTTTCTGATTTTTCTGTTTCAGATTTTCGATTGAGTTTCTCTAATATTGTCTTCATTAATTAAAAAATAACTAATTTATTTATAATTATTTAGTTATTTTTATATTAATCCACCAGTCCACCATACTAAGATTTTATGGAGTTATTACCAAGGAGCAGTTACCCGTTTTAACTTATTTTGTAAACTACAAATTATTATAATATTAATATTTGTATGGCTTACCATGTTTGGCGTCGGTGAGCCTTTTAGGTTGTGCGTGTAGCGGAAACAACTTTTTGCCTTGTTTTCTGTGAGAAAACAGAGTTGCTGACCCAGTTTTGTGAAACTACAGGTATCGCAAAAACATCATAACATATTTTCTTTTTTAATATCGCATTCCGTGAATTATTTGGCTTTCCTGAGGCCTATCGTCAAACTCCTGCCTCATTCTTCACTGCGAATCCGAGTGCAGATAATAAACTTAGAGATGGTTATATTTCGGATATTAAAAAAATATCTAATGAGTATCATATAAAATATATACTAGCTGACCCGGTAATGCGTTGCTATGGCTAACGAAACACGACGCCACCTACTGGATGGTTACCCAACCTATATAACCAAGTGTTGTGTCGATAAATAACTCACACCGCTATCTGTTAAAAAGTTGGAAATTACTTATGGAAATTGTAATTGGAAATGTGTTTCCCCCTCCTTCAACATGTGTCTTTTCAAGACCCAGGCTCATTTTAATCAGTTTTTCCACCTAGCTGGAAAACTGTTTGAAATTTGGAACAATTGCAAGAAAATAGAAGTTGGATTCAGACTATCGTCAAAGCAGGCTGTTGGTGTCTTTCGTGAATTTAGTTTTTAAGTCAACAGAATGAATTTGACTACCATGAAAGCAGGTGCAGTTTGTGAACTTAATATGATTTTTCGTATTCATTCGTTGGATTACCTCCAAGTTTCAGTGTGGAACTATGTTTGTGAGTGTTGTGTGCTCCTTCGCAGAAATATGGTGTTAAGTGATTGGTTATCCTTTTCCTCCCCATACCTTGTTCTTTCCTACACATACTATCACCCAATTCCAACAAAAACTATTACGTTCAAAAATCATTTTTCGCATAACAAAAGTTTGGGTGTACCTTTACTGTCTACTTATTTTATATGAATTTAATTTGGCACATCCTTTCGAAAACAGAGTGATAAATATGCGTACGTATTTTAATATTCTTCGATTTTGACATTTCAGCCTATTCCTAAAATATATTTTTTTCCTAAAATATATTTTTATCCCTAAATCTCTATTTGAATTGAAAGATTAATTTCGTTTCCTAGTCCCTCTCAGCGAAGGTTGAAAGGGTTTAAGGAATCTTAGAATTTACACCTTTGACTCGTGATGTTCACAATACATTTTGTAATTAATTAATTAATTTTCATAAAATGTGACCACTATATCGTGAAATCTTTCCAATTCAACCTAATTAAATATCACTGCCTTGATTAAGCAAGTGATTTAAGCGTTCCATAACGGAAGAGTGGTTAAAAATATAACTAATTTATTTGAATTTGTTGATTTCTACTGCTAAAAACTATTATGTAGAAAAATTAACAATGCAAAATGATAGTCGATAGTGATAGATTACAATGGACGTGAATAAAATATTTATAAAAATTAGTACAATTTAAATAATTTAATTTTTTACAAAATAGTCCCCCTCAGGGCCTACGTCTGTAAGAATCCTCCCACTGCGGTGCAAAGTGATGTTTCGAGAGAGCCCTGCAGGAGATATCAAAAAGTCTCCCCCAACCGATCCGGCCTGGTGGACAGACACCATCCGCCGCCAAGACCCGGACAAAACTCACCACTATATCCCTGCTTAGTCTTCTAACGTAGCGAACATGGGATATCCTCTGGCAAAGGTGTTGTTTATCCAATAACTGGTTCCAGGGTGGCGGTACCCATATCTGCCTCCCAAATTGAAAAATAATAAAATTAAAAAACAGTAAAATTTTGAAATAGAACTTTGAGGGTAGATTAAAAATCTTATCTTTCCTCTAGCAAAGCATGTAAATTTATTATTGAAAACCGTAAAGTTTCTCTGTAGTCCTCTCCAGAGATAAAATGTTTTATTAGTAGGTACTGGTCAGTCTCATATTACTATTCTGTGTTGATTAAAGTTAATGTGAATGTGTATGCGGATGTATACGAATGTATATATATATATATTTATATGCATGTGTGCAGGTACATGTATTTATATGGATGTGTATGTATGTGTATGTTTGTATATATATATATATACATAATTTTTTTTTATATTCCTCTAATATATTTAAATACTTTTTTTTTCTCTTCTATATAACCAATGTACAATAACTGTTAAAATTTGAAAAAAAATACATATAAAACTTTATATTACAACACATAAATACTTGTCACACATAAACATAAATAAACACGTAAACACCTCAGTACAGGTTCTCCTAGTGAGGTGTTCACGAAACATACAACAATACCTATCCACAGTTTCACCTTCACAAACCTACCTTACACCCAACATAATAAAATTATAAAGGTAAATACTGTAATGTATAGAAATAAATAAAATAAAATAAATAAAAATTGATTATGAAGCATTACAAAAACAAACAAAAAAAACAATTATTAATCATACTTGTAAATGCCTTTTGAATCTCTGCGATTAAAAACCTTAATGACATTACCTTTACACAATACAATTCTCACAATCCTTTAAAAAATTACACAACTCTTCATGCGGTTTATACAATCAAAAATGTACATAATACCTATTCTTAAAATATGCTTTCAGGTTTTTTATAGCCTGTTAAAAGTTACATTTGGAAATCAAAAGCGAAACATGCGGCGGCGAACTTATTCATAATGTAACAACAGGCATTGTTCAGCTCTGACCTTGGAAATCAAAGGTCTTTTAAATACATATTTCGTTTGTTGAACCAACGTAATAAATGCAAGAAAAAATCATTTGCGTAAGAACGCCGCTTCATGATTATGGCCACGGGCATTTATTTTTTTAAAGAAAACCTTTCTTATTGTTAGACTATTTTTAGGGAGGTCGTATCTGAGGGCAGTTGAATAAACGCAAGCCAGGAGGGAGGCTTTGATGGGATTTGGTGGGATTCATTTCAACGAGACGTAATGTTGCTGAATTGAAACAATTATTCAAATGAATTGATGTAATGATTGCCAAGTTTGTTTCTATTTTGAGCTGGACCTTGTTTTCGACGGCCTCTGTGGTCAGGAGTGAGGCTCTCGACTAGCGATCTGGAGGTCGCGGGTTCAAATCCTTGTGTTATTTCATAACTTAATCATTTTAAAATAATATAATGTAAATTTGAGGCACGTTCCAGAGTGCAAGATACTCTCAGTATCGCCATTATGTAAGACCATCATTCAGAATTGGTGACTAGATTTGAATAGCCAGGTACTTGCTACCTTCCGCTTCCCAACGCCTTCCCCTCCCCACTAACTTCAAGCGCACAACCTACCCTAATGGAATGCAATCTCGCTGGCTCCAGGCGGTTTGGAGCAGTTGGGACTCTTGTGCGGTATTCTCATTCAAATTAAAAAACGATTTATTGCACAAAAATACATGTACAAAAGGTGTAGTTTATAGATACATTCTATTTCTTCCAGCTAACTAATACATACAAATATAATACGATACATATATTATAAATCCAAACAATTACATGTTACATTATATGATCAAATAAAAAACAGAGTTAATTTACATAAGGTATTCATTACGAGTAAAATGGCATTTTTTTAGAGTAAAGGTTTTTAGTGATGATTTATTTGAGTTTGAGGACCTATATCGTTTATTCGTTTAATGTTACGTGGAAGGACTTTAATGGCCATGTAGTAGGGTCCTTTTTGAAATGTAGAAAAATAGAAGCTATTATTGATTCTTAAAGTTATGTTCAAGAAAAAATTTAGATATCCAACTCATTTACTTTACAAGGAATGCAATGTCATGAATGTAAAACAGTTATATATTACACAAACGCTTTGTAGATTTTTTAATAATATTAATATGGCAGAAAGAACACAGCAAATTCGTACTACTAGAATTGGCTCTGGTCTGAACTTTGTTGCAATTCAAACTAAAACTTCTTTTGGCCAAAGAAATTATTTTTATCAGGCTCCGCTCATTTTTAACAGCCTTCCAGAAAATATCAAGTCATCTAATTCCTTGAGCACCTTTAAAAAGATTGTCAAATTATTTATGTTAGCTGAGGATTGCCAATTGATTTTTTCAACTTTGTCCTTTCTAAATTATTAGCTAAATGATTATGTTTATAGTAATAATAAGCCAAATTAGTATTAGCATTCTTCTGCCAAATTTAAAGCATATTATATTATATACATATATTTATTATTTACAACTTCATCGTTAAAACAAAAAAAAAAAAACTTTTATTTTTTACTTTAAATCAGTCCTCAAAACAATGGTCACCCTACAAAAGTCTACATGTTTACATGAATGTACTACCTAGCGCCAGCAGTTTAGTAATAATCTCAACCTGTAAGAAATGCAACAATATTGTTCTTTCAATATCTGTATAATTTTGTGTTATTTTGTTAATTGTAGAATTGTTAACCTCAACACAGGCTTGTCCTAGTGAGGTTGCAAATTGTTTTGTAAACATTTTTACCTGCAATGTAAAGATACAATAAATAAAAAATAAATAAAAAATAATTTTTTTTTATTTTTATTTTGAAATTTTTATGAGTAAAACCTCAAACTGTAATATTTAATTAAATGAAGACATTATGAGCGAAACTCAATCGAAAATCTGGAAACAGAAAAATCAGAAAAAGATATTTACACCTCTGGGACTCGAACCCAGGACCTCCCTACTTTCCGGGTTGGGACGGTTCGAGTCCCAGAGGTGTAAATATCTTTTTCTGATTTTTCTGTTTCCAGATTTTCGATTGAGTTTCGCTCATAATGTCTTCATTTAATTAAATAGAAGCTAATTTTCTATATGTTCATGATTATGTCTCGGGTGGTAATTACAGTAAGTTATGTACATTGGCTAAAATATATTATTAAATAATATTATTATTTATTATTTTAACTTTATGAGTAAAACCTCAAACTGTAATATTTAATTAAAATGAAGACATTATGAGCGAAACTCAATCGAAAATCTGGAAACAGAAAAATCAGAAAAAGATATTGGCACCTCTGGGACTCGAACCCAGGACCTCCCTACTTTCCGGGTTGGGCGCTCTTATCCACTGAGCTAAGGTGTCGATATCCAATTCGGTCACTTTTAACTGTACCATACTTCGACTAAGAACCACCCATATTATCTTCATAAAGATGGCAGCCAATAAAAATATGCGTTACATCAGCATTTGCTGAAAGTATCATAAACAGTCCCTGAAATTCTTAAACGAAAACCCATTGAGTAAACCCATTAGTAATGCATGAATGGACACATTTTCACGAATTAACAACTTTCAATTGATTAAAAATTTAATTACTCTTTGAAATAATGAACGGATGAATTACCCATGTTTTATGGACGGTCATGATGGCAGCAGGAATCGGGCCATTAATCTCGCCGGCCGGGCCTTTAATCGCTGTACCAATCAATCACCAATCAGCCCAGCGCTGTGAGCCATTTATGTACAACGAACTATCAGCTGTTTTGTTGTTCCAATCATTATTTCTATGCTTCGCCTGATTTTTGACCGGCACATGGCCGCGATGAAGCACTGCTCAATACTCTAAACCAAAGATTCCCAAAGTAGTCCAAGTGGACCCCAAGGGGTCCACGGGAAACCCGACGGGGGTCCACATAGGCGCGATAAAAAATGGTTCATAAGTTGTAAGTGGGGGTCCACGAACTGGTTTCGATTGAGACCCATCCCAGGCCCCGTATCCATATCCCACCCCCCGTCTCACATCATATTACGCCCCCTCCATAACAGAGCGACTGGCGTACAGCGCACGTTGTTGTACCGGTTATGCGTGATTCTTAAAAAGCTATGCAAGAGGGGCGGGGCAAAATGGGATATTGATGTTACTGTACTGGAATGAGAACATACCCCCCCCCCCGTCCCATATCCCATTACGCCCCCTACGTCGTGACGAACATAATCTCGAATACTGGTCCATTTTGCCCCCGTTTGGAAAAGTCGTAGATCTGGTACTGCTCCGTTGTGACAGACCACACCTCGCCATTCAATATTCAGTACAACGCGTGTCGAGTTTTGGGAATATGGTAGAAATGTACCAGCAGGGGGTCCACCGTGACCAGTCAAATTTTTAAAAGTGGTAAAAAAAAGGTTTGGGAACCTCTGCTCTAAACCACCTCAATCCAGGACAGGACACTGAATAAAGTCGGCCACTTATTTATAGAACGTCCACCCGCATGTTTTGAACCATTCTATCTTATATTATATACCTAACGACTTCTTAATTTTTGAAGTGAAAACTTCTTTAGCACCGTTGGGATTTGAAACTCGATGAAACGGAAGCGGGCGCCGCTAAAAATAAAAAAAACATCATTTTTTAACTTTATTTTTTAATTATTCTTTTCCTGTTTAACGAGCGAGAACAAAATAAGTTTCAAATTCTCCAAATGAGAAAAATACTTCGGCGAAAAAGATTTTCAAAAGTAAATAAAATGTTAAAAGAACTAAATTGGCCAACCGTGAAACAGATGCTGACCTTGAACACGATGATATTTATCCATAAAATAATAAATAACCTTTTACCAAAATACTTTTCAAATTAAATTATAAACAACAAGTACATATACAGACATAACAGAAGGACGTGCAAAGAAATCAGGCTACAAAAAAAGGGACAAAGCGAACACGCAGAATAGTTTACTGTACAAATGGATGTAGTTTTATAATACTCTACCAGAAACTTTAAAGTTCACACCAATTGGAAGGTTCAAGTTGTATTGCAGGAGCTACATCAAACTGGAAAAAATATAGTAAGCAATATGTAATGTTATAATTAATTAACAATATGTAAACTTTTATGTACAAATTACTAAAATAAAATTAATAAATAATTTTTAAAAAATCGTAATGTGCCTCACTGAGTGCATTTTTTAATTTGATAAAATACAATATATGTATGTAAATACAGTATTCGTATGTATATAGCCATTTGACGTTTAGAAATGTCGTTCCATGGACAATACCCGTCGATGGTGCTATCGTAAGGCGATTTCTTCGATTATTTATTTCATTGACAATATGGGCTTGGTGAACAAGCGCAACTGTCCTCGGGAAATAAATATAAAATGTTGTCAGCGATTCGATATTGTTAAACTATCGATTTGACCATGTTACATTGAAATTCGTATGTTCAAGGAATCTGCGATTTTCGATATAGAGACGCTATATGATATCAGTAGCTATGTGAACCCCTACGTCATGATTTTAAATACCCGGTATTTTTTTTATATCTTTAATTAAAGAAAATAAAAAAATGCTTTTCATTAATTCAACATTGTTATCTGAATCACTGTTATCCGAAATGTTATACATTTTACTTATTACTATTTTATTTCTTTCCCTTTAATTTTACTTTTTGCTTTACTACTTACTTAACACTTCATACTTTGTATTTTATGCTTATGCTTATACTTATACTTATACTTATACTTACACTTATACCTATACTTATACTTGTACTTATACTTATACTCATGATTATACTTTGACTCCTACTTTTTACCTTAAAGTTAACTATAACTATACTACCTTTACTATTAAAGTTAACTATAACTATACTGTAACATTCTTTATTTTGTTGTACTATTTATTGTTAGTTTTATGTTAATGGCACACGTTGGCACGTGTATGGTGAAATAAATAAATAAATATAAAATTGTGCAAAACAAATTTATTAATCTTCAAACCACACATACTTCAGAGTTTAAAACAGGCTAGTAAAATGTTCACAGTAAAATCTTTTCTTTCTCCTTTGTCAATTGCCTTTTCAAATAATAAACCAGCAACTTTTCTCTATTGATCACAGCATACTAAAATCTTTCCGTATTGCAAGCTCGGAGAACCCGTAAATAATGGTATTTGCGGTTGACTTTAAAATAGACATTTCTAAAGACCTCCTGGAAGCATTGTCGAAATACCTTTATGAAAAATGTTTTCATTAAGTTTTGTTCGACAAGAATACGATGTAAATAACAAAAATAATAATATTTCCATTTGACCAATGAAGAAAATAAAACAAACTTAATACTTCATTGAAATGGTTAAAACGTAACAACAACCGTCGAAATTTAATATTGCTTTTTTTAATTATGCAACCCACGAATTTTCATTGTGTTTATTTTTGGTTACATGAATTCCCTTCGGTTTATTGTTTTCAAATGCAAACCTTGCTACTTGTATAATATAGCGTAGGCAGATAATTTAATTGTGTCTGCAAACGCTATTGAATAAAAATTAAATATTTTAAGAACCTTCGTCATAACGACAAAATTCACATAAATTCAAGGCTTCCCGCGTAAAGTTTATGTAAAAATATATAGCCAATTAAACAATCAGACCTACATAAAAAAATGCACCACGAGAGCTCAAACATGATTGCGAAAATTGATCAACACACAATACTCATTTCTGATAGTAAAATTAAAATAAAATTAAAAAATAAATAAAACAGAGTATTCAATTTTCTTACCGGTCTTGGGGTTTCCCCTGAGTTGAAAGGATATTCACACTTACCGGACACCCTGTGTAGGTTCTGCTATAACAACTGCTCTCCACTATCCAGAACCAGTAGGGCTACGGCATGTCTATGGAGAAGGTAAGGATATGAAGGAGAGAACGGTTGAGAAGTAGGCAGTAGTACTGATTTACTAAAGCCATTTCAACTAAATTTCAATTCTGAATAAGGCGATACTGAGAGAATCTACTACTTTAAAGCACCAATATTGTTTTTTTCTGTGCCGCTAAGTGTGCTTCCTGTTAAGTTAAGGCACGATTGTTGCAAATTATTAAATATTGTAACATATGTCACTATTGAGTGTAGGCAGTACTTCATTTATTGTTGGCACTCAAAGGATATTTGGTGATCGGAGTAATATTACATTTTATCTAAGCCACCTACACGATATTATAATTAAAATGTGAATTCATTTAGGCCTGATGTACGCCTCAGGCAAAATGTTTGATTAAATCGTAGATCAAAAATTAGCATTTTTATTAGGTGCCGAAACAAATTTTATCCACTACATCAATAAATTTATTTTTATTTAGTACAGGATATACATATTATATACTTGAAAATGTTTTGACTGTCCAACTAGAAGTTGGACAGGACAACCAAATTTGGATGAATTCGCGGGTGATACTACAATCGTTCAAATGGCCCCCGACGCTAAAAAGATTCCCCATCCCTGGCCTAAGTGCTCACCGGAACTAGTCGTAAACCATCTCCGCAAAAAAAAACGTATTAAGTGTTTATAAAAAAAAGAACGCTGGTAATACGGCAGGTTGTGTGCAGAGTAAATATCGGATTGCACGCCTTTAGGTATTCGCGTATTATGCAAAACGCATATTTAATCCAACATAATGATGCTGTAGAATTATATTTGGATTCAGAAGATATAGCAGTGCATCGATAATGTTCACTGAACTAGGATTGCACGGATTCGCCGGTCTAATGAGACATACGGCTAATGGCTTTTTTTTCCTATTCTACGTTCTAACAAAAATCTGTTGTATTAAAATATGTTATAAAATATATTATATAAATATATACAACCATATGGGACGGGTGGGATCGCACTATCCTCCCCACATCCTGTTATTATTATTATTATTCATTTATTAATCATTTTTCTCGACAGTACGTATTTGAGCCTTTTTCTGTCGTTAATGCCTTATTTATTTAATTATTTATTTATTCATCATGTTCTCCGTAAAATGATTATACACCGATGTATTATGGAGAATATAAAAAATTTGAGGTACATGTGAGTATAAAAAGGTCAGGTTTACCAAAGGGGGCGTGGTCTTACAAGGCCAATGCTAAAAGTAATGTTCAAGCAAATTTGTAAGAAAATGTTCATGTTCACGGTCGGGGGGACCCCGAATATTTTTCGGCGGGCTTCTACGATATTGAAATCAAGCATTCCTGTTAAAAATGAGGCTGGATACAGGAATGGATAGGACGTATATTCCCTCTTTTTTAAAACGTGAAACCTCTTTTGTACTTTTTCTGTTTCTAGGATATGGTTTTGATCAGAAGGGGCCCAAATAATGGAGCTGTATTCAAGGATATTACAAACAAGTGCTTCATATTATTTTATCAAGTCATACCTATACTAAAAATGTTGCAAACTAGAAATGGTCTTCGTCAAATTTTTACTAGTAGTAGAATGCACAATTGATTGAACGCACAGTAATAACACTAATAACTAATAACTGTTTGTCTGTCTGCAAGTTCTGTTTTATCATTCATAAGAAAATATTATTTTTACAGTTACTTCTTTCGGCCTCTCATTTATGTTGTAAAGTTTTCATTAGGCCCACAATAAAGCAATGAAATAAATCAAATCATATAAGTAATTTAACGAATTTAATTCTGTTATGCAGATTGTTATATTATTAGATTGTTCCATTTTTTATAATCCAAACACGAAATGATTTCGGAACCAATCAAACTGCCTATTGAAACAACAAAATGTAAATGTATGTGTAATATCCACATGGACCACAGAACAATATTTTTACTAGTATGGCAGAAAAAATCTACAGAGAAATGTTTAGAGCATGATTTTCTTCCACGTGATGCTGCAGAGAATTCCCAGGGGTCTGGCCGACCGAAGGAATTCCAACGTTACCTGTGGTTTCTCAACATAGTCAAGGATTAGTTTAGCATATAATACAAATGGTCCTCAGGAATATTCCTACTCTAATTATTATACTTAACAAAAAGCATCAATGGTAGTTGTATCATATTGTTTGCTCACATTCATGACGCATATTGCAAGGTACAATTTGTAGTTACTTATAAGATGTCCTTATTTTTAAATTATGTTTATATATAAAAGGTAGCCACTCTACACTACAACACAGGCATGTGCCTAGTATGGTGGTCGAAAAATCCCCAATTCATGTAACAAACAATTCAAAAAATAAAGGAACTTAAAACTTAAATTATTTATTTGAAACTCCTGTTTCCAGATAACAGAACCATCCTTCCCCGAAGGTGTCTCATGCCTTCATTTACATATGTGACATCTTACAAGCTCATCTATATATATATATATATATATATATATATATAAAATTTAATTATGCTTGCTTATACTTTTGTGTTTAAGTTGTTTATGTGTTGCTATATTAAACATAGGAAATGTTTGAAACTTTTAAAATACCTTCTTTCTACCCTCGCAAAGGTTTCTGGATTATTACAACCCCATGACAAAATCAACATCTGAAAACTTTTTTTATCATTACAAAAACTCGTACGAAACTGTCAAAAATGTCGGCCAAGCCATTTGCCTTTGCAAGCCATCAAATTGTTCAATCAAACTTCAATTTTCGAATAAACTCTTTAAATTAATGAATTTACTTGAAGTACTAAGGACAGGTTGTTTCAAAAAATTTGATGGATTCATCAAATATTTGAAGTTAATTTTAACGTTCTGTGTTAGTTCTATTCAAGTTTTGTTATTACATCATTATAGGACCGTTGCTTTATAAAACTGAAATAATCACAGATCTTGAAAAGAACTTACACAGAACGTGAAAATTAACTTCAAATATTTGATGAATCCATCAAATTTTTTGAAACAACCCGTCCTAAGTAAGTAACAATTATAGGTATTTTGAGTAGGTAACTGTGTTAGGTACCAATTTTGATTAATTTTTCTTATAATTTACAAATGTGAATGTTTGTAATATATGAAAATAAGAATTTGAATAAAAAAATTGTAACAGGTGGCACGCGAACTGTTTGTAAACCGAATGTACTAGGACAGAATATATGGTACGTGGGAGGGGGGTTGGCGGAACGGGGGAGCGAGAGAGGGAAGATGGAAGGGGCGGCGGAAGAGGAACGAGATGAATGGGAAAGGACACGCAGGTAAAAACAGTTTCTTTATTAAGTGGCATTGCAACGCTTGCCGGGAAATCGCTAGTAGCTAATAAAATTAGCACATGTTCTTTAAAGAAGCTCTGTATCTTCACAAATCGTGGCGTTATCATGGCAATCTACACATTCGAGACATTGGATTGAAGTAGACCATATATAAATGTTTTATTATTACATACAGCATAATATCTATGAGTTACATTGTTCCGTGGTAATCCAACATTCAAAATGGCCACGAGTGATGCGATTGTCAAAACTCAATTAAAATTAAATGAATATTCAATGGTTCATTTGATGAACTCTGATTTATCCTTTAGGAAAAAATATTATCGTACAGCCGGAAATTCTGTTACATTCAATAGAGAATAAATTCAATCATTTTGCGGATTTTCTTTGATTTATTGCGTAGTTAGGTACCTACTTATTTAATTGGTAGGTAGATAGATACTCGCACTATCGTCCGGGTGAAAGTCGCCTTTGCTGGAATTGGCTTTAGCCATATTTTGGCAAATTTAGCCGTATTTTGGTATTTGAATAGCAAGGTGCTTCCCCACTTACCTCTTCTCCATTTTCTTCACCTCCCTATCATTTCAGCCTCACATCATACAATGATAAATGACTGACTCCAGCCACAGTAGGGATGTAAAATTTTGTGTTATTTTGTTAATTTGTAGAATTGTTAACCCCAAGACAGGCTTGTCCTAGTGAGGTTGCAAATTGTTTTGTAAACATTTTTACCTGCAATGTAAAGAAACAATAAGGACGGGTTGTTTCAAAAAATTTGATGAATACATCAAATATTTTAAGTTACTTTTCACGTTCTGTGTAAGTTCTATTAAAGTTCTGTGATTATTTCAGTTTCATGCAGCAACTAGCCTATAATGATATAATAACAGAACTTGCATAGAACCTCCACAGAACGTCAAAATTAACTTCAAATATTTGATGAATTCATCAAATTTTTTGAAACAACCCGTCCTTAATAAATAAATTAAAAAATATCGATTAATGAAGTAGGTACCTACCTACTTGTTAAGAAGACCTCGTGTCTAAGAAAAAGTATGTTTCTATTTTTCTTGTTTGAGTAATAAATAAACCAAAATTTCCTCTGAAATCATAAGTTTTCTAAGAAGGTACTTAAATACCTACCTACATAATTATAAACCACGTAACACTTTTTTCAGTTCGAACTAGCTGTTTCCCGACATGCGTTGCAATGCCATTTTCAAATAAATTAATTGTTTCTCCCTGCATGTCCTTTCCCGTGCGTCCCCTTTCCCCTCCCGCATCCCCTTCCCCTCCCGCGTACCCCTTCCACCATCCCCGCCTTCCCTCTCCCGCTTCATCGTCCCGCCAACCCCTCTCCCGCGTTTCATATGTTTAGTCCCAGTACATTAAGTTTTCAAATAGCTCGCAAGCCACCTATAACATTTTTTTTTACTTATTCAAATTTTCATTTTTCATATCACAAATATTCGTTTTTGTGTATTATAAGAACAACCAATAAATTTAACATATGTGCCTATTCAAAAAATCTATAATTTTAGATTCGATTCAAATTTGTATGCAAGTACTTCCAATTAATTCTTTAATTTAAATCGTTTTAAAAATAGAATTTCGATTTGGCAATCATTGTTTTGCAAAATGTCTTTCTCAAATTTTTGACAGTTTCGCAAGAATTTTTGTGAAGATTAAAAAACTTTTCAGATGTATTGTCATGTGGTTGTAATAAACCAGAAACCTTCGGGGGGGTTTAAAGAAGGTATTTTTAAGTTAGTAAGTTTCAAACATTTCCTGTGATTAATGTATCAATATCTCACTAATCCCCAAACACATTTTTATTTTTATTTTTTTTTACAGTTAATACCGCACAAGAGTTCCAACTGCTCCCGTCTGGAGCAAGTGAGACTATGGCATCCCCAATCGGGGTATGTTGTGAGGCTGAAGGTAGTGGGGAGGGGAAGGAGATAGGGAAGAGGAAGGTGGGAATGTACCTGGCTATTCAGATCTGGTCACTAAACACGGCTAAAGCCATTTCAAGCAACGTTTCAATTCTGAATGGTGGTCTTACACCAGGGCGATACTGATAGTATCTTCCACTCTTATTTATAAAGACAACGAATTATACAATTTGTTAAAAGAAATTTCACCATATCAATGGCAATTCTTTTATCGAACTTTCTTCTAGCCGGCAGGTATCACAATATTATCATACTAGTAAATAATACATATAATCCAGATTTGACAGATTTGGTAGGAACCACGATCATGTGAACTCTGGCAGAATAAAATGGTAGTAGCCAACATGGCCACCATTTTGAACCGGAACCGGAACGTAATAAACAAATGTACAGACAGATGAAATGCCAAATGGTCCAGTTGAAACAGGACTTCACTTAGTCAATGAAGTGCATATTGCTTTTTGGGGTCCATTCTTGAGAGTTTTAGTCGAGTTTTGGCGTGGGTTTTTTTTAATGTGAATTTCTTACACATTCGCGTAATGTTTGTGTAAGACGGGCACCTACTTTGATGATATTTCCGGATTGATCGCACCACAGGTTTAAAGTAGCTGGCACAAAAAAACCATTAAAATTATTATCAGCAAAAAGTTATAAATTACAGGCGTCTATTTGTATATTTATTTATAATACCGCAAAGGTCGAATTCAATGAGATTACTTCTTTACATAAATCTTGGCCTTCTACTTTTTGGAAGGCCATGCAAATATATATGGATACAATTAAGTAGTCAAGAACTTTTATTATTTTTATTAGAATGTTTATCAGATAACCTATTATAGCCATAAATCATCTTGGTGTTTTCACCGAATTTATTTAACACTTACCTATCTCTCCGGCAATAGTGTATTATTGGACTGTGTTATTCACGGTCAGAAAAAACGAATTTTACTGTTGTCAAGGTGAAATCACACAGGTGAGCATTTCACGTACCAATATTATTGAACTGCCGGTATTACATGAGGATGGAATTACGATCGGAATAAATTGCACAAGGAGATATTACGCCTACTTAACATATTACTTCAAAAAGTCAATTTTAGATTTAAATATCGGCTTAATTAAATAATCGGCTTTACTAATAAATATCTAATAAAAATTACTTACCAACCGTTAGACGGTGTTTTAGTTGCACATTGTACAAAGACCGTGCAATTTTAAATTCGATTTGGTACTAATAAAAAAAATCTCCAACTATATTATTCAAATCTGGCATTATCGAATTGTGATTTTAATACCGGGCCAAGCGACCCGCACAGCATTCGGTTATAAATATTTAACTGTAATCTCTACATGAATCGTTTTTTTGTTTAACCGTACGGTCTGTTTTATACGTATTTGTGTTATTTTTCGTCAGTTTTAGTCAAGAAATTATACAATGATCTTGCATGTTGTAAGGGGCCATCCATAAATTACGTCACACCTTAAGGCCGCACTCTTGAAACGCACAGCGCTGAAAAAGAAGAAGATGGAGAGATATGTAATTACGAGTGTTGGACAGAGCGCGCTAATATGTTTAGTCGTAGAATAGCAGCGAAAATTGCGAAAAAGCTTAATAAAACATGACTCGTTTAAAATAGAGCAAAAATCTCGTGGGACGTATCTTAAGTATCATTTAAAGAAACATTGTGAATTTTTTCACAAATATAACTTGTACAATAAAAGAAATAGACTTGTTTAAAATAATTTTCGGAGCATACTTTGCGATTTTTTTCTATCGAGGGAATTTCATATAATTTGCGTTTCGGCGTGGAACGTATCTAGATATTATCTTCAAAAATAACATTTATTTTTTAAGAGCTTAAAAACTTCAAATGTTTAAGGGAGATATGTAAGAAATCGGTCGAAGTACGAATAGTAGACCCTTAAGGGGGGGAGGAGAGTAGAGAAGTGTGACATTGTGCGACAAGGGGTATGGGGGGGGGGGGTCACCAGCTCTGTGACGTCACATGTAAAAATCTAAATAATAAAAAATGTAAACGAAAAACTTAAAAATATGACGTCACACTGGGTGGGAGGGGGTCTCACAAATGTAACGATGTGTGAAAGGGACGAGGGGAGAGGGGGTGAAAAAATCATGAAATTCGTGTGGCGTAATTTATGGATGGCCCTTAAATTGAACCTTCGTGTTGTCAGAAAGTGTGATTATACTATTATTATATTATATGTATGGTCCTAATTATAAAAGAATTTCTTGAAGGGATGTTTTTTTATAACATAAATGTATAATACATTTAACGTACCAAAGATGAATGGTTTAATTACGCAAGAAATGCGTTCAAAACGTCAGTTTATTTAAAGTATTTATTGGCAATTAAACAACTCTTTTTTTAATTTTTTTACTGCACGAACTAAAAGCAAAGTGATAGTTTTCTTGCAAAATAATGAAATAAATTGATTGTGTTTTTGGATTTTGAATTTTTTAAATTTTTTTGACATTTTGATTAAAAAATTTTATGGTAAGCTTTTTTAACTTTTTTCAAATTTAGAATTGAAATTTTGCAATTTATAAAAATAAAAGTATATTTCAAATACAAAAATCTAAAAGTTAATTTTATCTACTTTCTATAATGGTATTTGTTTTAAGACGTCTAGGTTGTTTAACGTGTGTAATTCCAATACATTTCTTTTCGTGTGTAACGTCCTCCACGTTCAATTATGTGCCCGTGTGTATTTAACATTATATGGCAATGTAATTAACATTGGTACGTAGGTAAAATTCAAGCCTGTGTAATTTCGTCGAGTATCATCATCATCATCATTAAAAAATTTGTGCGTGATGTTATGCTCGTCCTTGAATAGGTACCTTCCGAGCTGTTTTTTTCTTCAATTTAGATCCTGAAGCCATTCGGCTAATGGTTTTTTACGAGTACTTTATAGAAGGTAAAGTCCTGCTTACGTAATAATATCTTCCCGTTATTCTTCTTCGACATTGTTATTTTTATGTCACTGGTTTAGTTCCAAATCTAACACATCGTTAACCTTACACACCGGACTTAACAATCGTGACTTCTGGCGTAAATCTTTGGGTTTACACAAGAAAAAACATCACCGCACGTCAATAATGATTTTATTAATCAGAATGAATGTAGGCAGCCGATAATGCACGTCATTTTCTCTCATTTCCTTTATCAGATTAACTGGTATTTCAAACATTAGAATGGAATTATATTATAAGCGTGATTCAACACTATATCTGCGTCACGTCTCTGTCAGCTGGTAAGCCCCTTAAAACATGTTTACTTATATAAAAACTTAATTAATATTCGAGGAAAATAATCACTAAGATCGTAATAAATATTTATAACATATAGATACGTAGGTATTACTTATGGATACATGACGTATGCATTGTGTGTAATACTTTATTGGAACTATTTTATTATTTTTATTTATAGGCAAGGGGATTGAAAATTTGGAAGGCGGTTATAATATAACCAACACCTCTGCAGTAGGTCGTCCCAAGTGATTCGCGTCGTTTGCTGATTTGCAGGGATGCCCGGTTTCACAAGGTGAAGTTTGTCTTGGCGGTGGATGGATTTGCGTGGCGGGCCGGATCGGGAGATCTTTTGACCTCTCCAGCCGGACTTTCTAGATCCATCGCCTTGCACCGCAGTGGGAGGGTGGATTCATACGGTGGATGGTCTTTCCTAGACACATCGATTCTCGGATTCCTACCCATCGCTCGTACCTTTTTTCTTTCCCTGCCTTTCCACAAAAAGATCCTTCACACAGCATACCAAAAGATGACATAGATCCTGAGGGATTTTTTGTGAAACTAGTGTAAAACAAAAAAATAAACTCCGTTATCTTTTTGACTAAGAACGGGTAGACTTAGTTTGAAGACATGACGTCTTCAAATGGGGTACATTGTAAGACTGAAGGGACTGGGGAAAGAGATTCGAAAAGGGAAAGTTAGGCTGTATCTGTAATACCAGGCTATTCAGAAGTGGTAACTAAGCACGGCTGAACCCATTTCAAGCAACATTTCGATTCTGAATGAACATCTTTCACAAGGGTGGTACTAAGAACCATTCCAATACTGAGATACCGCTTAGGAATTTGCTGCTAATGTACCAAATATTTTATATTAAATCGGTATGCACAATGAAATAATACTTACACATTAAACAATAATTTATTTGCGCATTCCGGGTTTCGAACCTGCGGTCACTGAATCCATAAAGGATCTTAAATACTCGGTCAGGGATAAGATTGAAAGTGATGAGAGATGAGACGGCAAAAACATGGAAGATACCCTATAACGATATTTTACTGATTTTTGAAGCGCCGTTTTCGTGGGATAAAAAATACCCTAACGTCGCGTCGCTTTACATTACTGGTCTTTCAAACTTTACCAAGCCTTCAATTTTTATTATTAAGACTTGTAACTCATTATTAGTGACTTACAATTACTCAGACTTAAAACTAAGGTTTAAAACTATGGATTTGAAAAAAAAATATCGTGTAATAAGTATTCAACTAAATTACCCATACAGTGTACTGGTTATTATATAGTTCATAGATGTTTTCGATCTGGGGCTCGTTATTCTGTTGGATTCTTTTACCGCTTATTACGAATTTCATTCTAAATTCTGGAAGTTAGTTTTTATGTCTGATCTTAAATTTCGTCTGTCATAGCAGAATTGCTTTCCCGCACTAGTAACAACTATTTTTTTCGTTTATGTTCTCTTTTGTCTCGGCATTTTCTTATCTAAAACATAAAGTAATATGACAGATTATACTGCGGATACGGATTGGTTGAAAATGCCGCTTGCGGTTGCTTCGTTACTTTCCCATAATTCGTGGTTTGGCTAGCAGGATCGGCTCGCGTGTGTGTATGCAGCCTTATTTTCACTTTCCGATTAATTACTACTGGTACCTACCCAGAGGCGTGCTGTTCATAAGAATAGCTCACATTTTATGGAGCGTTATTTAGAAATGGAAAAATCAACTGGAAAGGCTTACAGCGGTATAATAAATGTGGTCGGTCCACAATGAATGCTGGTACCTACCCTGATGTGTGGCATTAAGGCAGAGGAAGGGTGAAATTAGACTGAATGCTGTAGAAATGAGATCGCTGATCTGTGTATGACATGTACGACCATGTGAAAAATATGGTAAAATTCACCAAAAAAATAAGTGTGATTTAAGCGTATTAACAGAGACGACGGAGCTAAGCTCAATAGTTCTTGGTATCCAGTTATTGACGGCTACACCAAAGCTAAACGCAAAAAACCATGCTGATTTTTTTCTAACACCAGCTCGTAGAGAAATGGAGCTGGCAGCACGGTATCGCTTCGACACACATAAGTAAACACTCTCACCAATATCATTTACTCATCTGCCCTGATGATGGATACTGTAACGATGTCCGAAACGTTGGCTAAAGAAGGAGGTAGCAAAACACGGCATAACACCCCAAAAACAATAACAAAAATTTATTTAATTATCTTTAAAATGGTACATATTATAATATTACTGATCTTCCCTTAAATGCATATTTGCTTGTGGGTGGGAGAAGAGTTTACATTTTACATATGTGCAATTTATACAGTCACGTGTTTTATATAAGTACAGATAATACAATCACATGGCAATCAAGAACCTTTAAATAAAAGACAGTAAGAAGAAAAACAAGTGTAATTGTGAAGAAAAACAAGTGTAAGGAATACAAAGAAAGGCAAGAGCAGCTGCTACTCCGGTCTGCACCCGCCTACTTTCTGACGGTCCGAGACGTCTTTATAAATATGCGTATATCTCAGAAAATACTTATCGGATCAATTTGAAATTTTCAAGGAATATTTAAATTTAATACATTCTGGAAATGCAAAAAAAAATGATTTTTTTTAAATTCTACCTGCGTATAACCCCTTTAAAGAATGCCAAGTACGCCCCTGTAGGTACTTACATATCAAAATACCGGTCTTCGGGGAAACTTAAAATTAGGTTAGGCCAACATCCTTTTATGCTAATCTTTCTCAGTTCAAAAGACTATTTTACTTTTACACGCTCGAGACTTTTTTATCGCGATCAGAAACCTCTTCAGCATAAAAGTAAAAAGGCCTGATAAAAAGTATTCTCTGCTTCGCTTACGGTTTTTTATCACATCCTCGGGCCATAAGAAATGGACGCGAGGATCGGTTTTTTGTAAGGAAGCTTTCCGAACCTTACTAAGCCTTCATTTTTTAATAAATATAATATTACTAGTGCAAACCTACAAGTAAATCCACGCTGTTCTTGTAAATGTAAAAATTCGCAGAACCTTGATTAATGGCGATTTCTGATTTTGACCGAAATGTTCAAATAAAAGTAAAATAAATTTCGAATAAAGAATTAAAATTTTCTGGTAAAAAAATATTATTTTACATTATGCAGGTAGGTACTTTTTCGCTTGTCAGAATTTTCGAGACATCAGTTTTAATTTTGAAAATAACTATTAAATAATTTTGTCTTAAAATATTGTATTGTTGATTATATTGCTTGTCCGAATTCTTGGCACAATCAGTTCCAATTATTATGAAAATGACACTTAAATTCAAAACAAAACCGAGTGCATTGAACCAGTGTTGCAATCAGACGCGTTGCATTTACAGAACTTCCAACTGAAATTACAAAGTTTGATAGTTTACGTAAAACTAGTGTCACTTACCGGATTTCTCCCAATTGTAATTTTTTTTTCTTATTGATCCTTTCAGAAATTTGACTCGTGGCGATTGCGTCTTGTCTTTTTTTCAACAACTAAATTGAAGATCAAAGTTTCATATCAGTCACAGAAATATTTAATTAATAGATAATTTTTTCGATTATTATGGCGTTTAGCGCATCCTCTATCCAACCTTTCGGACACTGTAACGACGGGGTTAAGCTTGGTAGTTCTTGGTAACCGATACTTGAAGGCTACACCAAAACTTAACGCCAAAAACCACATAAATTTTCACTAATTATTATATTTGGCGCCCTCCGTGATCAAGGGGTAAGGTACTCGCAATCCGAAGGTCACGGGATCGAATCCCGGGGTGCGCAAATAAATTTTATTTGATTAAGTAGTGTTATTTTACAATTAATTAATTAAAAATAATGTATAGTATATTTGCGGCACGTTCCAGAGTGGAAGATACTCTCGGTGTGGCTTTGGTGTAAGACCAACATTCCGACTTGAAACGTTGTTTGAAATGGCTTTAGCCGTGTTTGGTGACCAGATCTGAAATCCGGAAACATTCCCACCTTCCTTCTCTTCATCTCTTTCCTCTCCCCCCTTCTTCAGTCTCACAACAGAAACCAATTGGGGATGCCATGGTCTCACTGGCTCCAGACGGGAGCAGCTGGACTCTTGTGAGATATTAACAAAAAAGTAATTAAAAAAATATATATATTTACGTATTCTGAAATATCGGCCCTTAAAGGATTAGTGCGCGTAACAGGGGACACTTCCACATAGATAAATGGTCGCCGGACAAATCGGAATGAAATCAACTCAACAACTCGTTTGAAAGTCATTAAAAGTGGTGAATACAATTTATAAAAATATGGTTAAAAAGGTAAGGTTATGTTCTTTTTTTCAACACATTTTTTCACAGCTTTTAATGGCTTTTCGAAGATGTGTTGAGTTGACTTGATTCTGAGCTGGCATGGAACCACATAAATACACACTTCACTACAATCTAACACTGACAATAAACACTGTCCGAAACTTTGACTAAAGTAGGAGGAAACAAAACTCAAATCACATCAGAAATAACTGAAAATCCAAGGGTTAACCTAATATAGCAGGCCGTGCAAACTACACGACGCCGAAGTTCACCGTTCCGGAAGAGTAGGACAGTCGAACAGATTTCCTGCATCGAACATTCGATCTTTAATCTCTACAAAATTGGGAGCAGGCATGTTTTTCGAATTCAAATTTTCGAAATCAAATGTTCGAAATCAATTGTTTGAATTTCAGTTTTTCGAAATAATTTTTCTAATAGCCGAAAGATATATTTTTCGAATTTGTTAATCAACTTTTAAAATATATGTTTCACTTGTTTATTGCTAACGAGATAATGTCAGACGTACCAGTTATAGGTTAGGTTAAGTTAGGTTAGGCTAGGTTAGGTTAGGTTGTACATACAGTACACATACTGTATACATACTTATATCAATTCGAAAAACAAGTGTTTCGGTCAATTGATGTTCGAAATATGTTTTCGAAAAATTGCATTTCGAAAAATTGAATTAAAAAATTGCAATCCGGTGAATTTACCTAGACCCCTACAAACTGTAGAAGGAATCCCTCGATAAGCAAGCTCGACGGCTCTATGGCTGACCTCACGATGAATTTTTTAATGTATCACGAATAATAATAGCGAGAGTTTCTTATTTGTCAACACTTTCAAGTGTATTTTTATTATCATCTCTTCTCTAAATAGTCACCGACAGCCTTTGACATCATACAGCCTATTTTGGTGTGGATTCAGTTAATACGTGATTTATTCTGATAAGCCAAACTCTCAAAAACCTTCAATCCAAACCCAACGAGATCAGAGCCCACTAGAGTAGGGTAAATTCTGCGTTTTGCCGGAGGCCCCCGAGACGTGCTTCCTTTTAAAAGTACTTGAGTTCTTGGAGCAGGTCCCGGGAGCCACTCCCGACTCACGGGACGCATGGGTTCGGTCGGAGCCGGACCTCGGAACCGGAGCCCGCAAAAGAACTCGAACGCGCGACCTGCTCCCGCCTCTCCTCAGTGACTCGGACCGCGACGCACGGGTTTGACCTGAGCCGGCGAACCCGCGACTCGAGTGCGAGTGGCTCGGACTCGCGAGTAGCTCGGACCGTCGAGTTCCGGATTTGGGTGCGAGTACTGGACCGAGTTCTCTGGGAGTAGTCAATTTAAAAAAAGGAGTACGAGTAGGTCTTCCCGCGAAGAACCCGAGTTCAAGAGCCCACTCCAGCTGAACCTACACATCGCTAGAGGACACCACTCCGGCTTTATATTAATATATTTCACGCTTTACGACCAGGGACATAAAACGTAAAGTACTGCCACACGAGCCCGTTTGCTTTTTATATCGCCAATGAATTATTTGAGGGTCCTGTGCCATGGCTTTGGATTTCGAGTACCTACCGGTCCCACCACAGTAATAAGGCATAAAGAATACATTTCTGAATCAGAGCCAAAGAAATAACCATATTTTTACTACGTCCCATGAATGTTATTCATAAGTTTACGAGAAATATCTTCTTACATGTATTATTTTGGCAGTATTGATAAAATCTTGACGTAGGAATTTCATGTCGTGGCATCTGATATTAGGGCTTAGTTTGACTTCCTATTCGAGTAATCTACATAAGTCTTGAAGTTAGGAATCCGTAATTTCATGTACTCTGTATTTCGACATATTCTGCGTATCGTAGAAATTTCATTTCTATCTCTAAGGGTTGAATTTGCCCATTCGACAACTTTCATGTGTATTCTTCATATTAATCCCTCAGGCATCGGGCATGTTGTGATCAAAATATTTCCGATTTGCAATAAAATCCTTATAAATGGAACATTTCTGAACGTATCCAAAAACTAAAAACGAAAGGTGATGAAATACTCTTTCAAATTTTGTAATTCTTAATAAAAAAAAATTAAAAACCCACATAATTGTTTACGCAAATAAATGTAATCGACAACTAAACAATAAATGTAATCGACAACTCAGTTTTTTATCGTTTGATGTAAAAAAATAATTAATTATGTATTAAAATTCTGTACAACAGAAATGATGCCATGACGGTTGATTCCCGACAATTGGCCTTTCGATTTCCGACACTTATATACAATATGCAGTCAGTTAAGGGAAAATACGATATGCCTACTAACACAAAATATAATTAAGTGCCCCCGAAGAGAGGATATACCGCCGAATAATAAAAATATTAAACATGTTTTCAATCAGCAAAATCAGGGATAAAACAACTTGTCTAAGTATATACTGCATTAACAGACCCGGCCTCACGTTGCACGCAACGAAACACAACGCCATTACCCCACCTTTATAACCAACGCCATCTATTAATTTGCATACATATCAAATCCACACCGCCCGCTTGCCAGCCCGCTGTCTACTGCCTGAATTGAATCTTTGAATTTCTCGGCTTTTCTCTACCGTAATACGCATGAATTATACATATAAACCGTCGCCTTGAATCACTCTATCTATTGTTGAAAACCGCATGAAACCGCAAATCCGTTGCGTAGTTTAAAAGATCTAAGAGTACAGAGAGCGGGAGCGACTTTATACTATGTGATGACTTTATACCAGCGTGTAAGTAAACAAATCGACACTGTTAATAAATTCGTTTGATGTCCAAATAAACATTTTAATAAAGATATTTTTGAAGTCAATTTCAAGTTTTAAATTGGTAAATAATGCCCAAAAATTTATAATTTCCTAATAATTATAATTTCGGAGGCCAATTGTCGGAGAATCAACTGTCAGATTGCTACAAAAAATGTATTTTTGTATGTAAGACCCAAATGGGAGGAAATAAATAAAGCGCGTGTCTTTATAGCACGGTCCTGGTAATAATAAAAAAATAAATTGAAGGCTACGATAACTGCCATAAGTTTAACTACATGTATATATCTACCTACTTATTTTTACATTTAATTCTAATGAATCTATGGAGTCTATCGATCCTAAAGGAATGCTGCCAGCCCGTAGTTCGTATTGAATGTATTCCAAACAAATATTTACCCCACTATTTGAAATGTCTGTTTCGGACAAACGTCACTTCTAACAAAGATCCCTTATTCACCGGCTTAGAAGCAGGCCGGAATTCTGAATTGTATTCCAATATATTATTATATTAACTGAATAATACCTAATATTTTATTATTGCTTGTTGTAAAAAACGGCCCAAAAATATTGTATGAACATCACAAATCTGAATTAATCTAGCAAGTAAATTTAGAGATTAATACGGTGAATGAAACGTGTTTATTGTGTTTTTTATGTGAATACTGCTCAAGAGGCCCCAGCTTTATTATGTCCCCATTGTCCAGATCAGTGGCACAATGGAATCCCCAATTGGGGTATGTTGTGTGGCTGAAAAAAGTGGGGAAGTAAATGAGATGTGAAAGAGGGAGGTTGGAGTACTATGTAAATCTATTATCTATATAAAGTACAACCGCTGTGCGAAAAAAAATACTGAATGTATATTTCAATACTCCGTAGCTCATGGTGGAAAAATACTTTGCGAATTGTCAATAGCTGAATAAATTCCAGTTAGAAATAGGAGTGCGAATTTCACGACGTTAGAGCTCTCCGTTCAAGAGCTTTTACTGATTCCGATTTCCGATTAACAGATTAACGAATTTTCATAAGAACTTACTTGTTTTACAACAAATTATGTTTTTTAAATTTTATCGTCTTATCAGATGACGTGTTATGTTGTATTCTTATTTTTTTTAAATAATTTATCTAACCTTAACCTTAAAGTTATAAATAAACATTACACAATGAAGAAATACTAAAATATTCTTCTCTAAAAAATAAATAATGGCATTTGACATTTGGGAGGCCCTTTTTCACGGATAAAATAAACATACTTGCAGCAGATGAAACGCAAGCTAGAATAATAAGACATTATTTCTTTGCCAAGCAAATAAAATACTTTCAAATATGCTGGAAGCATTTTTTAAGGTTCAAAGTACATAAAATCAATCAGCAAATTAACGGTGGATATCTTGGCGCACTAAAGGCTAAATCGTTTTATCTTAGAGCCATTTCCAAATCTGGTTCAGCATTTAAATGCGAGTTAAATCTTTTCGGTTCTAGTTTCAATTAAAAAACCAATAAGCTAAATGAAATCGGACCTTTGAAACTCGTCAACAGTTTAAAACAGATATAACGTTCTCCAATTAATCGGATTACCACCGATGAAAATGCTTCAATCTTGGTAATCGTTACGACTCAAAATGGCTTGAACCAGGTCACTAACTAGACTAACTGCTACATACGAAATACAAGCATTATTTTCGAACGAAAATACGACTAAATTACATAACATTTACTTGCACTCCGCACCCGGATAACAGAATAAATGAATATTTAAATGGAGTTACTCGTCTTAAAATAACTTTCCATGTATTTTCATGGACGTGGAATTATTGCCGGTAATTTTGAAATTATGGTGTTGAAAATCAGTCATCCTTGTAACGACGTCATAGATGAGCTGTTTTATTGTTTAGTGTGTAAGGAACAAAATACGAACAGCATATTTTTTATGCGAAATTTAATCATTCGATTAGTCCATTTTTTGTAACTATTTTATTGTGTACAAATTTATTTATAAAAATGTTGAAAGACAATTTTGCAATGTCTCTTTAAGTGGGTATATTTATTATTATATTCATAAAAAAAATAATTACCATGTTTACCTACGTATTCCGAGGGCAAAATAATAGCGACTCTATCTAAATGACTTGACATTGGTAACTTCATTGCCGATTTATTTAATGTGTTTACGAAAAAGACATGTCAAACGATCGTATTCCATCCAAAGGAATCGGTCTTCATTGCTGCTCTAGTTTATATATCGTTAATTCATGTATTTATTTTTGCAGTCAAAATAAAAGCACTAGACAAAAATGCAAAAAGCGGGTTCTGATTTCTTTTATAATGTCATCGGTCCTGACAGTGTTGATTCAGCTTTTCTAATTAACTGTGTGCCAATATTAGCCAAGCACCTAAGTCAAATATTTAACCAATCACTGAATAATGGCTGCTTCTCATCTGTGGAAAAGCTGTTGTCTAACACAAGTATTTAAAAAGAATGTTCGTGATGTCACAAATTACCGATACTATGCGTATGCTCTCAATAACCCACAAATTGTTTAAAAAACTTATACTAACCTGTTAGAGTATCCTATGAAATCAATAATATCATTGTACCTTTGTACCTGATCAATATGACTTTATGTAGAGCCGATCCACTGTAACAAATCTATCTTTCAATATTTTATACCTACATAGTATCGAAATAAAAGTCGACTCAATGTATACGGATTATGACCAAGTAAACCATAAAATCATTCATAATAAACTTAGAAAATTCGGTATACAAGGTAAATTATTAGATTCTTCAAATAATAAATAATTCTAACCTGTCAAACAAATTCTTGTCTACAAACGGTGTACCTCAAGGGTCACATTTAGGCCCGATACTAATTTTTATTTTTTGTTGTAAAAAAAAGTATATAGTTGCTGTTTTTGATTAACTATAGCGCCAAAAACCAGCGCCCTTAAGGTGATTTTTCACAATCCGCCAAATATTATAGAATACTTTATTTACGTACAAGATTGTTGTAAACTCAACATTTACCTAAACATTAATAAATGCCATATAACAAAATTTTTCAGAATAAATCAATCAGCCTTTCAACTGTCAATATTATTAACAATGTTTCCATCAGTGGCATTATTTTCGACTCCAAATAAAATTTTCTTTAACTTATCAAAACCAATCAATACCAAAATTGCTTGGCTGCATTCTCCAAAATGACAGAGACTGTTAGGCGACACCGAGGGTTTGTGGAAATGTGATGTATTTATTTTGTTTTGAGTAGGTATTTATTTATATGATAATATTGTAAATGCGGTCCTGCCGTAAAGATGTTTAGTAAACAGTTCACAGTTCGTATGCAGCAGTAGGCTGCGAGCACCGCCACCGGCCCGCTGTGTAAATTTACCTTTCAAATTTTACATCAACTCACTATTTTTTAGTCAGGTCAACGCACAAGCGGCGGTGGTGACAAATTTCACGATGATGTATGCAGAACACACAACGCAAAGCTAACAGTACGTCGTGCCTCACAAAAATAACGACAGACAAACTAAAATATCTAACCTAAAAATAATGAAAAATGAAAAAAGAAGAAAAAGAACGATTCCTGAATAAATATTCAAAAAACGTTGAACATCGTTTATAAACCGTGTGAAACAAATATCGAAACATTTCACAATTTATAGAATAAAATTGCTAAACTTTACATTAATGACTACAGAAGGCTCAAATGCGCACATAATCCAATAGCCCACTTTTAATTTGTTATTGTTTTAATGGTTATTGGCCTCTAATCTCCCTTGTTTTCATTATGTTTGTGTGGGCTGTTACTGCGCTGGTTGAATGTTTTAACCATTCGTACATATTTTGTTTGACTTTTCACCTTAGAGCAAAATGGCGGCTCACCTTTTTACTTCAAATAAATCGCTGGAAAGTCTGTCGAGTACATCCTCAATCTGTAGCAGGGGTCGGCAAGCATTTTATAGTGGTATGTAAGATTTTAAAAAATGCGGTCCAGGAAAAACAAAGAAAAAATGGCTTATAAAACCCTATATCAAGAAATTACAAAATTTTACATGTTTGCTAAAAAACTTAACTAAAACACATACCTATAGGTTAATCATTTGCTTCAAAACCCTTAACCCTTCGAATAGTGAGAAAATAATATCTATGAACTTTTGCCTGTCAAAGTTTGCACGCAAAAATTCTCGGTTCTTCCCACGCATTTCAAATGTTCATTTTTATAGGTTATTTTTTAATCTTTTTGAAAAAAAAAATTGTTCTAAAATCTAGATAAAATAATCTTTCCGATGTGCTTATCAAAAATTAAGATTTTTGTTTTAAAATATTAAAATTTTTAAATTGAAAATGTGAATTAGCTTAAAAATTATGTACCTGGGGTTTCCCCAAAAAAGTACATAAAATGAAAGAAAATTAAAATTTTAAATACAGATTCCTTTTTTTATGAAAATTTGTAATAAAACTGTCACTTCACTTTTTATCACATTTATACAATTTTATTTTTAAATTAATTGTTTATTACGTCACACATTGGCGCAAAATAAAATCGTCACTTATGATCGGGTTTGTAAAATATCTGATCAATATAGCTCGTTTATTCCTAAGGCAATAAGAAGCAATATTTCTTTCGCTTTCAAATATAAAAGAAATCACCAATTTTTGCTTGACAGGAAGAGAGATATCTAACTTTTAATGACGCTCGGTCGTTCTGGGACAATCTGGGTCTCCTGTTATTATAACGGCATATGATGTTTTGGGACAACTAGGGTCTCCTGTGATTAGACGGGTTAATAAAGATCAATCAATGCCTAAGTGGAACGTTTGCGCGGCCATTTTCAGCCCGTTTCAAACAAATCTTAAATTTGGATTTGAGATCAAAATGCCCAATCAAACTGAAAAATTATTTTTGTAATCAAAGGATAAACTAAATATCTAGTACGGATGTGAACTACTTTATTTATTTTTGCTAGATATCCTTACTAGATATTTGATATACCTTTTGATTACAAAAATAATTTTTCAGTTTCGTTGGATAATTTGATCTCAAATCCAAATTTAAGATTTGTACGAAACTGGCCGAAATGGGCCGCGCATTTTAGTACGGAAAAAAATCGCTGAATGAGAAAAATTTTCCATTTCCAAGGTCAAACCAATAAATGCTGTCAATTTTTATTTATCTGAAATTTTAAAGCACATTTATAAGAGCACAGATAGGTTTTTGGAAAAATCATTTTGGTCGCGTAAGTAACTTAAAAAGACGGAACCCATTCAAAATATTAAATACTACATCGCGGGTCGCGGTGTTTTCATCGCTGCTTCAATTGGACCGCCAAAATACAGGGTGAGTTGGTGTTTATCCGGATTTGGGGGAAGATCGAAAAACTCGATTTTTGCGGTATCGTGGCAACCTAATATGCGCCAATACCTATAGAGGAGCGCTATTTCAATACGCATCGCACCCCCTTCGGTCGGCTCTAAGAAGCTTAGGTGTTAGGTTGTGAGGCGCGTTTTTTATACAAGTGAAAATTGTGAGATAATCGATCTTACCCCATCATAAATATCTAACTTTTGACAACAAAAGGTAAGATTAAGTGCCATTTTTAGTAAATCTTACGGCTAAGATGCTTAATTGAAATTTTAGAATGAAAGCTGGTCTTACCCCAAAAATTTCCGATATTACCCAACATTGAAAAATAATTTACAGAAAGTTTTGATTGGCAGTTTTTGGGTGTTTTACAGTGGATAACTCGATAAATAAAAAAATATTCACATAGTTAAGAGCTAAAGGTAATATAATAAAATTAAAACTTTGCGGGAACACCATGAATTCTTCATTAAAAAATTTCGAAGTGGACCAATGACCAAAAAAATTCATCTCATCAAAAAAGCACACGATCTTACCCCAACTCTCCTTATTGATAGTTTTATACCCTTCGCGGTCCAGGTTCGGCCCGCGGACCGCCTGTTGCCGTTCCCTCCTGAATAGTGTATAAAATTTTATACTAAATACTGAATAGCGTGTGCTATAATAAAATGTGTTGTCAACATTTTATGTATTTTGGAGCCATTCAAAGCCGTTTCAGGTTTCAGTGTTGGAGGGAAGTGCAACCATCGTACGTTAGAAGCGGCCATTACTATTTAGTTAATCTGTGTTTACACATTCCTATGGCAGCATGCGAGAATTTTTATTTTACAATCAGAAAACAGTGACGTGCGGTGACTTATCTTTCGAGTTTAAGATTTTAAACTTCCTTAACTGAGCAGTCCAATTTGTAGCGTAGAAATAAATGTTACAAGCATCTGCTTAACGCACTAAGAGACAATTTTTTTTTTAAAGTTGATACCATAAAAGATTAAAAGCATTCAGATAGGATTGAATTTTTAAAAAATTATATTATTTAAGGATCGTGTGTGTATTTGGCACGTCAGAAAGTTATCTATGTTGGGAAGAATTTCTTTAAAAAATCCGTAAAATATTACTTTTTCGATAATTTCGCAAAATTAATTTGTGGCTTTAATTTAAATTAAATTAAAATAACCAACTTTGTTTGCACCACAATTTTTAATTAAAAAATACATCCACACGCGGTAGAAGTAGAAACTAAAGTAAACTAAGGTAGACAAGAAAGGGAAGGCTACGAAGCACCTCACAAAGAGGAGACCGATTATATTATCTGTTTATTATTATTATTAGGTATTGTGTTTGTCCCTTTTTGTGTCGCTATTTTTCATTTCATCGAGTTTCAAATCACAACGGTGCAAAAGAAGTTTTCACTTCAAAAATATTAACATGTTTCAAAACCAAACGTACGCTTTATCCTGATGAAGAGACCTTTTGTTTTGAAACATTTTGGTTATTTTCATTTAACATCAAATATTGCTTGCATTATTCCGACAAATAAATTGTGTCAAATATTATCATGAGAATTCTTCAATGTATAAATCGTCGCATGATTCAAGTTAAGTTTTGCATTTTTGATTTCGTTATTATGACTTCGAAGGCTGAAACAAAAATCATGCAATTAGCTAATGTGGTTCTCATGTAACATGATCGTACAACGTATTATATAAAATAAACCATTTTTGAAGTCACCTTTCTAAATGCTGATATAAATAAATTGTCAAGTGTTTGAATATTGACTTTTATGTAATTTTATCTAAATTTTATTATAATTGGATTAATCTATAATAATTATAAAACTACACCCGTAAAAAAACGATAATGCATCTATTTACAAATGTCCTTTAAGAGGTAACAAAAATGGTTTGACTGAGAATTTAACCTTAACCAGGATTTGGAGTCAACCAACGCTCCCAACTGAACCAAATTCCGAACGGGTAAGACCGACATTTATTTCGTACGTTTGCCCGCGTATGTGTGCGAGATTGCCACCAAACGCTCATATAATACTTTGCCATCGACAACGAGTTTATCTGCTCCAACCCAATCGGATATCGGTAAATGGGTTAATTTCCACTTACAAGACTTCATTCATACATTCATTCAATCAAGAAAACAAAAGTTCAAATATTCAAATTAAATTCAATAAAAAAAATATTTTTCTTCATTCTTCATTAAATTCAATAAAAAATTATATTTAAAAAATAGTAATAATAAAATGCACGCCACTGCCAAAAAAGTGTAATAAATACATAGTACACGTAAGCACACAGCCTCACCTGCCCTAACTCTCCCACACACTCATAGAAATAGAAACACATAGAAATAGAAATACATTAGCCGACATACATGCGTACATACATACCTACATAGTAACAAACATACTGTCTTCAACAAATTTTTACAGTAAAAAATAGCATGCGTGAAATCACAATTAGCACGTTTTTTAACGACTGAGGCCATCACCGCATACAAAGTGATAATATGATCCGAGGGAGATGTAGACTATTAATTAATTAATTTGAAACTCAGTGCTTTTTCCAGTTTTAGCCTGTGAACTCTGTTAACCAACGTTGGTGAATTGAAGATGGTTACTTTTCAATTATATTTATCCTCCACAGAATTGACCAACTTCGTGTCATCGTCATTATGTTGCTACATCCCAAAGTGAGATTTGGACTCCTCTGCAAAATTTCTCCACTGGCTGCAGTCCCTCGCGATTCGTATCCAGTCCTTGTTCCTTCCAATCCTTCTCCAATCCTTCTCCAATCCTCCTTTGCGCATCAGGCTATCTATTGTGTTGCATTCAAAACTGCTTACGAATTACAAATTCAGATTCACTTCTTAGATTATTCAGATGACTGTAAATACTAAAAATGAAACGATACGGAATGATATCTGCTGGAATTAGGTGATACTTACTACGTGCAGGAAAAACAAGGAAAGGAAATATTTCAATGGAAAGGAAAACGAATAACCAATCACTTACGTTTGTGTCTCTGCGAAAGAGCACACGATACAGCCACATAACAATCATATGGTTCGCAGGAACGAGGATTACCTCGAGGTATCGTCACAACAAAACGATATTATGTACGATGAGATGGTCTATTTTTTTTTACTTTAAAACGAGATTGTGTACACGAAAAACACCAACAACTTGCTTCCAACGTAGTTCCAATTCTAGTTCTGCTGTCAAAACAAATGCACTCGAATTTTCACTATTTTTCTTGCCATTTTTTCAAATTTTAGAAAACTTTTTCAGCACGATGGTCGTTAGGGAGACATAGGAATAGTAGAATAAATGACATCCCTATAGGAACTAAGCATATTCTCTAATCAAAACCAAATATGGCATCCCCAATATGGGGGTGTGTTGTGAGGCTGAAGAGGGTAGAGAGGGGAAGGTGATGAGCACAGCAAGGTTGAGTTAATAAGTCATTTCAAGCGAAGAACGATAGTTTTTCACCAGGGTGATAATGATTGTATTCTATCTATTGCCATCTCTGGGACGAGTTTCAAATGTGCTCTGTCTCTATTGGTATTGTAATTATTTTTATTTTTTTATTATTACTGTACAACAGAATTATTCCATTTACAGTACAATGTAGTTGCCATATCAGGCATTTAGGCAGGTGACTCTTCAATAATAGTAGTTTTAAGGCATAGAGAGAACGGTCACTTACATCCAAATGGTTTGCAAGTTCATACAGCACCACTCTCCTCGTCATGCTATGCTTTGCCAAGACGTCTGTTCTGCCATTCGGTACTTTAAATAAATCATGACATCGACTTCAGCTGTACATATAAGTCTGGTACACATAAATCATAGCATCCCAAGAGAAATGGTCTATCGATGAAATTGTTCCAAATTTTGAAAGACAAGAATAGCAAGACTTGCTTTTCGCCTAGTTTCTAGACTCACAGAATCAGTTAGGTGTGTGAAAATAATATTAAGGTCGGGCGTACGCTGAGACATCGGTCGCGCAGCATGTTCAGCGCAGTTGTGGAATGTATGAGAAACATGCACGTCTCAGCGTATGTCGCTTCATACACTTCCATACAACACAAAAACCAAAACTGTCTTGCGCTGAACATGCTGCGCGACCGATGTCTCAGCGTACGCCCATCCTAAGGCAGGTCCTACATAAATTAACAGTGCACACCATTTTTTTAGATTGAAAATTCTATGTAAGGAGCCAAAAATTTTCACCGCTCGATAACCGCATAAGCCCGCTCGAAAATCATTTTTCCGGCAGGAAAAAAATTATTTAATTACAAAATTAAAATAACACATTTAATGAAGGCTAATTTTGATATTAAATTAATAACTTATTCCAGAAGTAGGTAAGCAGAATGTTCAACGCGATACATTACGAAATCCATATAATAAAATTAATTGCTTTTTACAACTGTTAGGTTCCAATAATTATAATCCATCGTTTTATTTTAATATCCATTACATCCGCAAACCATTTATGTCGGATTTTCATCATATCGAAAAAACATTAGTACGTTTATGAAACGTCCATTTTTATAAGCACTGTGCGTTGTTTGTTATTCTTTACTATCTAGATTTTAAAGCGGCAAGTCATTTTAATTCTTGGCCCAGCATGAAAATCAAATCTCCAATGTTAAATAGAACATGGAACTTATTGTATTACTTTTAATTGTGTAAGACAGAGCCTTTATTCGTTTCGTTAGCGCAACGAATTGGTTTTTAGCTATTGTAAATATGTGCTGAATCTGATTCTACAATTTTGAGCAATTTCAATTGAGTTATTTATTTTTGTTCTTCTTAAACCTCTCAAATCTGTTCCTAATTTCAAGTATTATCAACGCATCTTCCATTAGATTGGAATAGGTTCGGTGAGGTCAGATAAGGTTGAATTGAGTTACGTTTTGCTTTTTGATGTGATACCATTAATTAATACTTAGCTATTCCCTCTAATACACAGAATACGTACGCAATTATTACACTTAATGTGTTCCAAATATAGACCCAAAGTGTACCCAATGTATGGCTCATACATGGCTTTGTGTATCCAACACAGATACGCAATGAGTACACCTGTACGCCTACATGAATTTGTACAACATGTGTACGTAATATGTACCGATCGTGTACCAAATGTGTACCGATCGTGTACCAAATGTGTACCGTTCGTGTACAAAATGGGCACCAAATACATACCAACCGATCATGCACCGAATGTGTATCTACCGAAGTACCACGTGTGTGTATTAAATCTATAAATGTATAACATGTGTGTATTAAATGTGCACCGATTAATTGCTACGTGCGGCAAACAAAAATGACTCTAGATATTTCTAGAGATAACATTTGGTTGTGTTAAATGGGAATGGCTGCGCGCGCCTTTTCCATACAAAATTTTAATTTGAATTTGAGGCCAAAGTACCCAACTCTTTATCATTTTTGTTTTTTAGTTCATTGTATTAAGTAAATAGCCCAATTTTTTTTTATTTCATTGTATTAAGTAAATAGAGCAAAATATATATTTTTTATTTCATTGTATTAAGTAAATAGAGCAAAATATTTTTTGAAATAATTAAATCATTATCATTAACTCAAAAATAATTGCCAAAGTCGCCTCTAAAATCGTGAAAAACTGAATTCTTTGTGGTGTATATTTTATAATTTAAACTAATAATGATTAGTGTTCAACCGAAACAGAACTTCGGTATCTGTATCAGTTTCCGCCAAAATCGAAGCCAAAACAAAAACTTTTTTAGAAATTTTAAAAATCTGTTGTTTAATGAAATTCGGCTTATTTTTTAAACTTATACAGACATTTAACGCACGTTAAATGAAATTTAAAAAAAAAAACAATGATTGGAGTATGTGAAAAAATAATTATTTATTTAGTTTATATTACTGCTATAAAACTAAATAAAAATTTAAAAATTAAAAAAGATGTTAACTACTTCTTGAAACACAAATTTATCAATAATTATCAAATCAAATTTATCAAAACATATCAATCATCATTACATACATTATAAAGGAAGGACTTCATTGATTGAGTATTTTAACCGGCCGGCGAGCTCAGCTGATGATGGCGGGTGACACACGAGCCACGAACTCACTCTAAGTCAGCCAAACGACGCGCAATATTCACGAACGCTGATTCGCGCAATATTCACGGCGATTTTCTGCCGAAACTAGATTTTTTAGACGAAACTGGCCGAAACCGAAACCGAACCTTCGGTCGGTCTCTTATAATAATACATACATATATGTAATAGATTTTTGCTCTCTTTTGATTAAAATAATTATTAATCGCTTCAGTGGGGTATTTCTGCCTTGATTCAAATTTAAGTTTTAAGTGTTTTAATGTTAATAAAAAAAACGAATGACTTTAATAAAACACTAATTAATAAGATAGGGAAAATTATTTATAATATGCCAGTCACGTCATTATTATACAATTATACAAATATTTAATGAGGGGAAAACAGATTTCAAAGTAATCCAAGAAATAGAGAATCTGTTGTCACAATTACTTAATAATTCGGTTTAACCGGTAATAAATCAATTTAGACATCCTCAAAATTGAAATTTAGAATCCTATAAATAAGTCGTCTCAAAGTAGTTTAACCACAGTTTGAAAATGGTTTTGTAAGCCGAAACAGCTGTCACAGTAACAAAAAACTAAAATAGTTGCATAAATTAATAATTACATGATTAAATTTAATTTACAGCCATCCTTTTTAATATTTACGTAAATTATGAAAATTTATTTTGGTAATTTTATTTAGCTATAAAAGGATGAAGAAGTGACGTATAATACAGTAATAACCGTATAATATATGACAGGCAAATGAAAGCATCACCAACAACGGATTACAGCACAACGAGTACACTATTTATTCTTTACTTTAAAATTCTCAATGTTCAATGGCAGACAAGGAAGTACAGTGTAAACACCATATTTCATCTCAATGATTCTCTCCTCGCGTACTGGAATGGCGCCCACGAAATGTGTGCGAACACAATTACACGAAACAGCCCACACTGTTTGTCGAGAAAATAATAAATCAAATTTTATTTTTCCACCCGCCAAATCCCACGAAGGCGGGAAAAATAAATAAAAAATGGCGGGGCCGTTTATCAGGTATGCCGTTTTCAATTCATCCCTCTAGTGCGATTCAGACTCAACATCTCGCTTTTATTATCGGTTGTAAAACTACGAAGAAAATTGGAGAACAGAACAGACGGTTTTATATTGGATAAATTGAGATGTTTTGGATAAGATTACCTTGTTCTTTCTGAATTGTGCTCTGAGGCAAGATTCAAAATAAGAATGATGCCTTCGACAATGAAATTTTAATGACAAATCAGGAGATTGTAGGTCCAAGGAACTATTTATTGGATGACCGACCTGCCGTAGGTCATCCCAAGTGGTTCGCTGCGTTTGGTGACTTAGAAGGGGTGTCCAGGTTCATGGGGTGAGGTTTGACAAGTTCTTGGCGGTGGACGCGTTTGCTCATCTTTTGCGTGGCGGAGCGGATCCGCAGAGACTGGTTAAGGAAGACCATTTGACCTCTCCAGCCGGGCTCTCTCGACCCATCGCCTTGCACCGCGGTGGGGGATATGCCCGTCGCACCTGGATACATAGTAGGACCCCCAGAATCCTACCTACCCCTCATAACTTATTCCTCATATCGTTTTCCTTCTCAAAACTTCCTCTCCTTTCTTCCCCTAAAAATACCCTCCACACAGCATCCCCGATGGCGTAGGCCCCGAGAGAAATTATTTTCCTCATGGCCTCCTGTGTGGAGCTCATGTAAAAAAAAAATATAATTACAGTAGGTATTTCCTTGCAATGTAATTGACGTAGGTCGGAGACTATGGAATATATGGAATGGTGAACGTACGTCTCTGATGGTGACCGGACAACTCGGAATGAAACCAACTCAGAACCATCTCAGATAAGTCATTTAGAGTGATAGAAAATATATTTGAAAATTTGGTTAAATAGGTTACGTTAGGTTAGGGGTGGTGGTAATATACGAGAGTTGACCGGCATTAGAAGTGCGGAGGAGCTATTCCGGGCAGCACAATGTAGAGAGACATTTTCCAGAGTGATCGCCAACGTCGGGGGGACCTGATAGGGCACACGAAGAAGAAGAAGGTTAGGGGTATCGGCTTAGTTAAAATTATTTTTTTCATAGCTTTTAATGACTTTTCAAGGAGGTGTTGAGTTGACTTTATTCTTAGTTGGCATGAAACCGTCTCTGATGAATGTACGACGCCGATGGAGAGTATAAAAGGCCTATTTGCGTGTTAGAGAATCTCTTCCTTTTTTGACATATCGTGTAACTCCACATTAATTTTAAAACAATAACACAAAATTGTAAGATAAACGAAATGTGAAGAAATTGATGAAATCTCAGATGATGTACTAAGCTGCGTCAGTTGGGTTCAAAAGAGCCGTGGAAATTCCTTACAACAGTTGCGTTTCGTTCAGTTGGAAAAATGTAGATAAATAAAACACGTGACAGTAAAAGTCCTGATTGCTGTTTGCTTTGCTCTCTGCCCCGTGGCATTTGGAAATCGATCAATGTGAATGGGATTTTGTAGATATTTCGTCGCCTTGGTTCGTTTTTGTCCAACAGAGCATTAGAAAATTTTACAGTAGGAGCAGGTTATCTTTCATTATTTCAATGAAACATTGTGATAGGTATTTAAAATTAAGCTATTTCCGTAAAGGCAAAGGTCTCATTAAATTAAATAATTCTTAGTTAAGTGATTGACTATAAATGTTTATACTTTATTTTTAATTTTACGGTGGAGATTGAACAAAAACTAAAATGGTCTGTTGGACAAATAAGAACTGAGGCAACGATTTGTCAACCTAGACACTGTTCCCGTCGAATTATAACCTTAGCGAAAGGATAAGATTATAATTTGCAGGGTATTTCGTAAGTGGTTGATAACTTTCTACTGAGGACGTAGGACCCCAAGCAATTCCGAATTTTCAGTTAAAGTTCCCCGGTTTAAAAGTTATTTGGAAAATTTCAAAAATTTACACTCCTGCTTATTCTCTTTGGTGCCATGGTCATAAAAGAAGGAATTTTACAGTCTGTTTTTAAAAAAATATTTTCATATGTAGTGCTATCAGAATTACATTACTATTAAGTATTGCGTTACTGATGTAGGCATTTTAATAGGAATGGCATCACCTTTTCATTTAAAAATGTATTTATTCGACTATTTCCGTGCAAATTATTCACTATCTTGAGTGGATCGCAAAACACCGCCATATTATTAATGCAAACCACATCGCAATGATTAAATCAACGAGTAAAATTTAATACCAATTTTTAGATATGGACAGCTGCGACTGAAGAGAAATTTAATATCAACAAAGATCGTATCTCACATCCATTTCATTAACCCGATTTTATGACTGGTCATACATCCATAATCCATAAGTATATAAAATAATAATATTGTTCGCTCAATTTTATTTTGTTTTTCGACGTTTCAGAATTATTATTCCAAACTAAATTCTTGTAAAAGTTGTCGATGCGAGCGTGATAGCGACACGGTATGAGTCGATATAAAGCAAAGCTTTAATAATTCCAGGGAGAGGTCGAACGAGACGCCATCTTTCTAGTATGTCTTTTTCGTTTTCATACAAGACGGTGACGTACGTACGACCTCTCTCTGGGATTTACTACATGCCAAACGGCAACGATGTCGTCCTATGTGTGGACAGTCCGCTGCCGCTCCGCAGTTTTCAGCGATCTATTTCTGATGAAGAAGATGGTGACTTTGAGTTACGAAATCAAAATGTTCGCTTTGCGCTAAAACCAACTGACCGCTTCGCTATTTGTTACGTAGGACACTTCCGAGTAGCTCAGATCATTTGAAATTTTCGCGTCGCGTCGTGTTGCGTTCGCCCACGCAACAGCAGCGTAAACTATAAATCGCTAAAAAACGAAAATTGCCTCCGATATTGTAACATAAATACGTTTTTCTGTCGATTTTCGTGTTCTGATTTACATTCGCAAAAATAACTTTAAATTAACTACGTATTTCAGTCGGCTCTTTGAGTTAGCCGGGATTCTGTGCAATTTTATAGCTAGAAAACCGAATACCTTAAATTAGATTCTCGTTAACAAAGCAGAAATCTGATATACCTATATGAAGAGACAAAATCTGTCGACCATTAGCTTTGAAATCGTGAAATTTGTCAAATATTTAGAATTTAGAATTTGTGGGTCAACAATATTACATCCCGAAGTAATTAAAGACGATGCGAAGTAATGCAATACCTTGTGTTATTAGATTGAAAATTTGATCGTCTAGAAATATTACAGAACACGTCTTGGCCTTTGCCATATTTGAGCGTTTTTTTATAAAAATAGGATTAGGGATTAAAAAAATGATTTGATGAACCCTTTTTCGGGTATGGTTTTATTGCATAAAATCATTCAATCTGCGTAAGAAGAGCATGAATTCGCCAGATTCGTTTTATTTGAATGTTACACGCTGAGGCAGATCGGCTCAAGAATGCTGATTTTGACACAAAATACTAGCGGCCGTTTTTCCCAAAACCACTGATCAACTGTTGAGCTGAAATGTTTGCTCATCACTCCTCAAATGAACAAATACGCTTTTCCCAAAGCAACTCTCCGACCAACAGGCGAATCGAACGTCACTAAACAAATCGCTTAGCTGATCGGAGACTCAGACTGATCGATCGAAAAGTTGGGAATAACGGACGTAGGAATTGATATGTAGACGTTGCTAAATCGATATCAAAACACTGTTGTCGCTAACTTCTAAAGTTGAAGAAAAAGGAAAGGCAGTAAATACTAATAAAATAATTAATTACAATAACCTTTTGCCATCCGCATTTTGCCATTTGCCATCTGCATTTATTATAAATTAAAAATATTGTGTTGAAACTCAGACGAAGCTGGGTAGTAACTAAATTGTCCTAGTCCATAAATTGAGAACGTTTAGTCTATTCGGAACTTAGGAAGATAGTCACATTGTTCGTTGTTTTTCAAACGCCGGCCCCTGCAAAGCTTGGACCATAAATATAGCCTCATTATGAAAGCCTGCAGTAAAGACAAAGGTTTACTCAAGCCAAATGAAAGTAGGTAATTTCAAAGTACATAAGAAATAGCAGGAGAGGCGTTTAAAGATGCAAACAAGATCCCCAGTCTCGGAGTTAAATTAAACAGATTTTTACAGCGGGCGAGTTGACTCTCGCCTTAGTTCGCCGTGTGACAGCTATTTACTTCCATAACTAAAGGTAAACATCTCAAGTACGAATACAGAAACACAGGTAACTGTAAAGTTACAGGTAAATATGGTAAACTTTCCTGGGCTCTTGCGATATTTGGACAAACAAAACCGGCACAATAATGATGCATACTGTGTACTCAGTTATTATTTGTCTCCGACAGATATTTCGTTATTCGTGTGGCACTATATTCCCAGAGTTAATTAGGAACGCTATTGCCAAGTCATGATTTCCCATTAAATATCTAGTTACAAAAACAAAGCTTAGATTGTTCATTACTATGTGTCAATAATGAGTAGTGTGTAATTTCATAACATTTGTTTGCAAGATTTTAATACAACTTTAAAAAAGATCGAATACTTTAAACACATACACTTTGTATAATTTTACTGACAATGACTCAAAATAACGCTAATGGCTCAGGGCATAACGCAGTGTTTTTTCAATGTTACAGCGTTATTTTAAGAACGTCTTTTTTTCAATTTATCAACAGTTTGTTTGCTGCGGAAAATTGAAGGAAAAAATAAATATTTCCGATTCATCCTTTTGTTCGAACTTAACAAGGAGTAAATGGGTCATTGGAAGCCGCCAGGTTTATGTCGTTTACAAGGAGAACGAATTCGAAGGCCGGCCTGGGAGATTTCATCATGTTTTATTCTCTGTTTTTGCTTCCCAGAGTTTTCATAATCCACTCTCTCTATCTAAGAAACTCCAAATAATCTCGTAAAATAATGGTTCTGCCCTTCATAATTGGTTTGGTGACTTAATTACCTATTAGTATTACTTAATTACTATAAGGTAGAATGAAATTACAAGGTTTTTTTTAATACTTCTGTGATTGAAACTCCATTGTGGTTCCATTGTAGTTGACTTGCTTTTACCGTATTTCAATAAAATATTGTTACTTTTGTATTGTTCGAACTTTGTAACTGCTGTTAAGACCCCGCATTCCGATTTTTTACCGATTATAACATGATTCCCTGAAATACTTTTAAGTTTTAAGGTCTTAAAAAATATATGCTATTTTTGGTGCTAATATCTGTACATTTGTCGAGCCGAAACAAACGGTAATTACATGAAATTCCATCTATAGAAAAAAATCGCATAGTACGAGTATGCTTCGAAAATTATCAAAAAATATTTTGTTCTCTTATTTAACGTGTTAAATGTATGAAGAAAATCTCAATGTATCTTTAAATGCTACTTTAGATATTTGTCAATAGAATTTTGCACTATTTTAAACGAGCCTTGTTTTATTAAATATTTTCACAATTTTCGTTTAATTAGAATGGTTTATAACATTAGCGCGCTTCCTCTAACATTCGTATTTACATATCTCCCTTCCAAATGATCTTCTGCTTCTTTTTGAACGCTTATTACCAGGACTCAAGTGTTTAATTTAAATAAATGTCAGCCTACTCTGAACATTGAAAAACATTCCAGCTCTCGAAAACTTAACGTAATGCACTCAGAATTTAAATTCCTTTGTTCGTAACACAGGATTTTCCTACCAAACCTTTCCACCGCATAATACCAAGAAACACAATATTTTCCATTACTTTACTTGTGTTTTTATTCGAAGGTAGCGATTATTATTTCGAGGTTCGATCCACTCGATAGATCATTCAATTACAAAATCGCAATCTCTTGTAAACAGATGTACATCAGTCACGACGGAACCTTCGAGATCAATGGTGCGAAGATCAGAAGTACTAACCATGTTAAGTACTTAGAACCTACTTACCATATAAGTACTTAGTAGATACATACCCATTAAAGTAGACCTTGACACCTTTCCCACTTCCTATTCATCTGTGGTCTCGTGATGTTTTTGAGGACCTCGGAGTGTCATTGAGGGAACTTTAAATCGCAAGACGATTGACATCTTCCACGCTATTAATTATTGTAATTGAAAACATTTCATACTTGCGTGTTGATGATTTTGTATTGTGTGACAAACAAGTCAGGCCGAAGAAAAATACTGTTGCGTGATTTGGTTATGTTATCGAAATTAAATTTTAAAGAACGTTCTCCTGAAATTGTTAGATAAGTGCATATTTTAAAAGTTAGAAGTGGGAGAGAGGTGCTATCAAATTAGAGGCGCAACAAAAAATTTTTAAATAATTTGCTAAAGAAAATGTATCTTTTTTATTTAACTGCCGTCAGATTAATTTTGTGTTCACTGTTGTTTAGTTGTTTCGTGGGTAGTTTTAAGGTGTTAGACGTTTTAATTTTAATTTTATTTTATTAGGAGCATTTACAGGTGACCGGCCAGTGGCTGATCTGGGCGTTTGGATCCCACCCGGGCGTCGCGTTTTCAATTCGTTCGATTCCTCGGCTGGCTAAAAAATGCTCGGAGCCGTTCATCTTAATTATTTTTTTATAAATTGAGTTCCGTACGTTACAAGTTGAAATGATATTATCTAAAATGACTTTTAAAATGAAAACTTTTTTAGCACCGTTGTGATTTGAAACTCGATGAAACGGAAACAAGCGACACTCATATAACTACAGGATTTAGCCTGCGAGAGAATGAGATAGAATGAAACCTTATCTACGTACAGTAACTATGAAGCGTCGCGCTCTGTCAATGATTATGAGCGCACTTTTTAAGCCGCCGCTACCCGAATTTTTACCGATTTCTTACAAATCTCCTTTAAACATTTGAAGTCTTTAAGCTATTAAAAAATATATGTTATTTTTTAAGATAATACCTAGACGTGTTCCGCGCCGAAACGCAAATTATATGAAGTTCCCTCGATAGAAAAAATCGCTAAGTATGCTCTGAAAATTATTAAAAACACGTCTGTTTCTATTATTTTACAAGTTATAGTTGTGAAAAAATTCACAATGTTTCAAATGATACTTGACGCCTTCCACGAGAATTTTGCTCTATTTTAAACAAGTCATGTTTTATAAAACTTTTTCACAATTTTCGCTTCAATTTTATTATTTAAAATATTAGTACGCTTTGTCCAACATTCGTAATTACATATCTGTCCATCTTCTTCTTTTTGGGCGGTGAAGCGGCGCCTTAAGGCTCTTATTGGTTGAGATTGGGTGGGAGAAGGTTTCACTTCAACCGCGTGTGAACTGCACTCGATTTTTTTCGAATTTGGTTGGTTACCTTTCATGACATTGCTGAAGGTTCCTGCTCATGTTGTTACGTTTTAATAATATAATTTAGTCAATACTGACCTAATACTGTGACAGAGAAAAGAGAAGCATACGTCACACCAGTGTTTTATTTATCGGCTATAATTTTAACGTGACAATCCTCGGCACGTCCCATCAAAGGGAGAGAAAATAAAAACAGCAAATATAAAGTTTTATTTCCCGAGGCGGGCAGGTCGGGAGGCGGGCAGGTCAGGGGTCGGGAAGCTAATCCATTGACTTTATTATCTCTGTGCGGTTACATAAAAAAGAAAATTTTCACATAAAATTTCATTTTTTATGAGAAGAAAGGCAAGTTTAAAGGGAACGGCTAGCGGCCTTTTTCTACATAAAACTTCATTTTGGATTTGAGGCCAAAATACTTATGCAAACTGAAAAAAAATGTATGCAAAAGGTGTGGTTATGATGTGCTGTTTTATTAATTATGTTTTAAATGGTAAAATGTACGCCATTAAAGAATTGAATTTATCATGATTTTAGAGGCAACTTTGGCAATTATTTGCGAGAAAAATGATATAATTTTACTCTATTTAGTACACAAACATGATGAAATATTTAAAAAAAAAAAAATTATTAAAGCAAACATTTGAAATGCGTAAATTCAAATTACAAACGACCGAATTCGAATAAAAATTTGATACATATAAATTTTAAATTTCGACCCAATAAATAATTTTATTTTATATTTAAATGGTAGATTGGGCAAGATAATTTTTTAACAATTGCCTTACCTTAATTAAATTACAAAAAAAATTCAGAGTTGCCTCTAAAACCGTGAAAAACTTATTTCTTTAAAAGCCTATAAATTATAATTTAAAACAAAAATAACTAAACTAAAGCAGCACATACCCGCACTAGATACTTGCTACACCTTTTGGTTTAAAAAAATATATTATTTAGTTGGTCATGTATTTTGACCTCAAATCTAAAATTAAGTTTTGTATGAAAAAGGCCGCGCACCGTTCCTCTTAATAGGTTGTACATTTTTGACGATTCTTGCAAAAGAGTAAAACGTACCTACCTGGCTAAGGTACATTATGCTTTTCATAGTTTTTATATTATCATTTTCTTTACAAAATATAAATTACTACAGCGGTGAGATTTACGACTTTACAGTTCGGGTGTTTTTTTAAACAACGCCAAAGCTGTTTTCTTAAGAAATGCGATAACAATGCTGAAAACCGTAACTTTGAAACCGCGACTTTTAAATTTATTGCTTTTTATAAATAATAATATTTGGATAATTTGTATTGCATAGCGTTTGTGAAAAATCACCTCATTTTTATTACCAGTACTTACCTACATAGATCTGAACAACATTGGAGGGGACCCCACCACTTTCCCAACGGCGTTATAAGGAAAAATATGGTTTCCTCCTTCACCGCACACGTCAAGATTCTATTTTTTATTGAATGAAGCTACATTTATTTGAACGACTCTAGACCCTCCAGTGTCCATGCATACGGGGTTAGTAAGCAGTATGCAAGTACTTACATTAACATAATACAAAAGATAAGTAGAAGAATCAGCCCGTGGAATAATTCCTCTGAAATCGGTAACATAAAAAAAAATAGAGATAAAAGTGTTGATAATAGTGTAAATTTGTACAACGCACCTTTTTGTTGATTTGTACATCATTTTTTTTCCTTTTAACCATTTAGGTACATAATTACCTAATAAAACATTTATTTTCGATCACCATTTGTTAATATTTCTAGGTTTTTCAACGCTTCACAGCTCATGTTGAAAATGACTGCAGTAACCTTGATATTCCAGGCTGAAAAGCTACACACATTTCTTGCCACCAGAACTCACCGTTGAAGATATAAGGCAGATTTTGTTCTTCATTGGAACGGTGTTTTTGTTTTTGAACACAACCATTGGAAAGTCTGTAAACATAAAAATGGGAAAAAAATGTAAATTTACGATCAATAACTTGTAAATAAAACTTTCCAACCACAATAGGTTATTGTATGGATTCAATATTTTATGTGTACCGATGGATATGTTGGTTTCGCATTAAATATTTTTTTTAAAACCGAGGTGTGATTTATGTTTTTCCTGGCTATGTTTTTTTACGCCAGTGCCGTATATTTGAATTTCGACAACAATGCCCAAACCGTTTGGGAAACATTTTTAGAAGTTACATAAAATTAATATTTGCAGCTCGGTCGTTAATATAATAACAATTCACTGAATTTCATTAAAACGGTTTTTAAAAAAATAGATGGAGCTTGTAGATCGATGTATTTAAATGTCACTGGCTTTCGATGGTTTTGGTGAACAGATCTGAACGATCAGATACTTCCCCCCCCCCCCCTTTTCTCTTCTTTATCTCACACCCCTCCCCGATTTTCCCGTACCCTTTAGCCTCACAAAACACCTACCACGTTTTGGGATGCTATGGTCTCACTGGCTCCGATTGGCAAGGAGCAGTTGGGATTCTTGTGCGGTATACACATTAAAAATACACATAAGTATTATTGTGGATTTAAAAAAAACTCTGAGAACATTTGCTTTGAAAGCAGGTATTCTAAAGCCTTCAACTAAATGTATACCCGTCAATAGTTTAAATTAATTAATTAGTATCCAAGCAGACAGTTTTATGGACAGGAAATCCATTTTGAATTAATAATTATTGTTGAATGCACTCAAGACGAAGATAAGATCGCGGGCAGTGTTGGATTTTGTTGTTAATTTATGTTTTCCAATAAATCTTTCTCAACCAATATATGGGAGTGTATTTTAAAATACAAATGAGCTCCGTTTACAATAAAGGCTATGAACACAGGTTTATTTTTATATGCCTTACGAGTTCGGTATTATCTTTAAAAGTCTTATTTTTAACCCTATGATCCTCACATAATCACATGATTAATAATAGCTATGTCACACATCATTAGGTAAATAAAATTGTTTCATTGAAAACAAATAACTTTGTATACACCACTATATAATTAAAATTATTGACATGTTTCAAAACTATGTTTTCTTCGTCAGGATAATAAATTAATTTAATTCAAAACTTGTTTCATTCAATATATAGCAGCAAAACTCTCACAATAAGGTTACTAGTTTCAACGAAACTCGCAACTTTATTTCCGAGGTAAGCTTTGAAATATTCATTGATAATAATAAAAAATCAACCCGTAATAAAACTTTTTTTTTTACATTTACTTTTTTTACATTTTCAGATAAATCCGCGTGTTTGTGTGCGTGAGAACCATTGATAGAATGCATTGTCATCGGCAACAAGCCTATCTGCCGAGTTTCAGCTCGATCGGATTTCGGGAAGTGGGTTAATTTTCACTTCCAAGATTTGCGTTCAATCAAGGAAGCAAAAATGATACTCAAAAATGAAGGTACAAAATAAGATAAGACGCCATTTTACTACAAAATTTGTAATGTAGTTTACCGTAAAAAGTCCTCCAGCATTGCACAAATATTTTTCCTGTTAATTATTTTCAAAATAGAAGGAATTAAAATAAAATCAGGTTACCGAGAAAGATTATCTTTCAAAGAGTTATAATTCAATTTCATACAGTTTGTTGCTCTCTAAAATCGTAAAAAACCTTCCACATTGGTAGCAAAATGCTCATACCTATGTAGGTATATTATATTATTATTTAATATGATTCTCAGAACAAGCAGAGAAAACTCTGCTATGCCGTATTGGGTTTAATAAAGAGAAGTGTCCTCAATGAAGTTATTCAGCATAATCGAATTTTCTTCGAAAACTCTTGAATACGCTGTGATTTTCTTTGAATAAAATAATAATATTCAGATTTTCACATCGAACGCTCTCAAAATTCTGAAAATTTGGAAAAATTATTTTCGTAGAGAAAGAAAAAAATTCCAATAATTATTATTGTCCTCAAGCTTTTCTCTTCATTATTCGTTTGAACGCTTCATTTTCATTCAAACGTTTTGAACATCCAATATTTGGAAATTGCTGAAATGTGATTTGCGAATTTTTTATATTAAAAACGATCAGAAAAAGCAGTTGACATTAATATTAACACTCATAAAAAAAAAACATTTGTGTTTAAAAATATGAGTGGTAGATTTTTACCCCATCGTTGTTGTGTAAAATTTATAAAAGTTGTTGTGTAAAATTTTAAAACGTTAAGGTCCCAGATCCCATAAAGACCACCATTCAAAATCGAAAAGTTGCTTAAAATGGCTTTTTTATTCATCTACATTTAATACTTTACTACATGGATGATGATGTACCGTGGCCCTTATGCCTGTTTCGCTAGCAAATCCTGTCTTGAGAGTAGGCGCAGTTTACAACATAATATTAAAAGATATCACATCTCAGTTTTCAACATAACTTAAGGTTCAAAATAAAAAGACAAAGAACAATTGGCAATACTTGCAAGAAGGTTTAAAGTTCATGTTTAATCTATCTTCGCTGGTAATCCAAGACTTGGAATATAAATTGAATACTAAGTCTTGGGTTACCAGCCAATATAGCGTGATTTGTGTCCTGCCTAATGGCTAATGAAAGTGCATTATTTAGTTTTGTTGCAAAATATCTACAATTTCTTTGGCTTTTGTTTTACCGAACGGGATAAGAGCTTGGATTGCCCTTTGGATCTGGTATTACGCTTTAGCCAGATCGTGTGGTCAGATCATAATAGCCTCCTTAACTTCTCAAACTTCCGTTTCCTCATCTCCTTCCCGTCGCCACTTCCTACAACCTGACAACGTACCCCAATATTTACAATGCAAAGGCCAATGGAAAGGTGAGTTGCCCAAGAACAGTCAAACCGAGATCGGGATAAAACTGAGGGCAATTAGTCCGACAGCTGGAATGAAGCACGACGGCAAACAAGCCGAATAATTCTTCAGACAGCAGTTTGGTGTGATAGTATGTACCCCACTAGGGAGGAATGGTACATGGTCCCAGGTCCAACCTCTAAACAGGAACTAATCTGGTTCACAAATGGGTCCAAGATGGAGGAAGGAACGGGGGTCTGCAAGGATCCAAGGGAGAACTCAGTTTTCCTCTAGGAACACACTGCCCTATTTTTCAAGCTGAGATGGAATGGCCTGCGCAGAGGAGAATATGCGTATCGTGGAACATAAGCATATGTTCTGATAGCCAGGCAGCCCTAATGCCACTGCAAAATGAACCGAATAGCCGAATCGACTCCAGACTCCAGACTGGTGATGGAATGCAGGACTATTCTTGCAGAACTCGCTACTTTCAATAAAATAACACTGATATGGGAACCAGGACATAAGGGTATTGAGGGCAATGAGTGGGCTGACGAACTAGCAAGGAAAGGGGCGTCAGATGAAGTTGGGACTCTTCTGCGTTATTCACACAAAAAGCATAGAATCGAGATAAATTCTATTATAATATTGCAATTTATTATCTTATATCGCTGGAAGAATACATACATTATATATGTATATATGATTACTTGACTTCACTTTATTTTAAAAATGTATCCCTTTTAATAAAATCCAAATTTTACGATCAATATTCAAATTGATGATCACCAAAAATGTTGCTTAAATTTATGATTTTACTTCAAATTATTTCCTGGAATATTGTCAATTTGTGAGAATGATGAATGACTCCTTTTTTATTCTCAATATTTCTGGGAAAAAACATCCAATAACAAACAAACATTCGACAGCTTTCGTCAGAACGACGCTATTAAAATGTTTATAATCGAAACTGAATACACCGCTGTTTATTAGTTTTCTTTGAACGGGAGCGTGGAAATGTTTAAGTAAAAAAATACTGAAAACGTAATGTTATTTTTTAATAAAAATACTTGGAACGTAATGAGTTCAAATCGTTTTTAATGTTTGTCCTAGTGAAAAAACAAGCACTCACCGTTATTTACATAATTTTACTTACACTTCATAATTAAATAATTTTTGGGAGTATTTAATCCGAAAATCAAATTAACTATCTTTTTTAATCTTCGTTTGCGTAAATTAAATTCAGGGTATATTATTGTAAGACGTAATTCTTGATGTAAATAATTTTTTGTCCAATTTTTATTGGAATAATTATACTTGTTGTAACAATATCTTTTGACGGTTATACTCACCAATTTTTCTTATCATTGTAGAAGTAGATAATACTAGAGAAATCTAAATATAATTATGAAAAAGAACAAGACATATAAAAATAAAAGTTGACGGTCGCAACTGGGACCCGAACCCAGGATCTCATAAAGGGACAAATAATGCTTTGACCTTTTCGGCGATTGGGACCTTTTATTGTCTCATATTTCAAATTCAGAATTAACACTATTATATTTGACTAATGTTTCCATCTTTTTGGCTGCTATCTTTTTAAATAAGGAAGACCTAACGACCTTTTTTAAAAGTCTAAATTAATATTCAATTTTTATAGGAATGTCTCTTGTTATAATAACTTATTTTGAAGGTTATACTTATCAATGTAGAGGGAGGTGGGGCCGGTTGTTACAAAAATGAAAAATATCTTTTATTGAACGACCGTTTATTCATAGGAACAAAAGAATATTTATTAAAAATTGTTCACACTTTTATCAACAACATAACTTTGTAACAGCATGCCCCTCGGGGGGGCAAGTTGTTACACGGTGGGGGACATTATTACAAACCAAAAAAAATATTAAAATATAATTGATACCGTTTTAAATTGGTTTATTAATTCCGATGAACATTTTTCTTCTCTCAGTCGCTACTTAAATGTTCGTCAGAGTCACAATTTTGACAAATAAATACACTTTATCACTCTAATACAAGAAATATGAGCCCAATGCTAGCACTTATTGCATCTAATACATTCTTCTCCAGATTTTTGAGTTCAAAGAAGAACGGTCTGCCTTATTTTTACTAAGCGCCTACATGGGGTACATTGTTATATATAACAACTTGCCCCCTAATCATTGTAACAACTTGCCCCGTCGGCGTATTTCTCATGAAAAGCGTAATATCTTTTACATGAAATTTACGGTGACCGGACAACTCGGAAGAAACCAACTCAGAACCATCTCAGATAATTAATTTAGAGTGATAAAAAATATACATAAAAAATGGTTAAATAAGTCATGTTAGGTTAGAGTTATCGGCTAATCAAATTTTTTTTTCATAGCTTTTAATGACTTTTCAAGGAGGTGTCGAGTTGACTTTATTCTCAGTTGGCATGGAACCGACATTTATAACGGTTAAGATAAATGTTTAGAAACTAAGCAGAAGGGTGTAAAATATCAAAAATATAATATAAATTAACTTACCTCTAATGGTTAGGTGACAATATGAAGAAATTTATTTTCGTTTTTCAGATTGTTTTGGAACATCCGTTTTCAATGTTGTTTTGTTGGACACTGTGGTCGGCTAATTCACGCATGTCCACCATAGACATGGACCCAAAAATTCGCTCTAGTGAGTGATTTATCGACGATGTAACAACGTGCCCCCGTAACAACGTGCCCCGCCTCCCCCTAATGCAAAATGGTCAAATAAGAGATAGACAAAAATGACGAAGAGTTCCCAATGGTCGAGTTATTTAAAAAGTTCCCTGCACGTCAAGAGATCCTAGGTTCGAGTCCCATTTGCGACCGTTACCTTTTTATTTTCGGTGTCCTGCCATTTTTCATATTTTCGTTTAGATTTATTAGTATTATCTTATTAATGATAAATTTTTTACCTTTGCCAAATCGTTTTGCGAAATAAAGTAATTGTTGGTTCAGTAATTTTATTTCTCTCAAATATATTATATGATATTGACAGGCCTTTTAAATGAGTTTTTCCTCATCTGGAAAAAAGCATAAAATAAATTGAACAGTTTAATGTAATTTATGAATTTGGTAGGTACCTACCTACATTATAAAACTGTCAACAACAAAAGTATTAAGCAATGCTTAAAAACGTTTTTTTGTTACGTAATCTGTGAAATCGGGGTTTTTACCAGGAAAAGTATGCCGTTGACAATTTTTCCTTACAGCATAAAAAAGTTAAATATTTTGAATACGTAACGCAACGAAAAAAGAAAAGTGTTGGAAATGTTTTCTACGTCAATTAAAAAAAAACTTATGTCACTAATTTACTTAGGTCTTTCGACTCGTGGGCTCCAGACAGGTCTATGTTAAAAAAAAAATCGTGAGCTTAAAAAAAAATCATTTAGATTTAAGACGGACACTCCGACTGCATCCTTCTCCGGTCTTATGTGTTCAGTGCCTCAGAATTCGACCATTTGGCATTTCATCTGTCTGTAAATCTGTTTGTTACGTTCCGGTTCCGGTTCTAGATGGTGACTGTGTTGGATATTACCTTTTATAATTTACCTACCGCCATAATTTGAATGATCGTTGATCCTAACACGAGCTATCAAATCGGAATAATCAACCTATCTACCATCCTAAAAAAAATATTTTCATTGAGTTGGTGATATATCTCTAGACCATAGGTTCTCAACCTTTATTTTGCCCAACGCCCACTTCAAGAATTTTTTTTTTTTCTACAGCACACATTTTTTTTTACATATCATCTGGGGGGGGGGGCTCAACTGTCATGGAATCAATGATTCGATTAAAAATATTTTAAATTATTTCTTATACTTTTTGTTTAGCAAGTTAAAAACTTTTGTATGTTAAGTATCGGGTTGCTACCTCGTTCCTTCTTAATTCATGATATAGTGACAATTCTTAATAATAATAACAATAGTAAGTATTTAGTTTTTTTTTTCTTACTTTTTCAGACCATATTTTTTTTACCTGCCCACGCCATCACCGTGAAATCTCAACGTCCCCTAATTTTCTCTAGGTCTTCCACAGCCCCTCTGAAAGTCTCAACCCTGCTCTAGACAAATTGTATAATTCCTTATTTGAAATATAAAAAAATGTTATGTAAAATAATTCCGATTTATAATTCAGCAGGTAGGTTTTGGAACTTTCTTACAAATCTTTCGATTTCAAAGGAAATTTTGGTTTTGATTTATTAAAAGGACGGGTTGTTTCAAAAAATTTGACGAATTCGTCAAATATTTGACGTTAATTTTCACGTTCTGGGTAAGTTCTATTCAAGTTCTGTGATGATTTCAGTTTTATGAAGCAGCTGGCCTATGATGACAAAATAACAGAACTCGAATAGAACTTACACAGAACGAGAAAATTAACTTCAAATATTTGATGAACTCATCAAATTTTTTGAAACAACCCGTCCTAAGTAAGATAAAATTAGGAATATACGTTTTAGACACGAGGTCTACCACCGTTCACAGAATATGTCAAAATATAGTAATGTATGTTTAATTGAACGTTGTGTGAATGTGTTTTCTCCGTGTGTTAGTGCGGTAAATGGCTTTTCATACACCTAAAAACGTGTTTAAATAAAAGCGCGTGTGAATTTTTTTTTCGTGTCGTATTCATTCCACACTGCCATTATCAGAATTATTGCTCGCAGCGGCACGGTTCACATAAAGGCCCGTATCCTGCGCCACAATACACATGAACACTAGCTTGAACAGCACCCAAAACATTGAAAATTTGAACACTTCGTGTTCAAAAACCCTGTGTTCAAGCTTTACCACAGCCGACGGAAAACATTCATCTCCCGGGCGAAGGGGGAAGGCTGGCGGGGGGAAATGTGTTCATATTTTTACAAGAGCCGCGCGATGCGGTCATGTATGGAGAATCAAACCGAACAAGTTTTTGAGGTTATGCGCAATGAGCAAGCTTAATAATCACTAGTTTAAAATATTATGATACCTAAATACAATATAATAAATATATTTGATAATAAAATTATAACATAATAACGAATATTAACAATATTAATGTTAATGTTATTTTTGAAGTGGGTGAAGCGGGAGCGGGAAGGCAGGCGGGGCCGGCGGGGCCGGCGGGGGGGGAAATAAGTTCATATTTTTACAGGAGCCGTACGAAGCGGTTGGTACCGGAGGTAAATCGAATGACGTTTGGGGTTATGTCAACCGCGCGAGCCTAATACCTAATTATGACTTTAAATTCCAAATAAATACTGTCGTAATGATGATTATATCTTTCGTGATCTCACTTGTAAATAAAGTCTATTAATTTATAAATCGGTTTCAGAGACACGGAAGAAATGACCAATTAAAATAGGCATTCTATTCTTTCCCTGATAAATAAATACCTAATAAAAATCTAGTTAGGTAGGTTAGGTCTAAGTTGAAATCTGCGTGTTCTCCTTTATATTTCCTTTACAATATCATCGCTAAATTTCTTAACAGAACTCGACTTTTGACGTTTGAATTTCGAATGCGTAATTAATTACGCATTCGAAATTCAAATACTGACTTTAGGTCATAATAATTGATATTAGTCGGACATCTTTCCTGGTAAATAAACATCTATTAAAATATCTCTGTTTTCTCCCTGATGTAGCATCTCTTCTTCATCGGAACATATTTTAACATTTATTTAAACGCTAAACGTTAAACGTCAAGTCAGTTGCGTTCGCGTGGACGCGTGGACTCGTGGACAGGCCACTAGCAAAGTGTGTGACCGCGCGAACTTCACACCTGTTCACACCAATCTTTCAAACCATGTTTAAAAAAACGCAGGAGACGGAAAACAAAGAACGTTTATAGTGGGGTTCAAGCTAGTTTTCATGTGTATTGTGGCGCAGGAGATCCGCCTTAATACGGCCATATAAATATGTCGCATTCCCAAGCGTACAACTATTATTGCAGCAAGAAGGCAAACATCAATCAAAAGAAACTTATCATTTAAAAGCATCGAACAATACCACTTGAATCATTTTGATACTTTTTGATAAAAAGAATTTAATTTGATTGTTAGGAATGCGAAATTACTTCAAAACTTCTGGGTTATAAAGAACGTGTCACACCACATGGACCTTTCATGAATTTAAAATTAATTCTACACTATTACACATTCTGAAAAGCCGAAAACTACGTTCAGTAACAAGTCACCGTACAAAAAGAATCATACAAAATGTACTGAAGATAATTTTTTTCATAGAAATGATTTTATCCTTTTCAAACATATAGTTTCTTTAATGCCATGGGGACAAAGCTACGCGTGGGAACTGCCTGGTTTACCTACATTATATATTAAATTTGCTTGCCGGTTCGTATTTCCTTCAGTTCGCGTTGTTTAAAAGAGGCACTTGAAGAAAGGGTCAAGGGTGACAGTTAACGACGTTGGACAGTAATTATTCATACAAATAGAACACGATACCAGCGCTGACGTCACTTTACTGAAAATAGGCAAGGTTAAAGACTTCATTACTCATTCTATGGAAATAATGAAATATGCTAGAAAGATTTTTATTCTATGAGTATTCATTATTCATACGAGCCTTCGTTTGAACTTTTTTATTATTTATTTACCAAGACAACGTTACAATATACTTAATATACATTTTTTGGTGTATACCACTTCACTAGGCTGAGCTTTTTCCGAGGAAGTGGCAAATTATCTTTTTTCAATTTTTTCGGTGAATATCGCACAAGAGTCCAAACTGAACAGATTCTGTTGGACTACGGCATCCCCAATTGTGGTATGAGTATTGCGAGGTTGAACGGAGTGAGGAGTGGGGAGGGAAGGAAATTGGGAAGAAGATTTAAGTAGGTATCTGGCTATGTAAATCTGACCACTAAACATCATCTATCGGAAGGTTGAAGTAACCAAAGCGCACACCAGATACTAAGTTCTAGGAGTGTGCTTTCGGAGTGCCAGGACCTAAAGCCTGGAAAGGACTGCCGCATGATTTAAGAATTATCACAGATTCTGCAGAATTTTGAGCTAAACTTAAAACTCACATTTTCAGACAGTCGTATCCAAGTCAAAAACCTTTCACCTTCACCTTCACAGCCCGCGACATTGTAAATAACTAATTCTGTAAAACTAACTTTGTAAAAGTAATTTCATAAAAATTCTCCAGTCCTAAAGAGTCCTAAATTCTCCAGTCTTTCAAAAATAATATTAAGTCAACTTTTGGCATTAATCTTCTTATAAATGTAAAATCAACAGTGATGAGGGTAGTAAATGTAAAATCATGCAATGTCCTGCGTTTTAAATACATAGTATCCTCCGCGTGAAAAGTCGTATCTTCACCAATTACACTTTCCAATAAAAGAGTGTTTATCGGAAATGACCTGCCAGGTAAGTATGATTTCTATATCACGTTATAAATAACAAATTTAGATGGAGCCTTACTATTTTTAATAAATTTTACAGCGTCCTTCAGGTGATTTTTCCCAAAAAATGGTCTTTACAAATTATCCAACTATTATCCATACTAATATTATAAATGCGAAACTGCTCGAGTTTGTTTATGACGTTTTCACGCATAACACAATATAAAGACTTTAATAATTCTTTCACCAATAGAAAGCTAAATTATATGCGCAGACTATATGTTGTATATGATGGTTAGCTCTGGCGTTATGAAATTATAAATATTAATATATTATATTTGTTATACGTTTTCTGTCGCTAACAAAAGCGAGTTAATTGCAAATGTGAGAAAAAAATCATTCCCATGGAAACAATGTTGATATATTTGTGGGCTCTAAGCTGGTAGGTACTCAGCCCCTGGTCAGCTACTGCCCCAGAAAATTCAAATATTAGAAAATGTTTTGTTTTTTTTGGACAAGCTGGAATAAATGTCAGTTAAGAGTTCCTACATTAAAAATATAATTCGTAACGATTATAAAGACTGAATAATAAATAGTGTAATTTTGTATTATATTAACAAACTTCCAAATATTTAATTAAAAATAAACATCCGAAATGTTTGTAAGCGCATAAATTCCGAACGAATGAACAAAATTGGATAATTCTTTTTTTCTTTGTGAAATTTAGGTGGCAGGCTAGATGTTTGAAAACTGAATGTAAGGGAATGATGATATGGAATGGGGGAGGGGGTGGGGGTGGGGAGGAGGGGGGATAATTGATAAGTTCAACCGCTACAGTAATTTCCCGTAATACCATGCGAGCGAAGCCGCGGGGAAAAGCTAGTTATTAAATAAAGCAGAGGCAATACCAATTCAAGTAACGTTTTGATTCTGATTGATATTCTAATTATTATTACCTAGGTGAAACAGCACAAATGAAATTATATATTTTTAATTTATTTATTTGTGTTATCTGAGACGTTGTGCAAATTTTGCAATACTTAGTTTTTGCAACACAAAGAGTGCACTGAGTAGTCGGGTATAATTCAACAAACGCAGGAGACGGAATGAAAAATCTTCGAACAAAATGTTTGTGGTAATGTTTGATATATTTTTTTATGAAAACATATACCGGCCTTTATTGGTATTTGGCCTTGCTTCCGGTATTTGTTGATCTGTAGGTTATAAACAACGTGCTTAGAATAACAAGATACGCACTAAACATTTTCCTACAGTTTTCTTATTCCATCCCATACCTTGCCATCACACGACGTTTCCTATCGGCAGGGAGAGGAAAGCAATAAGGCTGCTAGCTTTGACACCTGTTTACCCAATGTCATTTATATTACGTGTAAACACACGTGAAATTATTACAAAATTGAAATAGCAGTGGATATGGAAATGAAACGTTAAAGGGGTAGGTTGAGAGGGTGACCGGACAACTCGGAATGAAACCAACTCAGAATCATCTCAGATAAGTCATTTATTGTGATAAAAAAATGGTTTAATAGGTTACGTTAGTTTAGGGTTATCTGCTAAATAAAAATATTTTTTTCCTAGCTTTCAATGACTTTTCAAGGAGGTGTTGAGTTGACTTTATTCTCAGTTGCCATGGAACCGGTTGAGAGGTACCTGGCTAAACAGACCCGGGATCCTAGCATGGACGATCGATAAGGATTGATAGGATATCTTCCGGTAACTTCTCATCGTTCTCTATGACAACTGCATATGAGAAACGTACAAATAACAGTTGACATCAAATATATTATGAACTTTCTGTCATTGTGAACTGGTACTTATTCCCATCTCCTATTCCGACCCAACCAGCCTCACAACATACTCCAATAAGGGATGCCATAGTTCTACTGACTTTTATGATGTTCACAGACAATAGAACACTCTGAAAGAAACAATTTCTGTACTAAATGCTCATATTTCTGGTGACTTTCCAATCCCTCGCCGTACATGATATCCACCAGGGTTCTTAAATTCTGTAATTAATACGTTTCCAGTAACTCCATAGCCGTCATAAGTCAGCCCTCGGTCGGGTCTGAAGTAGGACCGGTTGGCCCAGGATCACATAACTCCGCTGCGGCCTGTGGGCACTCGCGCAGTCTATACAGGTACAGGATACAGTGTGCAGGGTATGGGTAATACCTCCTCGGAAACCTGAACCACGTAATCTGGTATGGGGGCTCGTGTGTTCGCCTTACCGCAGCGATAAAACAAAGCCACGGGCGGGTCAGACGTCAGGCGGCGCGAGGAGATAGAAGAGGTGAAATGCGATTCGTTGTCTCGGGGGAAAACTCTGCATCTGCATTTTGTGGTACGAATTTGTTGAAATTCTCTAGCACTCTAATCTTGTATGATTGTTGGATGGATAAAAAGTACCTACCTCCCTTATTTTTCTTCTCCTTTCCTTCCCTAACTTATTTTGACCTGATAATATTTCCTCGGATTGATCCATTGGCTCTGGGACAGAGATTCTTCTTCAGCAGCATTACTTTTTTTAAATGCAGGACAATCTTCTCTTTATGCACGTATCAACATCATCGGTGATTAGTAGACTTGCGCTACTACGATTGCAATCGGCAATGACGTTTGGTAATTAACATAGACAATCTGCTACGTTTCCTAATATTCTTATAATATCTTTCACAATTTTGGGCAGATTTCAAAATTACTGGCGTATTTCAAATTACTATGAAAGAACTTTGAGTATCGGCAGGAATTCAGAATTATTTCATTTATTGATAAAAAGATGACGAAAAAATAAAAAAAATAAAGAGCAGTTGATGCTTGAGCGATTTTTTTAACCGATAATGATAAAATGATCGAAGTTAAAATAGCGCTAGTGATAAACACTAGCGTCCATAACTTAGTTTGTCATATCAAAAAGTTTGACGTAAAAAATATAATAAAAAAGGATCGGTTTTCACGGTGGATACGACCGCGATAGACATACAGGATTTACATCTTCCACGTCAATACTTGCTTAAGTGTTCAGGTCTCCACGCCATTTAGAAGTTAGCTGCAATACAAATAGTTTTAAATGTTAATATGTCTTTGAGCACCTATGTTATCTCTTTGGGTCTCCCATTGGACATGCTCGGCCCCGTGGTTTAATTGTTTACAGTAGTATTTCGTGCGTTGCTCAATGCGGGAGCCGAGTGGAAATTCGTTCCAATTCTATTACGACCGTCTGTTTTATCTATCAACTTCACAATGCGAGCACATTCGTTAGAGCACTCAGCATTTGCATTCCGGAGCGAGCACACAGCGCGATAATGCGTTTGGCCCGCGGTAACGACGGACCGATGCTAGCAAGTAGCGAGGGGCCGAATGCGATAACCCGCTGGTGCAGTGAACACTAGATGAGGCGACCTCAAATAAATAATGTTCCTAGAAAATGAGCACCCTGAATCAGTCCTCTGATGACGTCTGCAATAATCTGACAGCAAAGCGCATTTATATTAAGCCTAGTCGTGTAGTATTTGGATTGTCAAAAACAAGTGTCGTCCTACGTACGTCCCTGTCCTTGTTCTAACTCTTGAATCACAAATATCTTGAGCTAATCTTGTTTTCTTGCAGAATTATTTCAAGTCTTATATTTCTTGAAGAATGTTCATCTTTTTTTGGCGTAAAAAACGCTTTAACATTAGATTGACCATAATTTCATCAATCTAGAGCACCTGACGTAGATATTCACAGCTTTCAAATAAGGGAGGTTTTAGAGTTTTTTCTGGTATCTCAATCAAATTACCGTAACTGACAGGCATTTTTAGCATTAACCCCCAGAATTGAAAATAATAAACACTTCGTTTAAACGACTATTTGTTGTTTATACACAATCGACATATTTCGTGAGCAATACTTGCCTCATCAGGGTTTACATAAAAGCAAATTACAAATATAGTCTTAAGATTTAATGGGAGAAGAAATTAAGGGTAGGAAGAGGGGGGAGGGATTACAGTGGAAACAAATTAAGTCAAGAATCATTGGAAAAGGTGTTCTAATTATTATTAACTGTTTTACCCTCTTTCTAATTTCTAAAATGTTGGTTTATCTAAATAATCCCCGACCACTATTAAATTCTAAAGTATGGTTTGTCTCCAATAAAGGCAATAAATCATTAACAAACTCCGAGAAACTATTACGTACACCTTCACCTTCGATTCTCCTGAATTTCTCATTATAATTTAAAATACTCAGAGCCAGCTAAAGGAAACTGACAGACGCCTTCTAAATGCGGTACCCCCTTGGAGAAGAACACTCTTTATGAAAAAGTTAGGAATTTAAAACAACCACTACTAGCACTCAAAGAACAAGTCGTACACCAAACTGAGAACTCGAACCCGCATAAGCTTTTGATTTCTGGGAAAGAGGCAGTAGAAGAAAAGAAATAGAGCACATTTTTAGACACTATGGTTAAAAATACGACTATTAGATAATAAAATAAAGAAATAAATTATTATGAAGTAAAAATGTAGCACAGGGCTGATAGCAATGAATAAATTGGGATTCAAGATCATCAGTAGTGAACAACGACTCAATAAGAATAGAACTCTCGACTCACAATCCGAAGGTCGCGGGTTCGAACCCGGCGTGCGCAAATAAAGTTTATTTGATAAATTTGTGTTATTTCACAATTTATTCATTTAAAATAATATATAGTATATTTGCGGCACGTTCCAGAGTGGAAGATACTATCAGTATCGCCCTGGTGCAAGACCACCATTCAGAATTGAAACGTTGCTTGAAATGGCTTTAGCCGTGTTTAGTGACCAGATCTGAATAGCCAGGTACTTCCCCACCTTCCTCTTCCCTATCTCCTTCCCCTCCCCACTACCTTCAGCCTCACAACATACCCCAATTGGGGATGCCATAGTCTCACTGGCTCCAGACGGGAGCAGTTGGGACTCTTGTGCGGTATTCATATAAAAAAAAAAAAAAAGGAATTTTAAAATGGTTTTAATAAATTAACATTACTTGACATTGTATAGATTTACACATGAAACAAACCCTCTTTAATATACCAACATTATTATATTTGATATATTTAATGTTTGTAGTTTGTACACACAAAACCATTCGCGACTCTAGTCAAATTGCGCAGACTCCCGTGTATTTTCGTAGTTTCGATAGCGAATCTCGTAGTTTCTGCGCCAATGGTGGTTGGTAACCGAATAGCCAAAGTTGGCCGGTGTTAATCAAACCAAATCATCATGGCGTAGTTTGCATTAACGTTAAAGCCAAATTGCGTGCTTCTAATCGAGTGCCGATAGTCGCTAATTAAAATGCAGCGACCGCGCGTTTCCGGCGCGACATGTTGCAGCTAGTCGCGGGTTCGGCCGGCACATACCGTCGGCAGTCGAGAGTCGAGAGTCGGCATACCTGGTACCAATAATAATCAACGACGGGCATTCCTTATACCTATAAACAGCCAGCGACGAAGGTGCCGTATCTCATATGTCACACCGTATATTGTCACACATAAACCGTTTGAAGGGGACTTTTGTGTGGTTACGTATGCCTAATTAGATTCTAAATGCGGGTTTACAAAAATACTGTAATGAAGCCTCGATTGCATTGAGCGAGTTTACAAGCTACTAGCCGGTAAGTTTAAAAGCGGGTGAATCGGCGGATGTGATTGTCACGATGACACACAAAACTGTCTACTCGCTCAGTAGCGACAGTAGCAGCTAAAATAACGACTCTCGCGCGAACTAATTCGGTCGACATTTAGCAAGTAGCGAGACTTACGGCTCCCGCGCGAACTAATTCTGACAGAGTAGCGAATAAAGTTGACCACCTTTCAACTTTTTTTGTAGATTGTCTACAATCTGCCAGTTAGCCAGTAATACGATTACACTGAGCGAGTTTACTAACAGATAGTTGGAGTAGCTTTTAAACTCGCTCAATGTCATCGAGACGCGGGGAGTTTTTTTGCTCTCAATTCGAATAGGGAATTAAGTTTACAAGATTCTAATGTAAAAAAAATATTACATACCTACACATACACATTACTTAATAGTTAAGTAGTTTGAAGTAAATACTATAGAATGAATTCATCGCACAAATTATGTCCAATCTGGAAGAGCTAGGCATCTACAATAGGCTAGCGACAGTCTACCTATAGTGTAAGCAAATATTTTGAAGGTGTTGCTGGCCAAACTGAGACAAATGACTAATGTTTATCGACAAAGTGGAAGGTTGGAGAAGCATAGGTAGATCAGCAATGAATTGGGGTAATTAAATAATATTTCCAGATCGTCAGTGTCCGCGCGTTCTCCATACAGAAGAACTTTTGACCGCGAGGTGTGGAGGGGCCTTTTCCACCAAATAAATGAAGAGTGGTGTCGTGATTCACGATCCTCAGCTGTGAAACAACAAAGAAGAATGAATTCTAGGGAAGGTATATCAGTTGTTGCTCTTTCTGCCGGAAATCCTTGCTAGCCACACACGAGTAGTTCCAGCGACACATTTGACAAATTTCATTTAGGTACGTAAATAATTGCGTACTTTGTCTCGCAAAAATTTACGTAAATTACCTTGTCGGTATGGACTTTGATGATTCATCGAGCGATGAGGAATGTCGATGATATTAATTGATAAAGAATAACGTTCAATCTAAAACAACAGTCTGAATAGAGGGTTTTTAAAAGTTTCAATGTGAGAATTAAGTTTGTTGTCAATGGTTAGTTCATCATAATTTCACTAATAATACCTTGGTTGAATTTAATGTCGTTGAACATTGCACTGTCTTTAATAAAAAAAATACTGTATACAATTAGATTCCTATGTACAATTAGATTTTATCAAAAATAAGATCCACTCTCTCCAGGGTGAATTGCCTAAAACAAAAAAAAAAAAAAAAAATAAGATCGTAAATTAAAACTGCCTAAAAATAAACGGCGATCGTTAAAATTTTAAAACATGTATGACAGTATGGTTTTGCCAAAAAACATGCTCCTTTATTAAAATCATAGGCAAAAAGTGTAATATTGGTGATATATATGCTTACGACTTCTATGCTAAGCTCTTCAACCAAGCGAGGATAAAAAACAACATGTTTTATGCCACTCTCACTTGGAATATGGAATAATTGGATGGGGCTGGGGTTCAGCAGCATCAAATCATGTAAAACATCTGAAGATAACTCAAAATTGCATCGTAAAGACCATACTAAGGATCCGCATTAGGACGACAACAATAGAAATATTTAAACAGTTTAATGCTCCAAGCAAACAAAAAATCTATGCCAAAAATCTTCTGGTTCATGACCTCAAAAAAGATACAGAGGCACCTCACATAAAATCAGAGCCAATCAAATACACATACTAAAAATAAAGTGTAATTTGTTGCCTTTGGTCAAAGAAGCTCAGAATTTTTAGCAGTAAATTTATGTAACAAACTCCCACACAATATCAAACAAAAAATTCAAATTACTTCAAAAAATAACCACACTACGGACATCAAATCTTGGCTTAAGGAACCATCGGAAAAGAACTTACTAGTGTATTAAAAACATTGTCATAGAAGTTTCTAAAAAAAACCTTACTCAAACCATAAAGTTTTACCTTAGAAGACGCTGAAAACTTATCCAAAACATGTCCCACTCAGCACAGGATCTTCTAGTGAGGAAGACCATGAAAAGAATCTACATCTATTTTATACGTATATTTAGCCTGCATCTTCTATAAATGTAAAAATTAAAATATGGTAACTTTATATCTCTATAGTCGGTAATTATACCGATCCATGGTCGGTAGTCGGATATTAATTATAAAGACCGATAAAAGAATTTAGATAATAGAGCTGTACCTGCGTCCCAATCTTAATCTACTTTTGCAATAATTTTGTCGCTATTATTGCACGTTTGATAAAACAATAATAATTTTAGGCAGGTAGTTACCCATCACAGACCACAGCTGATAAAACATTTTTTTTATTTATGTCTATGTTTGAAGTAGACGCTTTTATCGCGCATAATCGCTGGCGTATTAAATTACTAATATATAAAACGAGATAATTTATTTAGACACCTACTGACATTGACACTAAAACAGCTGTAAAGATAACGGAGTTATTTGTTTTCCAATCAATTTCTTCATGGCGCATCCATCGGTGTTATCATCTTTGATGGATAGGTTTATTTATAACGTACTTTAAAAGTAAAATTAAATAATCCAATAATAACTGTCACAAAAATCTGTCACAAAAAACGATTAGAGTTAATTATTTTTTTTAAAAGAAGATTGAAATCCGATATACAATAAAGCAATTAACATTTAAAAGAAGCTAAATTTTAAAAAGTAATTTGTATTCATTTTTGATTTACTTTAAACACTGGTAACTTTTTAAGTACGTAATAAATTTAATGACAAATTCACACTCCGAGTTATTGACGTACGTACAATTTTTTATAATATGTTCTTCACAAAATTATTTTTACGAAACTTCACATAAATACTAGGTCCGATAGGTCTTTGAAATGTGACGCGTGACATCTAAAACCGACATTGATATCAAAAGTGTAAACTAATTTTAAAATATTTTATTGTTTTCACAATTTTCCTCTGAAAAATAGTTCAAACCGTGTTATATATTATATATTAATATATGTAATATAAAGTGTATTAAACTATTATATTTTGCTTCTGTTGGAAGTCAGTTGGAGTACAATTCTCCCATCTGGAATCCACATGATAATACTTATGTACAAGCTGTTGAAAGAATGCAAAACAATTTTTTACGTTTTCTAAATTTTAAAATGGGTATTCCAGCAATTATGTTGAACAATAACACTGTTAAATGATATGAATATGCTCAAATTGTCAGACAGAAGAATTTTCACTGACTTGGTATTTTTATATAAAATTCTAAATGATTTAGTTGATAGTCCGGTATTGCTTGAACTGATAAGCTTCCGGATACCACAACGTCATAGTCACAAGTCAGGATTTATTTCAGTGCAGAAATTCTGGAACTAACTACTATATGTATTCCTCTTTGCCCAGAATACTAACGGAGGGAAATAATTATACCAAGTCAATGGACATCTTCAATGTATCTTTTAACAAATATAAAATATTGTTACTGAGGCAATTCAATTATGTACAATAAATACTGTACCTATATTTTTTATTCTTCATGTGTAAAAGCCCCCAAAAAGGGCATTCATAAATAAATAAACATTGCAACTAGAAATTAGTTAGATGGTCTCCGTGGTCGAGGGGAAGCAATCCGGAGGTTGCGGGTTCAAATCTCATTTGATTTGCTTGTGTTATTTCATAGTTTGTTCATACTCCAAATAATGTCAGAAATCACTGGTTAAAGTACGTCAAGTACGTCCCTTAACAGGTATAGTATAATTGCAGCAAGTTCCAGAGTGGAAGATACTCTCAATATCGCCCTTGTGTAAGACCACCATTCTGAATTGAAACGGCTTTAGCCGTGTTTAGTGACCAGATCTAAATAGCCAGGTACTTTCCCACCTTCCTCTTCCCCATATCCTTCCATTCCCTACTACCTTCAGCCTCACAACTGCTGTTTTAAAAAAATACTAATTTTGGTTGTCTACGAGTCTGTCGGTTTAAAATTTATACCTGTAATAGAATATTTTAAACAGAAAGTTATTTTAATTGCCATTTTCAAAATTGGAATGGATATGTCAAGAAATAATACGATCTAGTGATTTTTCACATGTCGGCGCTATTAAAAATATTGTTGTTATATATTCTGTGACGGCAGTGTACCTTTATTATTTCAGACTGGCATTATCGTTTAAGTCACTCCGAAGCTCCGATGTTAATAACTGAGTAGGGATTACGAGTTATGAAAGCTGACGTCTCGGAGATCGGAACCCCAAACCCCGTCTCTAAGTCTACAGACTAGAATTCCAGCCGTTCAGCCATCAGACACGACATCACAGCTGATGGTATCGACCCACGAAACTCTTATCCCATATCTAAATTCCAACCGTAAAAATCTTCAGCCGTTGTACTTTTAAGACTGACATCTCTGATAATTAAATGCCGTAAAAATACTGAGATATATTTAAAATTGTCAGATGTTACATTGAACTGCCTTATCAAAATAATTGATGTTCTCGTGTTAGAAATAAATGGTACTCTGTTAGTAATGCGTTATAAGTCATTGAGTACGTGCTAGATTCTCCTAGTAAAAGACAGTCATTCAGAATCATTATAGCCGTTTTAAACCCGATCTGAATAGCCAATGCTTCCAAACCGTATTTTTCCCTTTCTCCTTCCTTTCCCCATTCCGGTCAACCACGCAATATTCCCCAATTGGGGTAACCAATACCAAACAATATAACAATATAATATTTTTTATATATTTAATTTTATTTTTTTTAAACTTCTACAATATATTGTATGTTTATCAGTAATTATCTGTCTTAAAATCACTCAAGTATACCCACGACGTAAGAACTATGCACTTGTCACACCCATTTTGTATCAGTTCCGCCCCGTCTGCGGTGGCGAATAGACATCCCTAGACTCAGCGGCGCTTGGTTCCGTGAAATCAATTTTAAATTTTCTTGTTATTACAATAAACAATGCGTAAGAAAGGAGTTAACGTTTTTTACGGGCCTTTACGATATCAACCTGTAAAAAACAACTCTCAAATACTTTTCCAACCTTTCCAGCCTTTCTAAAAGCTTTTTCTCAAGGCTTGTCAATTATTTTTAAATCCCGCCCAAAAAGATGCTTGGATTCCGATTTAGATTTTTTCCTGTACTATTGGATCACCTTGACGCATATTTTAATTGGCTGCCATCTTTATGCATGATAGCAAGATTCTTAACTAAATGCTATCTAGATAGTTGTCTTGGATAAATGTATCAATTTTAATTTAATGTGTTATCGATTGAATTTTCTGCAAGTGTAGGATGAATATTTATTAGTATTTTAACTTAATGAGCGTAACCTAAAATGGTGACATTTAATTTTATTTTATATTAAACAATATTGGTGACACATCGCTGTCGATAATTTGAAACAGAAAAATAAAATAAAAAACATGGTCGCATCTACAAATGAAAAAAGAAACGGTCGCATGTTCCCAGAAGCGACAGTTTTTTTTCGTGATTTTTCTGTTTCAAATTTTTGATTGAGAGTCGCTAATATCGCCTTCAGTGATAAAATATTAGAATTTAAGGTTTTACCCGTTTAAAAAAATATTCTCACTGGCTCCTGGACAGTCCGGAAACTACATTATTGTACCTGGTTGACAACATATGACAAAAACTATACATCCGATTTGCAAGCACCAAGTCTTAAACTGTTCGAAAATCCACTTTCTATGGCACCATGAAGGGGAATTTTGATATCTTAACAAACAAAAAGAAATGGCCGACCGGCGAATTTTATTTCCCGTTTTAATGGAAAATTTTCATCATTCTTCAAAAAATACCGACGTGGTGCCATAGAGACTGAATTTTCAAACAGTTTAAGACTTAGTGCACGCAAATCGGTGTTCTCAACGAAAAAAGTTCTCAACCAGGTAGTTTTGCGAGAAAAACGCATTCAAAGTTTCGCTGAATTTCTTTAAAACATCTAGGGAGAGTATTGTTAACAATTGAATCTTTCAGAAAATGAAATTTAAAAAAATGACAATTTTTTTTTACCGTAGTCTGGTGCCTTAAATTATGATAAATTTGTCAAAAAAAATACTAAATGCACATTGCCAGTTTTGCAGTCGCAGTGATATATCTACTTAATTAATTTGCTTCACTGCAAAATACGTATCTGCCATATAACAAAGTGGTCACGGACGTTATGCCCTACACTTGACAATAAACACAGCCTTAAGTGGTGGAAAATCTTATAAGGAAGGTTGCAGCCAACTCCCGAGAAGTCTGCAATGGCCATACTCAGCCACTAGAAGAAATATTATGGACGTAAAAACATGATTATTAAATTCCCACTGATTGCGTTGTGGGAATACTTTTTGCTCTTTTTATTAACTGTTAATTTTAATTTTAAAAACAAATACGACCTGCAACCCAGCTTTCTGCGATATGTACCCAATATTTTAATGTGCCTGCTTACAGCGCCTACATCATCTGTAGACATTTTTTGTTCACAGAAAGATAACAATTTAATTCGATTTTAAATTATCGGATTTAAGCTTGATTTATTATCGATTTAAAAAAATACAATATATCTTAGGGAACTTTATTGGATCAACTTTTTTTACTTAGTATTTAATCATTGAAGAAGGAGATAATACTAATAAATCCAAGCGTAACATAAAACTGAACAAATCCCAGAAAATAAAAAGGTTCCGGATTCAATTTGGGCCTCTGCCATAGGTAACCCCCTATGTTTGGTGACTTAGCAGGGGTGCCCGCATTCATAGGGTGAAGCGAGTCCAGGTTTTGGAGGCGAATGTGGATAGGCCGTTTTGGGGAGACCCTTTGATCTCTCCAGCTTGACTCTCTCCACACATCGTCACTCCTGGACTGTCAGCCCCTAGATTCCTACCCACCCTTAATACCTGTTTTTCTTCTTCTGTCTTATCGGGATAACGCCTCTAACCACTCGGCCATTGTGACCGGATTTTTTTAATTCATTTTCATCGATCTGATTTATAATTTGTAGTTATATTAGTATTTTATTATTATCCAACGATCTGATAATTTTGATTCTATGCCTGAAGACGTTGTTATATATGATAATGTTCGGAAGTTAGCAGAAAATCTAAGATTTTGCTTTCTGCTCCTGCACGATTTTAAGTGGCCTTTATCAAGACTATATTTTTATCACTTTACTGCACAGAAAACTATTCTTATAAACGACACTTACCAACTAGCGTTTGGCATTTCCAGTCTTTTATTTAACCTCAACCTTCAAATAATACAGCAGGTCAAATTACCACTTACTCAACATTTGATTGATTTTATACACTGTATTCTTAGAAATGCCCGAACAGGCCAATAAAATTATCTCTTCAAGAAAGAAATGTTTTTTTACAAGCTGTAGTCAGTAAGATAAAATTAATCTTATTTCAAGCTCACGGACACATACACAACACACTTTTTAATATCTTCGGTGGTTGAAAACCTGATTGAATTCTGTATACAAGTTGCCAATGTTAAATTTATCAAATGGCCAACTATTGAACCTCGGCAGATGGAAATCCAACTACGGCATCAACCTTTCATTAATCATCTGCCTGTGACCTCTGGTGACCTGCAGCCTGTCAGCTTACGCTGCCTCGTTGGAGCAATATTGGAGATCTGCAGGTAATTATGTTCTGCGAAAAGGAAGGTAAGAAGCAATTGCAAGATTTATAATACCGAAATCGTGATGTTAATTATTTGGTTTGCAATACAACAAATTATTGACGTAATCATGTCAAATCATTTGGAAGCCCATCAGAAATGCATAGTCAGACGTTGCTTGAAATGACCTTAATAGCCAGGTACTTCCCAAAACATCTTCACCACACTCTTCAAGAAGGTCTTTCGCAAGGGAGATACAGAGAGTAGTTTCCTGTTTACCACTCTGGATACTTTCAGATTAATGATGCGTGAAATCACACATAATAATTTAATTAATTTGTGTAAACATTGTACAACCTTCGTTTTTTATGTGATATGGATTCATCAGTTTCCCGCTTGTTCTAGGAGATTCCGAACACGTATAATATTGTTTTTGTCCTAACCAAAAAACGACTTACAGGTCTTAAAACTTAAATGAATTTCTCCAAGAATTACCTTTATAAATATTTTTTAACGTAAACATTATTTATTGATATTCCACGACTAAAATTTATTTATCGTTAATGTAACCAAAGTCCGACAACAGCTGTTTAAAGTTTTAACCATTATTTAAATACAGAAAAAAAACTTTGAACACATATTTGTAAGCGAGGCTCATATTTCCACAGTCAGACATGACGGTTATTCATGCTTTTTTCTTTTCTTTCATGATGTAAGCAAACACACAATATGTTAATCAAACAAAAGCTCAATCAATATCAATGTCATACCATCTTTATCTTTTAAAATTATGTTTATACTTCATACCAACTCTTTCAGTCTTGCTAAGATGGGATGAGCGTTGAACACATGTTGTAGTCAATGTACAACGTTCAAGATAACATTATCAAATAATCGAGCAGAAGATCTTCGACAATACGTCTTTTGAATGAAAAAGTCAAGAATGATTAGAGAAGACATGACACATGGTATGAACATGATCACTGCACGATCGTGATGAAAAAGATAAATGCACTGGATATTTTTTGAATTTTCTTCATACTGTAAATTTACATTTCTCACACATAACCGTGTAGGTAATACCGATACCTACTAGGTATACAGAGTGTTAAGGGATGTACTTGACTTGAAAATGAAATTTTCCTCTTGAAAATTTTTTATTTTTAAAACCTTGAAAAATCAGCAGGTTTTGGACAGTCACTCAGCTGAGTATTCAGTGATATGTGGAAGAAAAAAATTGTTTGATTGTGAGGAAAAAAAATTGAAAACATAAAAAAACAGGAGACCAAAATTTTGTTTTACATTTTTTACTCCAAATAATGTCAGGAATAACTGGTTTAAGCGAATAAAATGCTGTGTATATTTAATGCCTCCAGAGAGGGTAACGTCCTCCACAATAGGAGAACAATTATTTAAGAATCAGGTATGAATTTAGAAATCCAAAAATAGTATGATCGTATGAATTTTAAAACGTAAGTAAAGTAATATTGAATCAAGTAGGTAATAATTTATTTTCGTTGATCAGCACTTATGCAGGTTTTATACCATCTCTTTTTTCAGCCCGATTCCCGTGTAGAGACCAAAGACATTTTTTTTTGCTTTACGCGATCGCCCTTTTCATCTCTATTTTAATATCTAAGATTTCAATTGGCATTACTGCACAGAACACATGAACCATGTTGTTTGCTGTGATGTCAACTGAAATCGTAGATATGAAAATAGCGATCGCGTAAAGCGAAAAATTTTGTATTTGGTCTCTATAAGGGAATCGGGCTGAAAAAAAGATGGTGTAAAACCTACATTAGGCAAGTATTTATACAGTTCGTGCAACTGTATAAACGTGGAGTGCAGAAAGTTAATTGTATTATTATCTCTCGGTGTCTGTAGTATTTTATAGAAAGATATACTTGTCAAAAGTGTACCTACAAATGCTGTGTTCTATTATAACAAGGGTTTTAGTATAACAAGTGTTTTGTGTTCGTACCTATCGTTAAGTTCAAGTGACTTTATCTTCCTACCGAGGAAAATGAGCACTTCTAAAATGTTATTGTTCTATTGGACCGAATATTTTTTAAATGTACCTCCTCTTCAGGTTCCAGTTTCAAGGGGAATATTCTAGCAATGTTCGATTGCGATTAGTTAAAAAATCTCTCAGCTATGTCATTCGTGCAAGAGATGCATTAGATGTATATCTATGTAATCTACACAAGATTAAAGTCAGGAAAAGTGGAAAGGGTCTTCGACTTCGAGTTGCAGAGTGAGCCACAGCATGATCAACATGGCACGATTCACGGACCGATGCGGGCGGAGTGCCTCAAGGTTCAGCAATCTTCATCTGTTATTTGATAGTCAGTTGTTAGAGTAGGCGGCCTGCTATTCTCTTCACCCGGACCTCAGCAACAAGGCGGGATGCTGCGAAGTTATTTTGTAAAGATGCAGACGTAGTATTGCAAAGAAAGCGTAGAACATCGCGAGTTAACCATTCAATGAAGTTCAAAACGATCGCCTTAAAAATGGAAACATTGACTAGACAAAGGTTTTTACGAATATTTTCGGTGGTCAATGATTAGTTTATCAAGCCCGTCCGCTTAACAGATAAACTTATCGAGACAGACTTGAACTGAGGAAACAGAATTTCGACAGTTATACTATGGGTGTTGCAATTATGAAAATCAGCCTTGCAAAGAGAAGCAGTTTGAAAATGACTTTTCTAACCGACAAACGCCGTAGATGAAATGTGTCAATATTTTAAATGACGTTGTTAAAATTATCGATGCATTATTTTTTTTACTTTTTCATTGTTTAATTTACAACATTGTTACATCATTGAACAAAACAAAATAGTGAAATACATATTTTAATGAATTTCTAAGCCAATTAAGAGTGCTAGCTCTTGCGCTTGGCGTAGGATTTATTTCATTATTATAACATAATTTTACATAGAGTGTACAATAAATATAAACTTAAATACTAGGATGTTGTGACGTTATTTTTTAATATGGCGAAATGAAGTCGTAACATTCTGATTGGTTATGATATAGTTGTTAATTTTTTTTTAAACATTAATTTGACCTTATTCTTGAATGATACGAAATCTGTTATTTTTTTTACTTCTTCGGGAAAAATGTTAAAATATTTTATGCCTTTGTAAATATAATTACTGTGCATTTGTTGTGTTGAAAATAAAGGAATTTGGACGTTAAATTTATGCCTTAATGATGAGTTAAGTTTAAATTTTTTTTTCAATGATATATTAAATTTTTTGATTACATTTTCTTTAAATATTTCTAATATTGAATCTTTTTTATAGAGGTCTTCAATTTTTGGTACTCCGAAAATTTTGAACAATGATGTTGAAGGGAATGTTGATTGTTTTTTCAAAATTACTTTAATAATTAGTTTTTGTGCCACTTTTACAGTACTTACAATTTTTTCATATGTTCCTTCCCGTCCAATGATTCCATACTGAATTAATGATTGGACAATATGCTAGCGATATTGATAGACTAACGTCGACGGCTAAGTTTCTCGTGTCAATTCTGCTTATTTGTCGAAGCAAAATCATCTTTTTTCCTGGCCCTAGGCGACAAGGTGGGATGCTGCGTTGTCGGGTAAAGATTAAAGATGCAGACGTAGTTTTGCCCAGAAAGCCTAGAAAATCGTGAGCTAACCATTGCATACGTTTTCCATTTAGCGGGCCGCGTGTGCACGTTTGATTGGCCCGCGAAACGATTGGTGTGGCACGACGCTAGCCAATCGTGTTTTTTCTATTAAAAACATACGTGCATTCGCATTACACACGTTTTCGTGAAAGCTTCGAAATACGTGTGCCACGGTGGGACTCCGTGGGCCGCTGTTTGACGAATCATTTTACTTATTGGCGTATCTTCGATGAGTGTACTCGATGCCGGCGAGAAAAGGGAAATAAGTGCTGATTTAAAAAAAAATCTAAATACTCATTGTAAACCGCGTTTCATGATCACACCACGAAACTTCATGAGGTGTTTTATTCACGACAATAATTACATTTTAATAATGTTTGTTGTAAATATTGAAGCCACAGCGATTTTGTTGGATCATGACAGATAACGATATGAACACCAACTTCAAAAAAAGTTATAATAATTCAACAAAAACAACGCATTTCATGATTATATCGCGTAACATAAGGATTTTTTTTATTCCTGGAAGTGTTTTACAAATATATTATATTTATTAATCATAAGTTTTTTAGAAAATAAAATAAAAAAAATAAATCGATTAATAAATTATTATTACTGTTACTGCATAGCAGAGTTACAATTTGGGAGGCGGGTAGGGGTATCGCCGCCCCAAGAACCATTTTTTAAACAACCAACACCTCGACATTCCAAATGGCTTATGGCGACTTAGCAGAGGAGCCCGAGTTCTTGGAGTGAAGTTCGTCCGGGACTTGGCGGCGATTGCGTCCAGCAACTGCGTGGTAGACTGGATCAGGAGAGACTGATTGAGTGAGACCTGTTGACCCCTCAAACATCGCCTTGCACCGCAGTGGGAAGGAAGTATTCATTCATCCGTCACTCCGACCAGAACTTCCTCTCCTGTCTTTCCTAAAAATCTCCACACAGCATCCCCAAAGACGACACAGACCCCGGGGGGAATTATCTTCCTCAGGGCCTTCCGTATGAAGCTAATGTAAAAAAATAAAATAAAATAGAAATAATACAAACATAAAAAGCATAACACGGCGTAGTACCTCAAAAATAAATCATGTCGATACTTTTTGTTGTGAAAATCTCAAATCATATCCAAACAATACAGCTTTATCTTTTATATTCAGATAAATGGACACTTCAAAGTTATACATCATCTCATGATCGAACAAATTACATTCGGGCTGAAAATGGTTCGATGTTTTTGCAATGTATAGCTGATTACATTAGATCATCGATATAAGCTTAGATATTGTGATAATTTTGCAAGAATTCAGTTGCTAATGATAATTTACATATATATCTGACTTACAGTTGTATTGTAGGCATTCCGTGTGACTGAGCGTTTCTCGTATGCTGGTACGAGTGACTGCCTTCGATTATCCCACGGGGCCGTATCAATCAAGGATCGTGCCCCGACTCAGAACGTCGCGTCGATCAGATATTTATGGAGATTCGATGTACAGAATACGCCGTACCCTACCCAGTGCCCACCTACATGTCTGTCTACCTTCTCACTGTATTTATGGAACACATGGGGACCGATTCACGGAATCTTTCAGACTCGTTTGGAATTGGAATGATTCAAAGAATGAGATGGAATCACATCCAATGGCCGTAAATATCACTAATCTGGTCTGGCATGACAGCTGACATTTCTGAGTGGAGGATAAACACTAAAGAGAAGTAATATCACTTGTATGTGCCCTACGCAAATTATATGTTATAATGTTACACGACACTATAATCTTCCTTTCCATGTGGGCAAGAGGGGGGTCAGATCTATCAGGGAGCTAGGGTAGTCATGCGGCTGCCTACGACAGGAAAGGGGATCGCTTCAATTTTCAAATATCTGTCTGGCTAGCAGATCGCGGCATATCATCTTCGCCCCACCCACACTAACGGCCGTTGTTCCCAATCCTACTGATCAACTGTTTAACCGAAATTTTGGATCAACTTTCCTCAAAAGCAAAAATACGCTCTTCCCAACGCAATTCTCCGACAACAGGCGAATCGAGCGTTACTAAACAAATAACTTAGCTGATCGGAGGCTCAGATTGATCGACCGAAGATTTGAGATTAACGGACGTTATTATAATACATCAGCTGTCTGGTGTGACAGCTCTGTGTGGGATTATATGCCGAGCGACATGGTGATATAGGCCACGCCCAAAAACGCTTTGAGCTTTGTAGCGTAATGTGACAGCGCCATTACCTTACTTGGGTTAAAATTATTTCAAACCTTTTAAAAATCGAAAATTCTTCTTTCTTCAACTCATTGGCCTGTCTGGTACCTAAAGGTCATTGGTGACATCAGTTTTCTTTTACATCGTTGTAGATCACACTTCTACTGATTTTCTGTTCAGTGGGTATAATAATTATGGATATTCGAAGTAGGTAGGTAAAACGACGGAAGAGTTGGTTCTAATGTATAAACCAGATAATTTGAGGTTGTCTGGTGGATACAACGCTTCTTTGGCAGTTCGACGGGTTGGGTACTCACAGCCAGCGAGTAACCGACTTACTTCCTTTTCAACATAAGTTACGCCAAGTGAAAAGATCTATAGAAACCTACCATAAATCCTTGTTTATAATATATATCTTCTTTAAAAAATATATTTTTTTAGTTTGGATCACGTCGTTACGCCGATTTAATGAAAAACAATATTTATATTTAAAAAAAAAATTTGGAAAACATTTTTTTTAATTAGGCTCTTAAAAGAGTGTGCCGACAGGGTTAAAAACATTCTTATCTCCTAGCTCAGTTGTCACAAACTGCGGATAGATAAAAAAATAATAATTAATCACATTTTTGTTAAAAATTACTACAGGTTGTACTTCATGTGAGAAAGGTACTGTTCTCGTCCGCCAGGATTCTCTTCGGCGCGCGGTTCTCTGGAACGCGTTCACGGCCGAAATTCCCCATCTATCCTTATCTATGGGTAGGCGTTTGGAATTTAATTTTTCTTTACCATAGAAGGTTTTTCCAAGACATTTTAGTAGAGGTAGTTGGCATTCTTTTGTTTTATTACTGTAATGTATCTTATGTCCTCTATGTGACCTAACCTACTGTGACCAGTATTCTGCAGTATACAGGATGCGTAATGAAAGACTTGGGTTCTTTGAATAACAGTGACTGATTATTGACGTATAGTAATTTACAATTGTAGTTCGGAGGACCAACGTGCTTTCTAACTGGAAGCTAATTTTGTCTGCGGAGCTCTAGGATTATAATGACTCTGCACATCTACCTTCGGCACATTTCGGAAACGAGACCATGTGACCCGAAGAGTCCAATGGATAAAGATACTTTACAATAACGAATCCTTTATTTGTAGACAATTAGTTATTGTACTTCTCTAATTTTCGCATGTCAGACATGATTTATGTTTAGGCAGTAGTTTGCGCGCGCTGTTTACACTGTATTTTAACAAATTGTAGTTATCTTAAATTATCAATAAAAGTGTTCATAAACACATAGTTAAGAAAAAAATATTTTTGAGAATTAAATAATACTTTGATAAACTACTTTACATTGTAAAATATATGGTTTTATTAAGTTTGCCTGGTTTTAATCGTCTTTTAAAAACAGGGTTCTTGTAAAGAAATTTGGCTCTCAAAAGAAATCCAATCGTACAGCTAAGATTTGGCTGTTTTGACTAATAAATTTCCCAACCACTGTTCTAGTTAATTACACGACACATGGTCAATAGCACACGGTAATGTTGATCACACAATTAAACAGATTGTAAAATGGATTCGTAGAACTCCAAAAATGGTCACAATTACTCCGGTAAAATAATGAAATTCAGGTATGAATCTTTATTCGAATCTGTGACAATTAATATGTTTAAAAAAAATAATTGACTAGCTTAGATTAGTCATAAAATCAAGGGATATTATCCTCATACCCTTGAAAAATTACGAAATCTGACTTTAATTATCAAGATCAACAATAAGAAATTTAAATAAAACAAATACACTCACTTTTACCTCTCTCTCTCTTGCCTACCTCCCCGTAGCCCCCCAATCATAGTTGATTTTCTCTCTCCCCTTCTATGTTATCTATAAACATTCTCTAATTAATTTAATATGTTTTCATAAAGCCCTGATGAAGGTTCGGGTTACATAATGAAGTGGTATTCAAAGTGAGGATTTCATTCTAACTATTATAAAAGAAAAACACACTTCAACATAGAATAATTTTCTCGAAAAAAATTATACTACTTTACCGCCTGTTTTAATTATTAATACATCAGTTCCTATTTTCAAAATGGCGATTAAAATAATTTTCTGTCAAAATATGATATTACAGGTTGATACTTAAGGGTCTACTATTCGTATTTCGACCGATTTCTTACATATCTCCCTTAAACATTTGTCTTACCTTAAGTTTTTAAGCTCTTAAAAAAATATATGTTATTTTTGAAGATAATATCTAGATACGTTCCACGCCGAAACGCAAATTATACGAAATTCCCTCGATAGAAAAAAATCGCAAAAATGCTCCGAAAATTATTTTAAACAAGTCTATTTCTTTTATTTTACAAGTTATATTTGTGAAAAAATTCACAATGTTTCTTTAAATGATACTTAAGATACGTTCCACGAGATTTTTGTCTATTTTAAACGAGTCATGTTTTATTAAGCTTTTTCGCAATTTTCGCTGCTATTGTACGACTTAAAATATTAGCGCGCTCTGTCCAACATTCGTAATTACATATCTCTCTTCTTCTTTTTCAGCGCCGTGCGTTTCAAGAGTGCGGCCTTAATCACTTTCGTTCATTGAACGAGACGAACGAACGAACGTTCCGAGTTCATTGAACCTGCGTTACAATCACTCACAGACCAAAATTATTACGATAGATGATGAAATAAAACAGAAGATTTGATAAACTATAAGTGTAATGAGTACAATAAATTGAAACGGTGAAAGTCGATACCCGCTGTAATATTCGAATCAAGATTTCCCATTTCATCCTATCCAATCTTCTACCTCTTCAACTTCACGAAATTGAGACCCTTGTATGGTTATTACTACAAAATAAACAAGCCACTTTGAATAATGGCAAAATCTAATACAATTTTATATTTATTTATGCATTTTCAACATACCTTATTCATACAACTATGTGTACGGTTTCCATTTTCGTAGACAGCAACTTTGTCACTGGTCGTAAACATGTCGGTTCACATCCTTAATAGCATCGATCAAACCATATAAAAAACTGCTTTTTTATCTCTGGCTGAGTATGAATTTTAAATTCCGCGCGATGTTATTCTAGAACAGGGGTGACAAACTGCCGCGGATTAGTAATGATCACTATTTTTTGGATAACAAAAACCATTTGAAATAATATTATACAAGCTAGAAATGCTTTCATGTCGTTTTGAAAGAAACCCACTATGGCCACGTACATTTTAATTTTAGCCCATTTAAGACACGTGTTCTGTCTCTCTTAAACTGCATGTTTCCGTATATCGCCATTCCGTTTTTGATTGAAATTAAAATTTCATAATTTGATTTTAGCATGGATTTAGGATCTCGAAACACACCTACGTCATGCTTGTAATTTATTCTACGGAAAATATAATGAATTTTTTTGTCGTTCTTCGTTAGTACCTACGTTTGCGATTGGTCATTTTAAATCAATCAATAATGATGAACATCGCAAAGCCATCTGAAACGTTGGCTAAAAGAGGAGTACGAGGGCTCATTACCGCAGCGCACCGACTGACGGATCACTGTCTCGGAATTAAGCTTTTTACCAATATTTCTTAATGTTGAAAAGTCACATTCACACGTAACCATGTGAAAATACTGCATGATTACACCATTTCTGGATCGCTCTTAAAAAATAAAGATTGTATACGTGACCTCGGGGTTCTTTTGTACTCTAAATTTACCTTTGACGTTGATAACATTGTCACCAAAGCTACAAAGTCTAGGTTTTGTACTGATAACATGCAAACTTTTCAAAAACACTAAGACTTATCTGATTCTCTACGATTCACATGTTTGTCCTCACCTGGGATACTGTTCACAGGTTTGAAACCCGCGCTATATTGTTTATGTTAACAGGTTAGAAAGAGTTCAGTAGCGATTTCTAAAATTCCTCAATTTAAATCATTCAACGTATACAACTCTTACGACGAAATTGAGAAACATTTTTGAATCACGAAACTACTCAACAGGAGGCTTGTCGCTATCATAAATATGCTCCTGTACAAAATTATTCACTTAAAAGTTGACTGCCTGGAGTTGCTAAACAAAATAAATTTCCATGAGCGGATTCGATATAGCAGACAAAAACCTCTTTCTACATTGATAGATGCAACACCGATTCCAATCAAAATGAATTTATGCAAAGGACATGTAACTACTATAACAAATTTGCAAATATAGACACACGAGCTGACAAATTCACTGCTAGTTACTATCGCTACAGAATTTCACTGTACCACATTCTAGGTGCGAATAACGCATGTTCATGATGATTAAATTAATTGTACTTAATATTTTTATATATATTGCGTGGCAACTTTCCCCCATCCCTCTCCTCCCCCCCTACCCGTCCCAGCTCAAATACACTATTTCGTAGTCTAGGTTTATCATTTGTTGAATTTACATTTGCATTATTCTTTTTTTTTAATTCTTGCTTAGTTCTGTTTTTTTTTTTAATATTCCAGTTTACATTCAGTTAGTTTTATGTTTCTAAATACGTCTCTGTGATCATTAATAATTGTTTTTTTTGCCATGCTCTCATGTATATTATATTACTAAGACTATTTAAGTTCCTTAAATAAATAAATTACTCCAAAATTCAATCAGATGTCCTTCACCAAGGTAGATCACAACTGTCTTGATGATGATCACTGCAAGGGTCTTCTGAAACGTTGGCTGGAGGAGGAGAAGATGTATTACACCAAATTCGCTATAAAAGAAGAGATCCAACGCACGATATAAAAGAAGTAAACTGATCATTTATTCTAAAATGTTTTTACTCTTGTTTGATTACGATTACCAAAATGAAGAAACAAATAAACAGTGTGAATTCTATAAAATGATCAGGAAAAGGGTCTCACACATCATTCACAACATACTTGAAGAACTGAACATGAGACCATGTAATATTCCTGATAGGATCCATATCCAAAGACTGCGATGGGTCGGAACACAGGGTAACCCGACAATTGATCCGCCGACAATTGGTCCGTCGACAATTGATCCGCCGACAATTCATCCGCCGACAATTGATCCGTCGACAATTGATTGGGTTATTTCCTACACATTGGCCCATTTTAAGAAATAAGTTCGCCATCGCTTTTTAGAACACGCATAGATTGTCGATCATGTTATCAAATAATGTTTTACCGACTTGTTTGTGAAATTGTTCACGTACCAGCAGCGGTGACCTCAACTGGGTCGTGCCGGTGCCGGTGCCGGTACTGGGATAATATTAACAATTGAACCGTGTTTAAGTCATGGAGTAATGATGATTGATCGTCGATTTACTATATTTATCGAGTTGATCTTTTATAATCACACCTACTCGTTTGTTCCATACACTGTGTTCCAACTTGCGTCATGCAAAATCAAAAGAAGTGCTAACAAAGTTTATTGTAAGAGGAGGTTACGATGATTGGACTACCAACTTTTTACGCATATACGTCCATACTCTTTGTACTTAGAGTAAAAGTAATTGATTCATAAAATTCACCATTTATTCGTGTAATAAATAGATGAATCACAAAATTTTAGAACTATTCATTTACACGACAAAAGTGATTGATCTGCCTAATTTGAACCACAGTTGCCTTGTTTGGACCACCGGGTTGCAATGATATATCCAAAGCATTTTGGGAGCAGGGTCCAATCATAGAATATAATTTAATTACGTAGTAAGATTTTCAACAACAATATTAATAAAGATTTAACAATGATCTTTAAAAACAAGAAAACAAAAGTTGTGATAACATTTAGAATAAAATACTTCTCACTTTTGTCATCCCTTTAAAGCGGCCCCTAGACGTTTAATATTAAGTCAATATATTGTGCAATATAATTGTCCAATAATTTATTTTACATTTGACACTTCTACAGTCAACAACTCAACATGTCGAAAAGTAAATCATGTGTGGTCATACTTTAGTCGTAGCTTTGAAAAAGAAGGTGAAAAAACGCAGATGGATTAAAAAATGGTTAAAAAAAGGATTAAATACACTCATGAAAATTTGTTAGGTGAACTAAGAATTTGTGAACCAGCTGATTATCGAAACATTCTGCGGATGAACGATACATTATTTGATGAACTTTTGAGAATGGTTATATCTGAAATTCAAAAAGGGGACGCTATAACGCGAGGTGTTATTCCAACAAGCCAAAGTTTGTCAATAACATTACCTTATTTAGCTACTTAAAACAGATTTGAGATTTTTGAGGATAAATTTGCTCTCTTCTTCTTTACTTATTTTGTCATTCGTAGCCATCTCGATCATAAACATATACCTCACTATTATGTTCACTGCTTGACTGCGGAGACAGAAATGAACCATTGTGCAATATCACCCACAGACTGTTCAATATTTATCAGATAAGATCATATTGCACAATAAATATCTAACTCTTTTTGATTGATTCAATATATTGTGCAATCCTTTAATATAACTGTACAGACGGTCAATATTATTGTGCAATATATTGACCATAATATTGAACGTCTAGAGTGTGCTTAAGGAAGTGAAAAGATAGGTACCTACATATTGATGTATTTTGCTTACGAAATATATTGTTTATAAAAACTTTTCAGCATTTTCTTCTTTCTCAAAGTTCTCAAAGTTTCTCAAAGTTCTCAAAGTCTCGAGGAGATAGATAAGAGGAACAGCTAAGCGGCCCTTTTTACACAAAATTTAAATTTGAATTTGACGCCAAAATACCCAACCAAAATGATTAATATTGTTTTTAATCCAAATGAGTTGTAAATATCTAGTAGGTACGGATACAAGCCACTTTATTTATTTTTAAATTATAAAATACAGGCCATTAAATATTATTATTTTGCTTGTTTTTAAAGTAAAAATTTTAAATTATTTGTGATAATTATTTTAAAAAAATACATTTTAATTACAATTTTTTTTGTTATGTATTAATTAAAATTTATACCCAACATAATGTTTTTTTTTAGTTTTTCATTATATTAGCAAAGAATCAAGCTCATGATTTTTTTTTTAATAATTATAATAAACTCACCAAAAAGTTCTGAAGTGGTCCCTAAGATCGTGCAAAATTGAATTTTTAATGGCTTTTATATCACAATTTAAAACACAAATAGATTAAAGAAAAATAGCACCTATCCGTATTAAATATATGTATTTGTTTTTGATAAACATAAGAATTATTCAGTTTTGTTGGGATTTTTGATCTCAAATTCAAATTTGAGTTTCGTAAGAAAAATGCCACGCAGACGTTCCTCTTAATGAAATTGAAAATCCTTTTGCAGATTTTACGAGCTCAAACGAGTACTAACCGTACAACTTAATCGTACAACCTTCTGAGAAGAAAATGAGTTTTTTTTTTAAATTTAATAAAAATCCTTTTTTCTGGAAGTAAACCGATGCCAGTGGCCTTTGAGGGATTCGAATTCGGCGCATTCGACCGCACCGCCAGTCACGTAGAATTGTAAGTAGGTATTTTTGTATTATCACTGGACTACTGATACATTTCGATCATGGAACAAGGATTCATGTTTTTGAAGTGCTTCTTTAGCAGCGTTGTGATTTGAAACTCGATGAAACGAAAAAGCGATACTAAAAAGAGACCAACACATATATCAACAGGATTTAGCCTGTGAGAAAATGAGATAGAATAATCGGTCTTCTCTTTGTGCGGTGCTTAGTAGCCTCCCCACTTTTGTCTACTTTAGTTTTCTGAAGGTTTCACTTCTACCGTGGGTGAACTGCACAATTTTTTCTAAACATCTAATCATAGAAAGCACATTTATTTTAGGACTTATATAACACATTCAATCTGTGAATTCCTACAGCGATATCGATGTGATATCGAACTCGTCGATCATTTCGAAAATTAATTTAGTACTTAAGTAAACCAAATACTACCCAACCTTCCCATTCTTCATCTCCTTCACCTCCCCGCTCCCTCCAGCTTCAATTCATACCCCCACACCCCGAACAAATAAGCCGTAATTCCAGTGGCTCCGAGCAGTTGGGACTCTTGCGTGATATCCAGATAAAAAAAATTAAAGGATGGTTTAGTACCAACGATAAATAATCCATTAATCACCAATTAAATTAACATATAATTGTTTTGTTTTTATTGAATCTGAAAACAAATGAAGAAGAAAACGTTAGCAAAATGAGTAGAGAAGCAGGTACTATTTTGAAAAAGTTAAAGAAGGGGACCATTATCCAACTTAACAATCGTTACTAGATTCATTTTAGTAGTTTACCTGTGTCTACCGTAAATATTATTTACTCATTTTTTTTAATAAGTTTACAATGAAATTTTGCTGTCTGAGTGTGTAAAATTTTGACTAATTAATAAATAAACAATGTTGAAGAATGAAGAAAGAAAACATAGTTTTCAAAACATGTCGATATTGTTAATTAAATAGTGATGTTCACAAAGTTATTTGTTTTCATTAAATAAATAATGTATTTATATTAAATGATTTATTTGGTTATAAATAATACTTATTATTATTATTTGCAACACTTGAATAAGATAACGATGCTATTGGTGGTAATAAACAAATACATGGTAGATGTAGAGATATCTAATCTTTTATAACGCAATAAGTCATTCAATAAAAATATTTGCCATTTAAACAACTTCGCCCATTAAAAATAGAGTACGTAATGGAAAATGTTATTAATTTTGTAATGATACACGTATAATTTAATTTCCTCAAATGTTAATGGAAAAGTCGTGTATTTAGTCATGATTTTATTTTGTTATCTTTCATGGTGGATTACCTCTAATTGGCAGATTTAAACTAATGCATTTTTAATTTGAATACAAATTAGGGGTCATTTCATTTTATATGGGACGTTTATACTATATTGAATTTATAATAAATTAATTTAGTGTACGCAATGTTTATCTTCTTATTTATTAAATATATTTTCCCTTCGTTTTTTAGTGTTCCTTGCTTATTGATTTAATAAATACAAAAGGTCGGTATCAATTTTTATCCATATTTTTGCTTGCTACCTTTTTAAATTATCACAAAGTTCTAAAGAATCGGTTTGTAACCTAGATAGTGTCTCGGATAAACATATCCGATTTAATTTACATGGGACTCCTATTGGCTTTTTCTAAAACTCTAAATGAATATCCATTTTTAATGGAATAACTCTTGTTATAATAACTTTTGAAGGTTACGTCGACATATCCTTCATTGTAATATTCATTAAAGAAGACAATTCTTATAAATCTGAACGAAAATGTGATAAAACAAGGCACTCGAACACAGGAAGACAAAAGCCTTAACGAACTCGACCATTGGGACAAAATTAACATTATTATGTTCGACTATTTTTTTTTCATATTTTTGGCTGATAGATATATGCCTTTTGAGATGATCACAAAGTTTAAAAAAATGGTTTGTATCTTAGATATTTTGTATTTACATGGGATACCTATTGACGTTTTATAAAACTCTAAATGAATATTCATTTTTGATGGAATAATTCTTTTTATAATAACTTTTGAAGGTTACATCTATTAATGATGTATATCATTGATTGATGTAACCTTCAGTGTAATATTCATTGAAGAAGATAATGCTAATAAATCTATACGAAAATATGAAAAAACAAGACACTAGAACACAGGACCTCCAGTCTCCCCGAGAGAAAAGCCTTAACTAACTGGACGATTCGGACAAAATTAACATCATTATCTTCGATTAAATTTCGCTTTTAGGCTGCTACCTTTTTAAATAATCACAAAGTTCTAAATAATTGGTTTGCATCTTAGATAGTGTTTCTGATAAATATATCCAATTTTATTCATGTGGGCCACCTATTGACGTTTTCTAAATGTCTAATGAATATTCAATTTTTATTGGAATAATTCTTACTATCTGTTATCTTACGATTTTGGTTCCTCTTCGCCCAGTTAGTGTTTGACCATTTTAAATTTTATAAATTCAATAGGAATTGGTTTCAAAAATAGCCTGTTCCTCGGATCCACTGTCACCGGTACAAAACAACCAAAAGAGGCGATGACGTCATGTAATATATAGCCGCTCGATACAACTATGTATTACAATCTTTCCATATCCGGAGAGTTACTCCTTTTTAACAAATTCGTGGGAGTTATGCCGAGGGGGGACACGTTCCCATCCGACCTGCTGACGAAAGTGGCGACATCTTGTGACGAATTCTTGAATTTAAAACCGAATTACAACGGTAATTTTGTTTGAAATTCCATGTACACAGATGTTATTTGTGGCACGACGCGTACGGCGCGGCGTCAACATGCACTCGAAACTGGGTTCTGAAATTCAACCGTTTCAATACTGTTCTTCTGTTTCATATTATCTCCCTCCTTAATAAAAGGCCCTTACCTATATAACGCATTGTTTTGATCAAATTCTATATGACTCGGCAAAATAAAACAAACTCAGTATAGAGTGCTTACTCGAAAACAAAGTAAAAGCATTTAAGAAATATTTTGAAGTTTTGCACTATTGCGAGAACTTGCTGAAACCCAATAACTGAAATAATAGCTTATTTATAATACGAAGCCATACGAGAATTTGTACGCTTCGAGTCTAGACAGGTTTACCAAATATTAAATAAAACAAAAATATATTATTTCAATAGAAGTTTTCCATCGCCGAAATCCGTAGAATGTTTTTGCATACGGCGTAGAAAAAATGCACAGTTGACTAGTTCAATGAAAAACGGGAAAGTAATTTTAAATATTCCTGCTATGTCTGACCATATACCATTAATATCAAAATTCTCTGAATTAACATTTTGTGTTTTTTAATCAAATAGGTTGATATATTTTATTTTTATTTTTTACATTAACTCCACACAGGAAAATAAATTTGAAGTTGCTGTGTGGAGGGTATTTTTGAGGAGAGGAAGGAATGAACATTGGTCTTGAAAAGACTCATGTTGTAGGAAGGAGGAAACACAAAGGTCGGCAAATCGTTCCACAACCGAGCTGTTGAACACAGGAACGAGTTGAAAAAGCGACCCGTTCTCATGTGCCAAATGTCAACCATGTACATATGTTGGGCACGCGCTTGGCGTGTTTCCCGACTATTCACCGGTGCCGAAGGGATCAATGAAGCTAGTTCCTTAGAGCATCTTCACCACCACCTGACGCCTGTGCTCTAAAGATCGCAATCCGTTGTTAATATAGGAGGATATATCAAACGCACCGCCCGTTTCTGCACAGAGTCGAGGGTATTTTTCAGGTATTTTGGGACTTCAGACCAGAGGTGGCTGCCAAATTCAACCGCGGGGCGCACTTGCGATTTGTACAGGGTTAGCTGTTGTGTACTATTAAATTATCTGCGGGCCCTCTACAGTACGCCCAGTTTTTGAGAGGCTAACTTAAGTCTTGCTTCGATGGAGCCCCCATTGTGAGCCGATAAATAGATTATGTGTTAAATTTTCTGTATGTGTGTGTATTTTAAACACATTTTAACAGAACATAATAATTACATTAATTTGGGAGGCAGGTATGGGTACCACCGCCCTGTGAACCATTTATTGGATAAGCAAAACCCCCGCTATAGTATAGATCACCTGTAAGTGAAACAATTACATATCTGCCCTGATGATGAACACTGTAACGCTGTCCGAAACGTTGGCTAAAGAAGGAGGTAGCGCAACACGGCATAACACCCCAAAATCAAATAATGAAAATACTTTTGACCGTAAAAATCTAAAAACATATCCACCTGTAAGTGGTTCGCTGCGTTTGGTTACTTAGCAGGGGTGACCGCGGTCGTGCTTATCCAGGTCTTGACGGCACATTTGTTTGCATACCTACTGTGTGACATGCCGGATCGGGAGAGACCGGTCGAGGGAAATCTCTCCGGTCGGACTCTCTCGACATATCGCTATGTACCGCAGTGGGGGGGATGAATACATATGTCCATCACTCCTGGACACATTGACCCCCAAATTCCACATTCACCCGTCATTCCCTTTTCCTTCCCAGAACTTCCTCTCCTTTTTTTCTCTAAAAAGGCCCTCCACACAGCATCCCCAAAGATAACAGGCCCTGGGGGAATTTTTTACCTCACAACCTCCTGTGTGGAGCTAATGTAAAAAAAACATTCCTTCAATCTTCGTACTTATTACAAATGTTTTAAATAATACTGAAGGACTGTAAAAAAAACTCTTCCTTATGCACAGCTTGACGCCTTTGCATATTAATTTTCTTTAAACATGGTGTCCGGGGGTAAATTGCACAAACTTCGGGAGGTGGAAGTAAAAAATAAATAACTTTTTTCGAAATTCCAATGTTTTTTTTTCCACTAAAAAAATATTTTTCCATAGAAGAATTTTTATTTATTCCAAACAAAAAAAAAATTACCCAAAAACTACATTAACACGTGGGAATTTCGAAAAAAAAATATTTTTTTTTTACTTTTGCTATCATGTAGAATCACCTCCAGAAGTTTGTGCACTTTACCCTATATATCTACGAGTATATCAAACTTAACACATCACATTATAATCTCTTGCAAATTAATGCTAGTCTCACACGAGTGCTACACGCTGTAATTATGTGCGCTTGGCCTTTTTCACCATATTAGCCATGAAGTCCTTTGATATGTGAAAGATGCCGGCGGAGACTGGGTACATTGAAAGAACAAGATATCTCTGTCGGATGTGCATTTGATAACATATGTCATATTCAAAAATACTTCCCTATTTATATGCAGTCAAATTAGATGCACATTGCAAAATATCAAAATAGGCTTAGTAGCTTAATCCATGTTGTTAATAACGCATATTAATAGTTATTAAGTTAGTTAGTTTAAAAATTTTCTAGAATAAAAAATCCAGTGATATTTAATTACAACATTGATAACAATGCTCTTCAGACATTAATGCAAATTAAAGACTTGGGCATCACTTTTCAATCAAATCTTTCATTTGTTAACCACATAACAGAAATCTGTAATAAGGGCTTCAAAATGTTGGGGTTTATAACTAGGCTAACTAGAAACTTTAACAATATAAAGTGTATTAAAATGTTATATTTTGCTTATGTTAGAAGCCAACTTGAGTACAATTCTCCTGTCTGGAATCCTCATTATAATATGCACGTACAAGCTGTTGAAAGAATACAAAACAAATTCTTACGTTTTCTAAATTTTAAAATGGGTATTCCAGCAAATATGTTAAACTACAACACAATTTTAAATGATATGAATATGCTTAAATTGTCAGACAGAAGAATTTTCACTGACTTGGTATTTTTATATAAAATTCTAAATGATTTAGTTGATAGTCCGGTATTACTTGAATTGATAAGCTTCCGAATTCCACTTCGTAATACTAGAAGTCAGGATTTATTTCAGTGCAGAAATTCTGGAACTACCATATGTATTCCTCTTTGCCCAGAATACTAATGGAGGGAAACAATTATACCAAGTCAGTGGACAAATTCAATTTATCTTTGAATAAATATAAAATATTGTTATTAAGGCAGTTCAGTTATGTACAATAAAATGTTTTTTCTATGCTATATATATGTAAAAGCCCCGAAAAAGGGCGTTTATTTATAAATAAATAAATAAATAAATAAAAATAAAACCGGCGGCCGTTGCTACTGTTATGAAAGTTTTAATGATTTTTTTTTCTCTTATTTAAACCAAAATATGATCCTTTGATCGTAAAATAGGTTCGCAGTTTGGGTTTAATTAATAAATAAAATAAACAATTTTAATATGATTACGTCAAAACATGTCAAGTTATTTTTTTTTTATTAAATGTATTATTTTCCATTTCCAGAAACTGGAATACTTCCTTCTCATTATTATCTAACTCAGTGTTTCTTAACCGTATTGAAAGAATCGCCCCCTATTCTACAGCAAAATATCCCCTCCCCCTACCGAAACGAAGTTTAAAGTATACACATTGTACTAGGAAATACAATGACGAGAAGTATAAATAAAACACATTATTATTACATTAAGTATTATGCCTCAGTTTAAATTTTTGTGCTTGAAATCGTTGAACCTAAAGAAAATGTGTCAGTGCGCCAGTGTGCGTAGCTCGTGAATGATCTTATTTTCTATATTGATGCAATGCCTACTCGAACGTTCTGTAGCGCCCCCTAAATGCTAAAAATTTAAAAACGCTCCCCCAGACCTTCAAAACGGCCACAAGGGGGCGCTGGCGCCCCCGTTGAGAATCACTCAATCTAATTATTGATGCAAGGTGTTTTTTTTAAATAAATTTTGCGTATTAATAAGCGTACTAAGCGTGTTTCTATTTTCTTACAATATGAACCACTTTTTTTATTTTAGAAACCTCTATGACGTTATTTAGATATTTAATTATCTTTTTTAAACATAACGTCTTTTGGTCCTCTACTGATCACCTGCTAAGATTACCATGTTAAGGCGATCCAATAGTCCAGGAAAAAATTGATATCGGAATTCACACCCCTTTATGGGAGGAGTTTAAAAATAATTGAGAAAAAGCTTTTGGAGAGGTTGAAAAGGGTATTTGATATTTTTTTTAATTATAGGTTGATTTCGTAAAGGCCTGAAAAAAACATTTACTCCTTTTTTGCGCATTGAAATTTAAAATTGTTTTCACGGAACCAAGCGACGCGGAGCCTTACGTCTGTTCCTCGCTCCGGCCGAGGACGGAATGATAGAAAATAGGTGGGGCAAAACAGTAGTTCTTCGGTGGACGGCATAGAGTTCACTTTGAACAGCCAAATTCGTCGACTGCCGGCAGTATTGTGAAATAACAACGTGAAAATGCATATTTTATTTTATTTTGTGAAGTTCGGACATAAATATCATTTTCTTTTTTTGCGATTATCATAAAAAACACTGAATTTACCACATTACGCGATAAAACCGTATCCGTAAACGGGTTTAGAATTATGAGAGTTTGCACTTGAAAATGTTTTTTTATAGACCTAATACTTTATTTTTTTCTAGGCTTATTAAGACTTATTAAAAAAATACCGATATTTTTAAGGTCCAAGATATGTTCTAAACGCAGTATTTAATTGAATTCATAACAACAACAGATGATTTTGTACGATTTTGCATTATTTAGTATGGCTTCATCTTAAGCTGTAGTTTTATCAATATTATCAAAGTAATAAATCAGTGAGTAGGTATGTAGTTAGGTACTTATGCTTGATGTTAACAATCTATCTTCTATTAATGATAAACTCCCTTACATTAATAACCGTGTTTAAAAATTTGCACATCTGATTAACCACCATTAATATTGGGTAAATGATTGTAATGGGGTTTGTGTCTGTAAGTTGTTCTTTGAATTATTGTACCAATTTATTAAGAAATAATATCGACATTTAATAAATGATTGATGGAAACTCATGTCAGTTGTATTGGGTTGGTTTTCGTGTCGTGCTAATGATTGGAAATACAAATGCTAAAAGCTGGTAATTTAGAAACACGGCGTGTAGCAATAATTATTATTCTTGTTTCTTTTCAGAGCTCAATAAATTTTGTATAATACTTGTATAGGTTGAATTATTATTATTAAATATTATTATTATTATTATTAAATTATAAATGGTAGAATTTCAAATCTAATTTACATAGCGAGGCTAGTCGGTTGGCACATAATCATTTAAATAATATTATTTCATGCAGTAATGTGCAAATTCTAGAACTCAATTTGCAAAGTCTGTTGTCAATAAATATCACATTGTAAGTAATGTAAACAATTATCGATAATTAAATATTAGTAGAAGATTCTTATAAGGTAATTTTAGATCTGTACCATTTTTTAACATTGTTTTTTAATCGTCCTTGTCGTGTTATTTCATTATTATTATCTACGTAATTTGTTTTATGAAGTTGTTTTAATGTTTGATTTATTATTACAGTGGGGAAAAACTGTTTTGTAATTTATCTCTTTTAAAGTCTGATGTAGATAAATGTATCTATCTTATTCTTACATATTATAATGAAGAGTGTCTGTGGTAGGTGACGGGCGGGTGGTCTTGGTTTGTTTTTTATACAAATCTGTAGTTTTACTCCAAGACTGATGATATTTTGCATTCTTGACCTTCAAAATGAGAAGAAGGTCATTGTCTACGTTTGATTTCGAAAAATTATTTGTAAAGCCCTGGCAATGCCGGGGGCTTCAGCAAGTTAACTAAAAAGGTAATATGTTTGTATGAAGCTGCAAATCCCTCGAGCGGCAAACTCTGCCAACATGATATTTTAAATACCTTTTTAAATCTCAAATTTTAGGTCAACACGACTATTTTCAGCTTGCTGAGTCATTTCCACAAATATAAACGAATTTCAATTTAACTGTAATGGATTCAAGGTCATCGTGTTTATCCACAAAATTAAAAAAATTATCCACAACGTATTACATATATCAGTTCTAATAATGACCCTGTAACACTGAACAGTCTTCACAAGAGGACATTTTTGTGATTAAATTGTACTTTTACACCACAGTGTAAAACCACCACTCAGAATTGAAACGTTGGCGTTGCTTGAAATGGCTTTAACCATGTTTGGTGACCAGATCTGAATAGTCAGGTACTTCCCCACCTTCCTCTCCTCATTCCCCTCTCCACTACCATCAGCCTCACAACATACTACCATAATACGGGCATTTGCCTAGCTTGGTAGTCGAAATACCATGTAAAACAATCCCGTAATAAACAAAATGAATAAAGAAAATTTAAAAAAAAAAAAATACCCCAATTGGGGACGCCATAGTCTCCCTGACTCCAGACGGGAGCAGCTAGAACTCTTGTGAGGTATTCATAAAAAAAAGTCAGATTCGATCTCATTTAATCCGACTCCTAGTCGAGTGGCCATCCACCCACCGGGATCAATTAACTATTTCAATAATATGTATGTCAGTTGATAAAAATAATGGTATATATTAAATAAACCAGTTTGTTACCAGGAAAAGTATCTTTGGCGATGTTCGATGACGACTCTGAAATAATTAAATAATATAAATGTTAGTGTGTTTGTTATTTGGGAGATGGATAAACCGCTTTAGACGTACTTTTTACGATTATTTTCCCCCTCATCACACATACAAAACTCCTTCCAATCAGAAACAGATGTACAGTATTCGGACAGGCCGGAAAGCTATAAAAATAGTTAATTATTAACCGCTTTATAACCCCGCGGCACAACTAATCACTGGGTTACCCAAATTTTTGCACATTTCGGAACACCTCCGAAATCTTCACTGGCTGAAGTACCCTGAAAGGATCCAGTACAAGTTATGCTGGATAATGTTTAAAGCTATTAATGAAATGGCTCCATCCTGTCTCTGAACTATGCTTTCCTGAAAATGTTGGTCTAAAGCAGTTAACTCTTAGATCAGCGTCATCTTCTGCAATCGAAAGGTTAAAAGAACCTAAGAGAAATCCTAAATTTCAGAGTATCAGGCCCTGAGGCTTGGAATAAACTTCCCATGGAATTAAGATGCATTACGAACTCAGCGCAATATAGATCCAAACTAAAAACTCGTTTTTTCAGACACTCATTTCCATAAATTCGTCATTCTGTAATTGTTGATGTCAAATAATGTATAGATATACACGGAATAAGTGGGAATCTAGCTCCTAAATCTAGCTAACCCATTAAGATCATTTTTGCACCCATGTTCTATAATTATATTATTATATAAGAATTTCCTTCTTCTTCTGGCACTAATAACACTAAAAAATATAACATAATATCTATAAAATTAAAAAAAAAAATCTTCAAACTGTAGGCCGCAGAAATAACATGTCTGTTTTGCGTGTTTGTAAAGGGTGTTTTATTTAGAGGTCTACAAATTCAAAATGAAAAAAAAACACATTGAAATAATGTTAATGTCCGTGATATTGGCTTTATTTAATAGATAATGTTATGCCATTATTGTTTAAATATGATTTCGGGCATATGAGCGCCACGCCTAGCTCAAATGAAGCGCAATCTTGAAGTCCAATTTTCGACAACTTTATCGAGCAACTGGAGCCATATATCGGCAAAACCATGGCGAATGTTGACTTCCAAATGGTCCAACGTCTCTGGTTTATCAGCATAGACTAGTGACTTTACATACCTCTAAAGAAAGTAATCTAATGGTTTGAGATCACACGATCGTGGAGGCCTCGATCCAGATCTTTCCGCAGAATGGATGGGAAGGATTCCGCAGAATGGATGCAGCTGTTCCCATCCACAAAGTGAATGGGAACAGCTGCAATTGCTGTGCATGATGGCGAATCGACTCATTCGGATTCTCCTCAACACTACTCTCCACAGCAGCAATAACTTCTTCTTTGTCGTCTTTGTCGATGCGTATTATCCACTAGAGTGTACGTGGTGCGTAAACGATCCATGATCTTCCGAATAACTTGCTCGGATGGATGATTATGTCGATAGTAAAATGGACGTAGTGCACGATAAGTTTGGCGAACCGAACCATGATTTTCAAAATAAATTTGCGCAATTTGCAGGCGCACGTTCTGACGCCAGTCTATTCATAGTGAAATGGCAAAACGTACTAACTACAAATCAACTGTCAAATTGACAGTCTGTAGAAACAATGTTGCCAGTTTAAAAACCAAATTTCTAAAAAAAACACCTTTACATACACGTAAAGAGGTTGTTTATGTTATCACTGACAACCTTGGCAAAACCTAAATGAAGTATTTTTAAATGTAGGTGCATAAATTAGCTGTAAGTCTCTAACTTTAAGTCATTGTTGTAAATATGTATGTCACTAGTTTTAAGTCAACTGTCTTAGTCATAAGTCACTAGCTACAAGTCTTAGATGTAAGCCTTAGCATAAGTCTTAGATGTTTAGATATAAGTCACCAGTTATAACAAAAAGCAGGCAGCCAATATAACGATTTAAGATCTCGATTAATTAATATTTAATTAAATGAAGACAATATGAGCGAAACTCAATCGAAAATCTTGAAACAGTAAAATCAGAAAAAGATATTGGCACCTCTGGGACTCGAACCCAGGACCTCTCGCTTTTCGGGCGAACACGCTGTCCACTGCGCCAAGGTGTCGATATCCAATTCGGTCATTTTTAAGTGTATCAACCTTCGACTAAGAACCACCCATATTATCTTCATTTTCTTAACGCATATTTTATTGGCTGCTATCTTTATGTATGATTGTAAGATTCAAACCCGAACTAAATGCAATCCAGATAGTGTCTGGATTCATTGATTGAAGAATTGCCCCGGCATTTATGTACGGTTGGCAGCAGTTGCTATCCTTTGTATAATTGCCAGATCGACAATTGTAGACATGTGTTGAAAGAGAACCATAAAATAAAACAAGGTATTCCATATAATAATAATTTTTGGTATGTATTTGGCAATACTCGCAAACATTTAATACAATATATTCGCATACAACAACTGTAGGTCAACAATAAGCGTAATGAATCTTCTAATGTTCCACTTCAAATGTAGTTATATATTTGTTGTATGTTATATTCTACATTCACATAGGTAGGTACCTTTGCAGTGCTGCTAAAATGGCTACTAACTCTCCACCTGCCTCTAATTTATAGGAAACCGAACAAAACTAAGCATCACGGAGATATAAAACATATTTACAAAATTATAATTAAACTAAAAAACAATTATCACAATCAGAATAAAATAATAAACTAGTTTATACACCGACTCCAGCTACAGTATGACAAGAAAATATATTGTTTTTTTACATCATTTAGCAATTATCATAATGGAATATTTATTTTGTGTTGTTTAATTTTTTTGTTTCCAAAGCGAACTATTTACTTAATAAATAACATTTGGCAATAATACTGACTAAATCTTATAACGTCGATTACAGATTATGGGTCACAATATTATATCAGTATCATATCTTTATCAGTTAACTTAAAACTCACTACAATTCGTCTATCCATTCCTCCATACTTCCATACCTCTATCCTCGCCCCAATAACAATAAATACATACATAGTCACTTTAGCATCGCACTACAAAGGTTTCATATATCGAAATGAGTAAATATTTTTACTACAAAACATCGTTTTTTCTTTAAATATAATTATACAAATAAATATGTAACTATACAAACAATAGTTACGAAACGTATAAAACAAGGAAAATATAGTGACTTTGTCGTTGCCGTAATCCAAATTTTGGCGAAAACTCCGAAAAACCTCGGTTTTCTAAAGAACCCAAACATTCAGTTCTCGACACCCAGTTCATACAGCGCCAGCAGAGGGACCACGGGGTATTGGGACTATTGGGGTCTGGGCTGCGGGCATCACAGTTGGACTCACCATACCACATATACACGGTGGAATGTTCAAACAGAGGTTTTACAGCGAACTCTGAGGGACTCATTCATTCTATTTATATAAAGTTATATATATATATATATATACTGGATAATTTAGCATATTTACAATGTATTCAAAAAATAAAATTCTAAAGTGAACGAGTCAAGCAGTCATATCTCAGGGGGGGTGGCCGAGATTTCGCCTCGATAGTAGCGACGCACGACATTAATAAATAATTAGAACACGTCTCAGTAAATGTAAAGCATCATGGAGACGAACATGAGAGGAGGTTAACCATTTCTATTGAATAATTCATGCGAACGGAAAAGATCTCACAAAACGTATCGCAAAAGCAAGCGGCACAATTATACCGCCTCTTCTGTTCTCCCGTTCCCCGTTCTCTCGCGATACGAAACAGTGTCAGCGGCAAAAAATATCCCCAACCATGACGGTGACAATGGAGCGAGGGAAGAAAAGGCATATCCGAACTGCATGCTAAAAATAAGGCATTTCAAAGCGAGCCAGGAGACTCCATAAATCTTCCGCAATGTCGCCGGCAAAGGTCGCACGCTGCGTCGGACTTAACTACTCGTACGAGCTTTCTGTTAATGCTTCTGCTCTCCTGGTAGAGCTGTAAGGCCACAAGGAATGGAAAGTAGATGGAAATAGATAGCTACTAGATGGAACATTGATTGCAAACACAAACACATTCATCTTATCGGACGATCGACGATTACACTAAAATACTGATCCTATCATTAAACAAACTACGCCAAACATCTTGAGATATTCCTATCCGCCATATCTTTTAATAATATCCATACTTGAGATTCTCAGTTACTAGCGAACACACGGAATTCGCACAACTTATAAATAGAAAGGCACAACTATCCCAAAAAAGAAAGTTCTCTAAAATACAATATGTGAACACAAAACACGAAGAACAAGACAACGTAGTCAACACAGTGAGAGGTTTTATATTCAAAGAATGGATCCTATGTTTAACGTAGAGAATACTAAATAAGAATGGCCTTTCTTACAGAAAGACTACGTTTATTCAGAACGTGATGGTACGCTATCGGCGAGCAGCCAACTTAAATAAGAGCCGACATTCCGCCAGGCACTTCAAAGTAAAATTAGTGCCTTTGGGAATGCGACGTTTAAATGGGTATGTCGTTGACGAAATTACTTTTCACTCTTAACTTTAACTAGCAATCATTCTCGCGGAAAGCAACGACTTTTGTGTTTCTAAAATATAATGTCGACAACTTCCTTTCATTAATTATGTTTTGTCCCACGTTAATGCTATTCATACAGAAATAAACTTATTTAATTAATAGCTTCGAGCGAATGTTGTTGATATGCAATTGAATCATTGTCGACTTAACATTAAATACAATTACCAAAAAAACCACGAAATCATAATTAATTACAAACATGTTTATGAACAATTATGTTGTTTAGTTTTTTCACACACGTTCACAGAAAAGAGTTTGCGTCTAAAAAGTGGTGTAATGATTCATTGAATTGATCAGACCTAAAATAATAATTATTTTAATAATCAACCAAAATAAAGAACATGACCAAATTTACAATTTATTATAAATAATAACGACGAGGATGAACATTTTAGTCATGCTTATGAATCATTGTGTTTTTATGAAACGACGTGATCTCAAGAACGAGATGAAAATTGAATGTATGAAGTAGTCATTATTCAGCTACCCACTGAACATCAAAGTCATTCTGATTGTAGGCTGTAGTTATTTCTTCAAACAGAAGAGATCGTATCTCAGAAATATAATGGGCCGCGGCTCCGGAGAATGCAATGCTATCTCAGGGCTAGATTTCAAATCATATTAATCGTGGAGCAAGCGGACGGAATTTCAACAACACAAAATAAAGATAATTCTTGCAGAGATTATAATTCAACTTCAAAGTAGAAGATTTATGAAACGATGCAGGATAAATAGCGTACCTTTTACGTGGGTACAGAGCTGTTTATCTGAATCTGATACAACAGACGTGATTTGTGCCCAAATATGCTTACCAATCAATTGATCAAATTATTATTATATGCTCGATAGATGAATTGATTGCTTGCTCGCCTACATTTTATCTCGAAGCCAGGAGATCGATCCCCGTATCCAACCCAGGCTGATGGAAAAGACAAGTCTCTTTTCACTACACGATTAAATTCTCGTTGGCAATTTGTCAAATTGACAACCGACTTAAAATAAAAGAAAAACACTTCGTTACGATCGATTGGCTTAGAAACTGAACAGGTTTTATCGATGAAACTATAAAAATAACATTAACTGAGAATTTAAATAATAATCATCGAATCTAGAAATGAGCGCAAATAACGTGTTCGTAACAATGTCACGAAATTTGGCAAATAAACTAAACCGAAGGCAGTAACCTTCTGGCGTTAAAATAATGATTCTGTACCCTGTAGACAAATTTAATGACTGCAATAAAACGTTTGGCACGAATCGTGACGTACATAAAACTAATGATACCAAAACTTTAATAATTGCTTTTTTGGAGTTCACTGAGATAATAAAGGTTCATTAGAGCTTTGAGTTTAGTTCTTCGTCGACACAACGCGAGTCCGATAAGATACCCAACCGCGGCTGGAAACTGGGAATGACTTGGTTCAATGTTCTATCGTTTTACAAAAAGGCAAGTCGTATTTTAGTTCAGACTAATGAATGGATTTACAGTAAAGCGAGAGTAACGCGCGATTAGTACGAGATACCGGAGAGGAGAGGTAATTAGCAACATCCGCCTGGTGAGATCTTTTCCTTGCATCAGTCGAGTCTACTAGAAGAAGTAGTCTAATGTGTGGAGTGGTATGTGCACTGCGCACCACTCGGATGGTCTGCTGGCTGCGGCTGCAGGACCTATTAGCGTACATCCTGCTAGCCCCTGGCGACCACCACAATACGAGCGCCACAATTATTGTCTATTCGATAAGATACTATTTATACATCACAATTGGATAATTTTGATAGACGCTTTCACCGCTAAACATTTTGGCGTGAAACGGAGAAATTAACCGATTACCCTGTAACATTTCGAAAGTTTTATCACAGTTTTGAGCTAACGCCATATGGCCGCCGGCTAATACACTAGAGTCAATCACATATGGGTGAGTCTTTTGCCGGGCGGACCGGTACTTCTGCTGGGGACACTTGCCAAAACTGTTCTCCAGGGTGTCGCCCTCCTTGGGTGCGTAGGGCTCCAGCGGCGCCAGGGCCGCGGGGCCCCCGCAAGCACCCCAGTACGGGTCCGGGGCCTCGGGCAGTCTGTAGCCGGCTTGGCCGTATTGCACCACGCCCTTGCAGCAATGGTTCTTGGCCACGTGCGTCCAGCGCTTCACATCCTGCTGTTGCTGCTGCGGGCCGGGGGACTCCTTAACCTTGGCGGAGGCGCGGGGGCGGGCGGGCTTGGCCAGCGGCAGGGGGGCGCCGTGGGGCGGCAGCTCGTAGGCCGCGCGACCCCCGCCCCCGCCAGAGGCCACGGGGAGGTTGTTCACGAAGGGACACCGCCGCAAGCTGTCCAGCCTACGGAAGTGTGCCGGGTGGATCATGAGAAGGGGCTCAATCTTCACCCCCTGGGGCGGCTTAGCGCAGTCCGGGAGCTCGTACTCCACGCTGCAGTCCACGTGCAGGGGCAAGGAGTAGTCCTTGGGCGCAGGAGGAGTGGGCAGGTGGTGGGGCGGCGGGGTGTGATGCGGCAGACGAGCCCCCGCGCCAGGGTACAGCGCTTCGCAGCCCAGCTGGGGCATGTAGCATTCTGCGGCCAGGGCCATGGCCATCTCACAAGGACGCACTCATAGGATCTTACGAACGTCTCGAGACGAGACTGCTTCTGTTACATGGACTCACTATGTTACGAGTGGTTCACACTGGCACACACTGTACTTCACTGCGGACACTGAGCAGAGTGTGCCCTCTTCTCTATCCAACGAAAGCTCTCACGCGGCACAGATACGAGGGCTGGCTGTCACCATGGAAACCCCGACACACTGTACTGTAACTCGCGTCCTTTGATCTTTGATCTGTTTGATCTCCGCACCGCAAATAGATCAATTTTCACCACGACTGTACAAATCTTAAATTCAGCAGAATGTAAACACTGAATTATATTTTTGTTAACTTATGGCACTTCGGTTAAATTCTCACTTCGGTCGACGCTTATATTCCTAAAAGCAGTAGGCACTCGAGTAAAACACTTAAATCCCAAATGAAATGCACTTCACAATAATCCGAATTGAGAAGCGACCGTGTTGTTGTATTGTAACGAGAACTGGGAAATAACAAAGACGATAGTCGACCAGGACAGACCTCGCCGCACGGCGGTCGAGAGTGTATTGACGGCTCTGGCAGACGGCTCACGGCTGACTGTGACTGTTGTATGGCGTATGTAGCCCAACGTCACCTCCCGCATGTATGCCAATCAGCTGATTCAGATACACACACAATGCACGGTATACAGTACAAACAAGCTGCGAGTGTTCCACGATTCTGACAAGACCAACTCGGTTCGCGGTCTCTCTCCGACTGGCGGAAAATCCGATGGCGCCCCGCGACCAGCCCCCTGCTCACGGCCTGGACGCCGCTACTAACTGCAGACACGGCGAGAAAACCGCACCCCATCCTGGAAAAACTCCTAAAATCTCACCCTTCCACGATGAAAATAATTAAACTTTTTGATGATGTTCCAAAACGACTCGATGGTGTTTAGTTTCAACGGCCTGGGATATGTCTCGTCTCTTGTTTTTATCTCCCTCTTACGCGTTTGCGGGATGTGTCAGCTGTATTTTGCATCCCTCTCGCCGAAGTCACCGTCCGTCTCGCTCAATTTACTTCCCCTTTTCCTTCGGCCATTTTTTTTCATTTTTCAGCATGGCGCTGATAGCGTTCTAGGTAGGTATGTTAAATTGCCGACTATTACCGTCATGTGAAATATTTTTTAACTATGAATTATCTTGTTCCGCAACGGAGAACCGCGTAACGAATAACCAAGTACCTATTTTCTAGTACGATATAATACAAAGATATTTATACACATCAAGGTAGCGCAATCTCGTGATCACAATAATGACGGAAGTTTATTGTTGTGAAAATAACTTTCGTCTAAGTACCGACGTGCAAGTATAATGTGCAAGTATGATGTGCGATGTATGACGTATGTTTGATGCAAAATAGAACTCGTTGTGTATTTTGATAACATAGAAATAATATTATTTGTTTACATTAATTTGCTCGTTACTCGTGGGAAGGGAATGTGTTTGGTTATTTCCTTTCTGTTTATTATTACAATAATGACACAGGTTTTTTAATTCAGAAATAAACATAATAATAAAATTGATATAAAAGAATTTAATGAAAAATATACAAAATTTTTGAATAACATTAGGTATTTACAAATAAATTAGTTTGCACACGTGAATGAATGAAAAATCACTGGAAAACGGAAAAAAATGTTACCCAAGTAATAATATTATGAACCGTTTCGCATGAGTCGGGTAATTTATATTATTTATTTTAAATTTTTCTGTTGAATGCCAGCATCTGAATCATTGACAACTTTACTCCGGAAGCAAAACATTCAAACGAGCATAAATCTGAGAAAAATATGTGTAATTTCAAATTGACTGTATGCAATGCTAATTAGCTTTAATGTGGTAATTAACCATTAGCGGATCGGAAAAAAGAAACGGTGTTTTCCATTTCGTATAATATAACGGTTCAAAGTGATTATAAAAATAATGTAATTTATAATCAAAATAATTCTCGGAACAGCCAACAACCGACTTGCTTGGAAATGGTTTCAAACTTGGAGAATAATATCATTACCCCAGCTTTCGGACGACTACCGCCATCTGTGCGGCGCAAATGAAAGCATAAAACTTCTGTCTCGTGCTTTGAATATTTTTTAACCACTATTTTCGAATTTTACACAACTGATAAATAACCATTTTCTTTACATTAATGTCGTTGATCAGTAAAATTTAAAATTCATTTATTATTAGGGCCTTTATTGTGTAAAGGACATTATCGCCATGTTTGTATATACTAGTTTTATATTATTATTGTGTATTGTGTTGTTCATTTCGTGATTTTAAGAAATTTATTGCCAATCAGAACTCAACAAAATTATTAGAATGTGTGCAAAAATTTACTTATCATGTATGTTCCTATACATTATTATATTCAAATAAAAACTGTCTATGAATGCCTGCATAATACACGCTTGTCGTATAAATCTACTGCTAAACAATTCTCAAATTTCAAGATATCAATAATGGAAAAATGGGAAATCGGATAATTTTAGTTAGGAATATTGGCAGGAAAATGGGTCGGGAAATTATACAAATACTGTTTTAATTTTGCCATTTGAAGTTTACGTAATTTAGAGTTTCTGATGAAATTTCTTCTGGGAAAATCGAAAAACTTTACTGGAAAAATGGATCGGGAAATTATTTAATGGTTTTTTTTTTTTAATTTTTTGTTGTGCGAAGTTTGAAATTTCTTCCGGGAAAATTACAAAATGGGAAAGTAATTGCTCGGGAAATTGTATTAAAGTTTTTAAAATTCCAAGTTTTGTCAATTTTTTTTATGTTTTCTTATCGAGGACGCTATTTGTAACTTCAACGGTTATTTTTAAAAATAACAGAGGGCGCTGGTACCGTTTACAACAATCCAACTGTTCAGTCATTAGGTTAATAGTACCATCAGATTTTATAAACTATTCATAGGTAATTAATGACATAGGTAATTCTTTCTAGCTTTAACCCCAGATATATTATTTAATATGGTCACGTAATGGAACTAACGGATTCTGTACCAGAAATGCTAAGCGTGATTTTTTTATTGTTGGTTCAAATTTATGTAAAAGCAATAAATTTTCAAAAAATATATTATGTAATCTAGACATAGCAAAATTAATCTTAAGCACCTCCAATTGAAAGCAGGCTTTGTTTCATTGAATGTCGAAATGGGAAATGGTAAAAACACACTATAATCTTAATATATATTTCTTCTGTCCGTATGTATGTCACTGAACTCCTCCTAAACGGCTGGACCGATTTTGATGAAATTTTTTTGTGTGGGTTCAAGGGGATTCGAGAATGGTTAAGATTCACTATTTGGTGCACTGGAAAATGTTCTTTTTATTATTTTTATATTTCTAAGGAGTTGTTGATTTTGAAATGTTTTACATTGGATCCGGCAGACTGCGCTACCATCGCAGTATCGAATATTCCACATTATTCTATTTTAATTTTAGTTTATCCCGACAGTTGTGTACAGGACAACGTCTGTCGGGTCCGCTACAAATAAATGGAACATTCCAGAAGAATGTTGTCTTGAGCGAAGCCGGGTAACCCAGCTAGTTATAATTATTATTTAATTATATTTTTGTATGCATTATTTACAAATTTCAAACCTAAAATCTACTTTTAATTTAATAATAATTTGGCATGGACATCAAACATATATTACGGTGTCGATTTTTTGTACTTACACTTTGGCTTAAGCGGTATATAGACAAATAGTTTTTTCCTTGATGCATTTGAATGAAAACATGTTTTATATTTTTGTTGTTCGGAAGTACCTACCTCCACTCTGCTCACTCCTTCGGGGACGCTTAGTTGTATTTTACGTAAGTAGATATTCCACATTTTCCCAAAACCGACTGCATATTGTATATAAGCATACAGGGGGGTCAACTGTAGGGGGATCAACTGTCAAGGAGCCGTCTCAAGTATACCTTATTTTATTCTGACACTTGGCACAGCGTGGCACCTACATACTTGTTTATGAACCGTAAATATTTAAAGTAACTTTTTTTTTTAAATTTCAAATAAGGAATTATACAATTTGTCCAAAGAAATGTCACCTACTCAGAGTGGAAGATACTTTCAGTATCGCCCTTGTGCGAGACCGCCATTCAGAATTGAAACGATGCTTTAAATGCCTTTAGCCGTTTTCGCTAATTAGGGGCCATCCATAAATTACGTCGGTGTAGAGAAATGTGACATTGTGTGACAAGGGGGTATGGGAGGGGTCACGAGCTCTGTGACGTAACATGTAAAAATCTAAATTATTAAAACGCAAAACTAAAAAAATAAAAAACAATATTTTGAACTACTGTTCTGATTATTTTTATATGTAAAAATTGCAAAATATTTGACGTCACATTAGGGGGGAGGGGGTCTCACAAATGTGACGATGTGTGACAGGGACGGGGGGGGGGGTAAAAAATCATAAAATTCGCGTGACGTAATTTATGGATGGCCCCTTAGATCTGAATAGCCAGGTATTTCCCCACCTTCCTCATATCCATCCTCTCCCCACTACTATCAGCCTCACAATGTACCCCAATTGGGGATGAGGTACTTTCACTTACTCCAGACCAAAGTTTCTCAACCTTTTTTTGCCCACCGCCCACTTTGAGAACCTTTTTTTTCTAGTGCCCCAATTTTTTTTTTACTTACCATTTGTCGTCGTGAATCTGAATCAGCTATTGTCACGATTATATTTACCATAGCGGGGGGGCGTAATGGGATGGGATGGGGCGAGATGGATTTCTCTGGGTCTCCTACCGCCCCTCTAAAAGTCTGAAACGCCCACAAGGGGGCGTTATCGCCCACGTCGAGAACCTATGCTCCAGACGGTCGGGAGCAATTGGGACTCTCGTGCTTTATTCACATAAAAAAAATAGTGTAGAGAGCCTTGCGAAACCAAAGTCAAGCACACCAAATAATGCGATAGTTTCTTCCTTAGGCTGGGCGAATACATCCGATTTTGCTTTCCGATTGTCTGATCAGACAATCGGATCGGATTAACACCGCACACATCCGATTCGAAAACCGGATAGGTAATACGCCGGGGCCACGCCCTTTTTCAGACCGGATTGGAAGGCTGGCGTGGCCTATTTTTATTACCGATCAGGTTTTCGAATCGGATGTGTGCGGGCTTTCATAAGAAATGTACGGCGCGAAGGCCTTCCGGTTGTCTGATCAGACAATCGGATGTATGCGTCCAGCCTTAGTCTATGGCGGTATTAATTTCTACTAATGCGAGATTTCTAAAACCCTAGAATTAATTAATATTTGTTGAAATTATTGCAAGTAATGTATTATGTGTCGATAGGTGATTCAATGACTTCATAAATACAATTGCCAATTGATACGACTGATTTATATTGTAATAGAACGTACACAAGATCAATAATACTTCAATGTAAAGTCACGTGTTTTTATGGAGAACAATAGTACCAGTTTCAACAATACTTGTGAACTTTAATTGAATTGGTGTTGATATTGACACAGAATTGATTTGATTCATCGTTTGTTTAAAAAACCTACGTAAAATAATGATGTCGCTACATTCTGCGAGATATCGAATCAATTATTTCTAAAAGAAAAGAAACAATAGGTAATTGTTTATGTTCTTTCAGGAATAATAAGTATGTAACTAACTTAAAGATATTATTTCGATTCTTCAATAATCGAAAGTTTAATTTATGGCGTCCTTTTGATTAAATGAAATCGCTTTGTATACACCACTTATATAATCAAAATTATTAACATGTTTCGAAACCGATGGTTTCTTCGTTAAAAAGAAAAAAAAGTTTTAAAAAAAATCTAGTGCAGTTCACACGCGGTAGAAGTGAAACCTTCACAGTAACTTACACACAATCTCAACCAATAGGAGCCTTGAAAAATGAGCTCATAATCAAAGCGGCCAATGCGGTAAGGTTTCATTCTATCTCATTCTCTCGCAGATCTTTTACATGTAAGTGTTTGTCTCGTTTTAGTGTCGTTTCCGTTTCATCGAGTTTAAAATCACTACGGTGCTAAAGGAGTTTCACTTCAAAAGTTTCTTTGTATGAAGAAACCATTGGTTTCAAATCATGTTGATAATTTTGTTTAAAAAAGTGGTGCATACAAAGTGTTTTGTATTAATTTTATTTTATTTCTTAAAACATATACAAATATTCCTGAGTTACGACGAATAACCATAAATATATGACAATACATTAAAATCTGCTACTACCGTCACAATAAGCGGACAGAGTGGAAGATACTATCAGTATCGCCTTGGTGTAAGACCACCATTCAGAATTGAAACGTTGCTTGAAATGGCTTTAGCCGTGTTTAGTGACCAGATCTGAATAGCCAGGTATTTTCCCACCTTCCTCTTCCCTATCTCCTTCCCCACCCCACTACCTTCAGCCTCACAACATACCCTAATTGGGGATGCCATAGTCTCACTGGCTCCAGACGGGAGCAGTTGGGACTCTTGTGCGGTATTTCATATAAAAAAAAAATTTAAAAAAAGCAGAAATGTTGGTAGTGTCGTGATGGAAGTCATACGATTGAATTTATGTCGCCTCTGTGTGAACCAGACGGGATACCAACTCGGCCACTGACCAGTCAATCTTTATTCGATAGACGATGAGTATAATGAATCTAATGAGAAAAACGATAAACCTACAGACGTAAAAAAAAACATAGGTTATTGGCGTGTCTGTGGGCCCTTACTTACTTACGTCAGATGAAATTGATAAAACATTATTTTTTTTAATAGTGAATATCTTTTTTGATCACATAATAAATCGATTGTAGCAGTGGTGGTCCGTGAGTTTTCAGTGAGCTAGAGTGCTAAGATTGAAAAATACGACGTTGTTGATGTTGTTGTAGCTGAAAATGAACTTTATTTTATTTTCAAAATTTTAATATTTTGTGTGAAGAACTTCAGGTTTCTTTCAGTGTGTGGATACGGCGCATCCACACACTGAAAGTTCTTCATTCAAAAAGTTGAAATTTTGAAAAAAAAATCATTTTCAGCTACAACAACATCAACAACGTCGTATTTTTCAATCTTACCACACTTGCTCACGAAAACTCATGGACCACCACTGCTGTGTAGAGATTGTAAAGATGTAAGGTCTTTTGAAAATCGGTAGGTAGGATCCTTTATTAAGCAGATTCAAAGAATGGTTGAATGAAGTCGTGTTCAGTTATGAATAGTCAGGTTTTTTTAAAATTTAATATAGATATATAAGTGTACAGTGGTGTTAATGTAAATTATATATTGTTAGAGAAATTATTTAAAATTGCAATCTCACCAAAGAAGAAGCTAGTTCTTGTGCTATGCAAAAGGTAAGTATATAATGGGAACAATTGAAACTTCTGGATCATCTATATGTAAAGGTGTACATACATAGGATATGGTTACATACTAAAATATTGTACACTTTAGAGAAATTCGGAAAATATAAATAAAATAGAGATGACTATAGACTGATAATAAATAGAAAGAAAGAGAAAAACAGGTATTTTTTTTAATTAATTATTCTTGATGAAGTGTAGCTTCAGTTTGAGTTTCAGTTTATTGATGTCTTTGATTTGTTTTATTTCGTTCGGAAGATTGTTGAAATACTTTATTCCTAAATAGAAATAATTGTTTTGCATTAGTTTGGTATTAAATTTTGGTATTTTGATGTTGTCTTGATATATTTTTGATTGGTGGGTTTCAAATTTAACCCAACCTTCATCTCACCATCTACTTTTACTCCCTATAACCGACACACAACATATCTATAATTGAGGAAATTAATTTCCCATCTTTGAAGATGCTGTGTGGAGGGTCTTTTTGAGGAGAGAACGTAGCGAACATTGGATCTTGAAGAAGGAGAAAGCACAGTGGCCGGCAAATCGGTCCACAGCCGAGCTATTGAACTCAAGAACAAGTCGTAGAAGCCACCCGTTCTCATGACAAAAGTCAACCGTGTACATACGTTGGGCGCGCATTTGGCATGTGCACCGGTGCCGAGGGGATCAGTGACGCTACTTTGGAGCACTTCCATTGTAATACCAGTAGAACGAGGGCAGCATGATGCCTGTGCTCTAAAGATTGCAATCCGCTTGTTAAGATTGGGGAATCTATCAAACAGATTTGTGCAGAAAGGTTTTTTTCATGTATTATGTATTTTGGTATTCAAGACCAGACGTGGCTGTCAAATTCAACAATGGGGCCAACTTGCGATTTGTACAGGGGCAGCAGTATTACCAAAGTGTCTACGAGCCCAGTACAGTACGCACAGCTTCTGAGAGGCTAACTTGACTCTGGATTCAATGGAAAAATAGTCCCACTGTCTCCGGGCGATTGAGTCTCTTAGACTTGGACCAGTGATTCCCAAAGTGATCCAGGTGGACCCCCAGGGGTCCACGGGAGACTCAACGGGGGTCCACGTAGACGTGATAAAAAAATGGGGGTCCACAAGTTGTAAGTGGGGGTCCACGAAAATTTATCTGCAGGCTTATTCTCTATCTTTAGTGGGATCGTTATCGGGATAACGGATGTGATCTCCTGTCATTGATTTTGATTGATTGTTACATATTTTAGTTTAGATCGTTTTAAACATGAATTCCTGCAAGAATGCATGATTATTTATTCATTTAATGTACGTTGTACATAGAAAAAGCAAATAAATCACATAAATCTGTCAGGAGATCACGTTCGTTATCTCGAAAACGATCCCATAAAAGATAGAGAATAAGCCTGCTGGTTTCGATAGTAAAGAATAAAAATGTTGGCTTGGCTTTACCTGTCAATGTAGGCAGATAATACACCAGTATTTCGGTGAAAAATTGTCATTTTGAGACCCATCCCGTGCCCATATTCCATCCCGTCCCCCCATCTCATATCACATTACCCCCCCCCCCCCTCCCCCCCTCGTGACAGACCACAACTCCAGCTTTATACGCAATATTCAGTACAACGCGAGTGTCGAGTTTTGGGAATATGAAATATAATAGAAATGTTGCAGCAGGGGGTCCACCAAAACCAGTAAAATTTTGAAAGTGGTCCACGGGAAAAAAAAGTTTGGGACCTCTGACTTAGACGGTAACCACATTTAAAAAGTTTTTAATAAAAGAAACTTTAAACCTTGGAAATATGAATATAATACATTAATAAGGAAAACTCGACAGACTGTTTATTTTTGATAGAATTTTTACACAATGATATAAGATTTCTGAGAATTTTTTTCGATATAAATTGTTATGATTCATTGTAACGGTCGCTTGGTATTTTTTGTAATATAACAACGTCATCAATGAGGTAAATCTAAGATCTGAATTTTGATTAGGTCACAGATCCCCACTTCTTTTTTATTAATCAGAAAATTAAAACCCATCCGACTATCAACCAAGCTATTATTTATACGTGATTCAGGGAAAACCGAAAGTTTTATTTCTTTCAGAAAATTACTTTTTATAGAACCGGTATCTTTATGGGATTTATCTATTGCAAACAACATTATTTATAAGCTTGTTTTTTTATTATTATTGGGAAATTGCTCACATAAACAATTCTTTATGACGCATACCTGCTTATCGATTTGTATCTAACTGATTGAAAGCTTTGGGTTCGCACCTAGTTAATGCGGGTTAAATACTCTGCCAGCTAAAACTTTAATCTCAAGGCATAATACAGTGCAAAAGTCAATTTATTTATTTGTTTACTTTTCATAGTCTTCGTAAATCAATTGTTTTTTAAACTTCCACATAATTTTATTTTATTTTTATTTTAATGTACACCACAGAGAGGGGTTAACCCCTTTTGCGCTGTGCGCGCCGGCGCGGTCGGAATAAAATTTTCAAAATTTTTTTTTAGAATGCGATTAACCCTTATGTATGAAGAAACTGTATGAAGAAAAAGGTCAGAATCGCTTCGGCCTTTCTAATTCTTGACGTAACAGGTACCCGAAATACGCCTAGCCACTCGGAATAATTTGTATTAAATTTATCTATGGCATCGGACCATCATTTTTGCCGCGATTTGAACTGTCAAACTCCGAGCGTGGTAGGTCGCGAAAAAGATCGAAAAACCTATCAATTTATCAAATAAACGCAAGTAATGTTGTTTTTATGTTTATGCATAGTTTATTGTTCAAGGAAAGTGTTTCGGTAAAAAATAATATACGATAGCACAAAATAAACCCACAAAATATTACGTCAAAGTCAAAACTTTGCGAAAATTACGTGGTTTCCTCTTAGGCATTAAGACAGGTCTTAACATAAAAAAAAACTACAAAAAACAAATAGGTAGGTAGGTATCAACCATCTAATAATGGTGTACAACAATATAAAAAAATAAACTGATACGTACGTAAAACAACAACAAAAACAGGACAAAGTAAAGTTTGAATCAAGTGAAGTCAATTTTCCGACAGCGTTCAAATCTCGGCGTGCGCAAGAAAATTTTATTTGAATGTTTTGTGTTATTTAAAAATTTAATAATTTTAAATGACAAAAGGTATATTTGCGGAACGTTTCAGTGTGGAAGATACTTTCAGTATTGCCCTGCTGTAAGACCACCATTCAGCAATGAAACTGTGCTTAAAGTGGCTTTAATTTTATTTTGTTACCACATCACAATAGCCAGGTATTTCCTCCCTTCTTCTCCCCCCCCCCCCTTCTTCTCCCCCCCCCCCCCCCCCTTCTTCACGTATTCACATAAAAAAAATAAAACAAGATAGATATTTGATAAATTCTAAAAAAGCAAAGTTCTAAATACTATCTCTGGTATCCTGCCTCTATAATGAATGTTATAATAGTATCTACAGTCGAATATTCGCACAAGAGGTTGGGAGAAGACATAACATGCTTATTTTTTAAAAATTTCTGGAAACCAGAAGCAATGGCGTAGCTAGGGCGAAAGGCGGTGGGTGCCACCCGCTGGGGGGTGACACCCAACCATGGAAAAAAATTACGAAGGTAGAATATTGCCACAAAAACGTTTTACACATGAACACGATCTGTTATTTATACTTTCGTAGCTCTATGGCTCGGTCGGTCAGGGATTCCCCAAAAATTCTGTTGTTTTATTTTTGATCCTAGCTCCAACTGTTGCTCGGTTGGGGATTCCCCTGAAATATTCTTCGCCTGTCACCTGTGTCATTCTCATTTCATTTCAGTGTTTATATAAGTGTTGAAAGACATCTTTCAAGAAACGAGGTAAATGGATTTGATAGCTAATTTTTTAGTAATAAACGCAAAACCCGAATACAAAAAATATATCAAAATGGATCGATAACTGACTGAAAAATGTTCAATCATCTTTATGTTTTTTCTGAATTTCATTGTTATGTGTACATAAATAATAATTAAGAAATAATAATATATAATTTTGGGGAGGGGGTGACACCACGCTCTTTCTTGGGGTGACACCACGTTATCCACCCCGGGTGCCACTAATGCTAGCTACGCCACTGATCAGAAGCAATAATGGAACCGGTAAACGTAAAGATGAAAACACCTATGACCATCCATAATAATAGTAAATGCAGGTAGATTTTAATTTCAATGGAAGGGATTAAAATTAAATTTACTTTTCCTGAGAAAGTAGGTAGGGAAGCTTTGGGGTAGACTTAAGTAATTTGGGTCATTATAAAGTCAGCTTTGGCTTATGATTATCCGAAGTCACACCCGTCCTCACTTAGCAAATAAACAAACCAATTGAACATAATTATAAGAATTTCTCATTATGTTTGATTTGAAAAAGGCTCAATTTCTCATTATGTATTGTTTGAAAAAGGCTAGGTGTTATAGAAACATTATCGTAATATCATATTATGATTCCGTGAACATTTTATGATATAATTTAATTTTACAGTTGCTGAGAATTTTTTTTTTCGAAATATCGTTGTTACTTCATAAATCACTAAATGTTACTTATCAGGTTCATAAATATAATCTTTGATTAGATTTCAAAGAGTTTACTTTGGTTTCGAAAATCTCTTTGTTTCATTAATTTCTTTGTGTTAATATCACCCAACCAATCATGTACAGCCAGTGAGAGCCTTTGGCGTCTACATTTGGGGTATGTTGTGAAGCTGAAGGTATCGTGGGAAGGGAAATGGTTTAAAGGTGAAAGAAGACCACTCACAAATGCCACAAAACAGCATTATGTAAATGTGAACACTGTTTTGCAACGTATATATTCTTGTAGAAAACAAGGATGATGAAATCGTAATGAAAAGAGCTTAGATGATTCGGACATGTGGAGTAAATGAACGGGGAAGGGAGTATACGTAGAAAAAAATAAAGTGATTTGTAGAAGTCGGGGACGCCAGAGAAAACATGCCGCGACCATCAAATGTGTACTTGAGTCGGGTAAAGAGTAGAATACATAATAGAGGAATATAAATAAAGCAAAGTGTGTTTTTTTATTACTTTTGATAAATTGGCATACAGAGCTCAGGGCCAAAAAGGTCTCTTTCTTTTTCATCTTGAGTTTCTATCAATTGGATTAATTGGCAAAGTTATTTGGCTGTTCTACTAGAACTTTTAAGAGCTATTGACCTAATTTCCACCGAACGCCGACAGTATACAGATTTTATAATGTTTGATTGTTTTAATTTTTATTGATAAAAATATTAATATCTACAGATCTACTCTATCCACTATCCGTATTCTGACTGTTTATCACTATTATATAAGCAGGGATGTACTTACTTCTCTAGTTTTTTTCTGTGAACAGTAGACCTTGCAAAAAATTATGTTTCTTATTTTTGTTATTAAGTACTTAAATACCTATTATAATAAACCTTATAATATATAATATATATGTATAAAAAATCACAAATTGTCCAAATTTAACAAATTTTTTTTTCAAAATTTGAAAACAAGAATCTTTGCTGAACCATTAAAACTATTGCCATATTGAAACAAACAAAAAAAAATACAGACAGACGAAATGCAAAACGGTCAAAAACGGTATAAAATAGGCAAACTGCTTTTCAATTGGGACAAACTAGATATATTACAGTTGAGATTAACATTGTCCAGTGTCCGATGTATAATAGATATCCCCCAATACATATTACTATTGTTTACTCAAACAATATGTGGAATCCCTGAGAAATATTTAAACTTATTCTTTCTCTGATGTGTTCTTATCTTGGTATTTAAAGAGCGCTAAAGTAAATGTGACTTCAAGTATTGCTAATTTATTATCATTTCTGATGTCCACACGAATAATAAACACTAGATAGGATATTGCGGCAAGATACCTACATAATATAATATTTTTAACGAAAGATTTATGGATACCTTCCAACGACAAGGAAACATTTTATAAATTATAAACCAAGTTTATTGCAATAACGAAGCAGCAAAAACTCTTCAACGGTGGGCTCTGGTATCTTAAAATTTTCACAGCGTTTTGTCTGTGAAACTTCTAGGTCAACGCAACGCATTTCCCTACCTTACTCTTTGCTCCATCTTCTCTCCCTCCTCAATACCTTCAGTTTCACAACATGCCCAGATTGGGAATGACGTAATCTCACCGGCTCCAAACAGTTAGGAACAATTGGGACTCTTGTCACAATAAAAAAACTCAATCACACTAAAAAAAATATTATTATTTTTACCTCGCTACATGATTTCCATCGCCATGGAACACCTACCAACTACTACGTCATATTTGATTACCAAGGATGGGATGTTTCACGGAATTTGAACAATTCATCATATTTTAAAGTTAATAAACTAATTCCGTAAAAGTTCTTTTGCTATCCTAGTATTGTGAAACAACCAGCCGATGATGAAATGATAACAGAACATAAATAGAAATTTGAAATTCAAAGAATTGTTCAAATTCTGTAAAACAAGTCCTAAGAAAAATATTTTCACACTCGTAGTTAACTAATTAATTTTGAATTTGGCTGGGTTATTTTATTATATCAGGTACGTTAGGGGAAAAACGAATGTTTTGTGTTCAAAGCTGAACTCCGGAAACAGATAAGTTTTACTATTTTGCAATCTCTACACAATTATCTGTAATTTCCATTAAGCATTATTATTACTTGTAATTTTATTGTAAGTAGGTAAATACTAAACACTCGTTTAACTAAGTGTTTTATTTGGCCTTACCTAGGTACCTACACCAACCTATAGAAACCATATAAAGTTAGATTTCTTTTTTTTAAGCACCATTCTTCAATTAGGTACTCGTGTTCGACACAGGAGAGATGAACCAACAGAAATGTTTTGTGGGAGTGACCATTTTTCCGGAGTGAGCCCAATATTACGCTTCGGGTGGAGTTGATGAAAAATTTTCAAATATCATTTTTCAATATCACAAAAACTCCTCTCCTTTATTTCCTTAAAAGACCTTCACCTATCCAGCGTCCCAAAAATGGGATCGGCGAATAGTAGAGATGAAGCCATGCGAAATAATGCAAAATCGTACAAAATTATGTATATTTGTTTTGAAAACTTGATTGCTTAGAAGTATTATAGATGCGTAAAAAAGAAGTTAATGTTTTTTACAGGCTTTTAAAAAAAAATCTTAAATAAATTTTCCAACCTTTCCAAAAGCTTTTTCTCAAAAAATTTTAAACTCCTCCCACAAAGAGGCGTCGATTCCGATTTCGATTTTTTCCTGGACTATTGGATCACCTTAACAAAATTTATGTGTATGGTGTTATTTTGGTTTTGAATTGAGAATATGGTTCCTAGTTCCTAGCGGGATGTCATTTATCCAGTTCCTACTTCTCCCTAACGCTCCTATCACCTTGCCGGAAAAGTATTTGAAATTTGGAACGATGGCAAGAAAAATGGTGCAAATTCGAGGCAATTGTTTTGAAAACAGAAGAAGACTTGTTATCATCTTGGATACAAGTTGTTTTTCGTGTAGGTACACAATCTCGTTTTTAATTAAAAAGAAGGAATTTGACCATTTCGAAAGAACTTACTATCATTTTGTACTTATTCGTTTTGTTGTGGCGATAATTACCTCAAGGTATCGCGGTGGAACTACATAAGTGTATTGTAGTTGTGTCGAATGCTCCTTCGCAGATATACTGTGTTAGCGATGGGTCATCCCTTTTCCTTACATGCCTTGTTTCTCCTACACATCTTATTATATCAAATTCCAGCAACCACCATTTGAAGCTGTAATTGGCAGTTTTGGATACACATAGAAATAGTTATATTTAGAAGCAATGCTGTGCAAGGTTGCAATTTACAGTGGTAGTGGTGGATGAACAATGTTGGCGACACGTGCATGATACTTCACGATCCATCTCGCTGGTTTCAATTATCTATGGAAATATCTGTTCATTGGTGTTCGACTGTACGATCTTTCTAAGCAATCGTGAAATCATCAATTCAACATCTCGTAAAAGTGACATCATTTGAAATCTATTATAGAAACGTTCAGAATATTGGAAAACAGTTTTGCTTACGAGATTCATATCGAAATATTGTGAGTGGGCTGGCCGTTTGGAAACGTCTGAGTGTACTTTATCATGAATCATGAATAATCAGCACTTAAGTTTTCCGTTTCTTAAATAACAACGCAATTAAATAAATAATTTAAAAGCGAAATGTTGGCCAACTACAACGGCGCATTGAGAAATAATATAATATACTATTTTGTATCGTGATTGGGTATTATAATGTTGAATATTATATCGGCATTTCGTGCTATAAACCTATTTTATACAAATAACAAATTCCGCTTGAATTTTGTTTTCGTATCAGAAAAGTTGTAACAGATCAACCTTTTTTTTAAATTATCAAACGTTGTAGGTATTCCTCAAATATTCCCGTACTAAAAGCTACCTTACTATAAATAGTAATCCAAGCCTCAGTACTTATTGCTCGCTTTTAAGTTTTATTTTGAGTGTTTTGAGTTCTTTGAGTTTTTATTCGTAAAAAATAAAAGTTAAAATGAATAAAAAATAATAATAATCTTCATCCCAGACTTGCAGAAAAGGTCAATAGATGTCGAATATTAAATAAAATGGATTAAAATTTATCCAGACACCATCTAGATTGCAATTAGTTCGGGTTTGAATCTTGCAATCGTATATAAAGATGGCAGCCAATAAAATATGTGTTAAAGAAAATGAAGATAATACGGGTGGTTGTTGGGCAAAGTATGATACAGTTAAAAGAGACCGAATTTGATATCGACATCTTGGCACAGTGGTTAGCGCGCTCGCGCGCTCTAGGAAAGTGAGAGGTCCTGGGTTCGAGTCCCAGAGGTGTCAATATATTTTTCTGTTACCCGATTTTTGATTGAATTTCGCTCATAGTGTCTTCATTTAATTAAATATTAAGTTTTAGTAATAAGAATAAGTCATCTACGATTATATATATAAAAATGAAAATATGTTTGTTTCTGTCTATGTATTTATGTATGCCACGCGTTGCTAAACCATTCATTCAATTGCGATGAAACTTTGGGGATTTGATGTGGATAATTTGTAGTGTCAAAATACTTACCTTCTTTCCATCCTCGCGAAGGTTTCTGTATTATTACAACCACACGACAACACATTCGAATTTTTTTTTAATTTTTACAAAAACTCTTACAAAAGTCACAATTTGAGAATGACATTTTGCAAACCATCGATTGTTAAATTAAAATTCGGGTTCGGGGGAGGAGGGTTGGCGGGAGAGGGGAGAAGGATGGCGGAGAAGGTGGGGTGAGAACGCGTGAGGGGAATGAGACACGGGAGAGGAAGGGGAGGTGGAAGGGGAACGGGACGAATGGGAAAAGACACACAAGGAGAAAAAATTTCGTTCTTGGGTGGCATAGCAACTCGCTAGTAATAAATCTTAGCTGTAAGTTACCTATTTATATGTAGTAGGGTTTTGGATTTAATTTTCTACTTTCGTTCACGTGAAATTTCTAAAAACGTGTACAGCCTGTGTAAAGCTGGGAAAGGAGAATTTGATATTTTAGGTGAAATTTTACACACTTGACACTTCAAAATAAGGGGAAAATAATTATATTTTTTGGAATTTCGAAAAACGCTGGGGTAACTTCAGCTAAGAGCTCATAAATGAATATCTTTAAACTATTTAAGAATATTTTGTGCAAAGGCTGAAAAAATGGAAATATTTCGATATTTTCTCAAACTTCAAAGGATTTGCGGAACTTCAGGATATTTTTTGATTTTTGTTAAACTAAATTATTTTGATGTTTTAGATGCATAGACAACTTTTTATCACTAGCGCTCAAGAAAACAAGACCTTTTTTTTGGCCATACAGTTGCGGCCCACACTACTGCACATGTTGCTGGGGGTGGCGCAAATGATTTTAGAGGGCACCGTGCCGTCGTCGAACGACTCATGTCGCTGCAGAGACAAGGTCTAGCACACCCCCAGAAGAGGAAAAAGAAACATAACAAAATAGAGAGGTGCAGTTCAGTTCAGCCTTAGAGGTAGTAGTAGGAGTAGAGCTCCTGGACAGCAAACTTTAACAATGCAAACTCCTACAATATGCCACTCTACCAACTCAACTGTTTCTACCAACTCCCTCATTAGAATTGGTAAGGCCTCTGAGGAAAATGACAGATGAGTTCCCGCCCACCGCCATCTTGTTTCGAAAGATATTATTCAAACATGATATTCCATATTTAAATCCGATTCGAAGAAGGCACAGCTTTGGTATGCGCATGTCAAGTAATACCGTCGATTCAATGCAGCGATTTTCATCGTGGGCTGAATAAATTGTTTACAAGAAGAAAGGAAGGGATCAATCAATGTAGAGGAATGATTTTATGAATAATGTCTTGTATTACCACTGTGGGAATGGAACGGTATCTACCGCGTGGTACAAATGAGCTGGCCTAAAGTTTTGCCAGTGGTGAGAGGGGAAATTTTTTTGTTTATTTTTTTTGACTTAAGAGGAATATAAACGCTAGAAAAATTTCGATTCTTACGCCTACAAAATTTCAAAATCGAGCGTCTTATTTGCACGGGGCAAGTAAGCGAAAAATCGGTTTTTATTTATTTTGTGCATAATTTTATAAGAACGAAATAAAGTTAGAACATACAAAACCTCAAAAATAGTCTAAGCCATATAGAGGTATTTTTAAAAAATTGTTTCTTTATTTTCATAGTTTAGTTTCTTAATTTTCATAATGTTCATAGTTTAGTCAAGCAGAATTTTTTTTAGTGGTTTTCGGTTATATTTTTTTATGTAATAAATAATAATTATTGTAATTCCAATACAAAGAAAAGTTAGTAAAAGCTTCAATTTATCCGTAGCATATTTTTTGATGTTCATAATGTAAACCGATTCGTCGTAAAGATGAATCTAAATAGGATATCACATATAACTTCGTCTTAAGATGAAGCTATGCGAAATAATGCAAAATCATACAAAATAATGTATTTTCTGCTAGCTTTTCTGGTGCTTCAATTTAATACTGCATATAGAACACATACTTGGCCTTTAAAAATAAGTCTTTTAATAAGCCTAGAAAAAAATAAACTATTAGATTTATAAAAAAACACTTTCAAATGCAAATTCTCCTATTTATAAACCCTTTTTCGGATATGGTTTTATTGTATAAAGTGGCAAATTCAGTTTTTTTATGATAATCACAAAAAAAATATATTTATGTCTGAACTTCACAAAATAAAATAATATATGCATTTTCGCGTTGTTATTTTTGACATCAATCGAGACGGCGGATACTCGACGAATTTGGTGTTCTAAAGTGAACCTTATGCCATCGACGTAAGAACTATCATTTGTCACCCCCATTTTGTTTCAGTACTGCCCCGCCTGCGAAGGGAAATAGACATCTCTAGACTCCGCGTCGCTTGGTTCCGTGAAATCAATTTTAAATTTCCTTGTTATTACAATAGACAATACGTAAGAAAGGAGTTAATGTTTTTACGGGCCTTTACGAAATCAGCCTGTAAAAAACAACTCTCAAATACCTTTTCCAACCTTTCCAAGAGCTTTTTCTCAAGTCTTGTCAAGTATTTTTAAATTCCACCCAGAAGTAGGCGTGGATTCCGATTTACATTTTTTCTGGACGATTGGATCACCTTAATGTCACCGGAAACCAAAATGACTTCTAAATTTTAGAATTCAAATAAGCTAAGGCACCGATGTACTTAGTATGTCGAGTAATTCTTGTCAGGTGAAGTGGAAGATGCTATCAGTATCGCATTGGTGTAATAGCATCATTCTTCATCTGTCCATTCTCCTTTTTTACGTTAACTCAACACAGGACGCCCTGAAGAAAATAATTTCCCCTCTTTGTGGAGGATCTTTTTGAGGGAAGGAAGGAGTGAACATGGGTCTTGAAGGTCTTGTTGCGATCCGCCATCAAGTGACGAAAACGTTTATAATATACTAGCTGGTTCCCGGCATGCGTTACAATGCCATATTTAAAGAAATAAATAGTTTCTCCCTGCATGTCCTTTCCCGTGAGTCCCCGTTTCCCTCCCGCGTCCCCTTCGACTCCCCTCTCCCGCACCCCCATCCCGCCAACATCCAGCTCGCGTGCCACGCATTACAATTTTTCATTTTTCTTATATTACAAATATTCATTTTTCAATAAGAACAATCATTCAAATTTGTAACTAACATAGGTACCTATTTAAAATATCTATAATTCTTGATTCGATCCAAAGTATTAGGCGAGTATTTCAAATAAATTCATTAATTAAGAGTTTTGAAAATTGAATTTTGATTTAACAATCAAAATGTCATTCTCGAATTTCAGTAAATTACCCAACAGGCGTTACCCAACTGCAAATTTCAGCCTTATGATGATCCGCTGAAGAAACGAAAGCGCGTCGTATTATCCTACTCAGTAGTCGCCCGCAACTCGAGCCGGATAGACTTTGCTCTTCGCGTCGCTTTGTTCTATAAAAATGTACCAGCGAAGTAACAAAACACCGTTGTTGGCTATTGATTGGTCAATGCTAAAGTCGCTAAACCCAATACCGAATGGGTCCAGGACTAGGGGATATTTTGATCTTCTGACAAAATATGCCCGAGGCCTGAGGATTTAAACCATTCCTTAAATATTCACTAGTTGACGTTGGTATCTATGGAAGAAATAAATAATGGTACAGGTAGATTTTTATTCCATCAAAAACTTATTTCTGCAAAAATTGTAAGTTGGAACCTTATTATTCCAAGGGATTGATTTGTCAAATAATGTAATACCTACGGAACCTCTCACATTACGTGTACTTTTGGGGTTAGTGATCTAATAAAAATACAGTTTTACCATGACTTAGTCTGGTATCCATATCTACTATACTTCTAAACGCATTCTATTTTGCACTGCCACCTTTATCAATGTTATTATTACGAATAAAGGTTAGGTTTTGTGGCATTCAATAATTGAAAAAGATAAAAAAAATATTATTCGCCATCAATTCAGATAAGATAAAAGGGTATTTGTTCTAGAGTTTGCACCTTTTTTTATAATTGTTTTATTGTACATATAATTTTTTAAAAATGTCATTTTGCACTTACGTGTTAAAATTGGTCAACCGTATTCGACCGAATTGCAAACATCCAAAATCATTTTATAAAAAGTTTTATTTAAATTTTGTTGGACAGGTTAATCATCTACCGGCCAGCACAAAAAATGTTTTAAGGTTATAGACTCATTTAATGTATCTAATCCTCGTGTCACGCTGTGCTGTGCTAGAGCGACATCTGTTCTACCGTGTGGTATCTTGAACAAGTCGTGGTGACGACTACGGCTCTGCAAGCTTAAAGAGGATGACTAAGAAATGACATCAACTGGGTTTGAATATGCAGAGCGGATACGAGAAAGAAGTGTTGGTGTAATATAATGTGACACACAAATAAATTGAAATATAATTCTGGAAAGCCTGACACAATGGCGTCGGGGAGAAAGACTCTTGTCTGCTAAAAACATCGTTCATAAGGCGATGCAGTCTCAGAACATCTCTATATTTATAATATTATACTCTATGAAATTTGGGGGTCTCGCACGCTGGTGGCAATAAGATTGAAATTGGCTAAATGTGCGTAGCTAAAAAACGGTTCCATGCCAACTGAGAACAAAGTCAACTCAACACCTCCTCGAAAAGTCATTAAAAGCTATGAAAAAAATAATTTTAAATTACCCGATAACCCTAACCTAACGTAACCTATTTAACCATTTTTATATATTTTTTTTATCACTCCAAATTACTTATCTGAGATGGTTCTGAGTTGGTTTCATTCCGAGTTGTCCGGTCACCCTAAAAAACGTACCTACTTAAGTTAATTTTGTGAAGCAAGGCCAAATTTATTTTTAAACTGTTTTTGTTCAGTTTAAAAAAAAATTTTTTTACCTGATCATTAATTTTTCATGTTCCACCTACGCCACGGTTCATGCTTTTCAGAACACTAAGAAGTATATCGACTTAATTTTATTTTTATTTTGAACCAATGCGAATGTCGGTGGTTGGATATGGGGACGGATACCCTATATTGCTAAAACATCATCAGATTATCTTTTTCCCTACCGAATAAATACAAGAATAATTTTGCGTGTTGAGTAAATTGGTGTTTAGTTTTAAAACATGTTTGCAATGGATCTGACAACGTTCTCTCTTCTTTTTGGAGTGGTGTTACTTCTAGCTGTAACGGGTTTGCATTGCACTTTTTTTTCAATTAAAAGATCTTAGAATCGATTAGGTTTATACTTTGATTCTTACGTAAAGATAAATAAACAATGAGGACGTGTTTTGTTCACTTTTTTATTTTTGTATTTTTTGTTACTGGAGACCAAAATGTCATAACTTAACATTAACTCTAAAAAAGCCGGTAATGGTTAGTTAAAGCCCGGTAGTAAGCGCTCTAAACTAAGAAGGGTAGATGTGTGAATATGAATGTTAAAGGGAGCGCCCTTGTATTAGAAACGACAATAATTAAGCGAAAATTGTGAAAATGTTTAATAAAACACGACTCGTTTAAAATAGAATTAAATAAGTTATTTAAGGCACGGCATTCTGAATTTTTTTCGATTTATAACATATTTTCCTGGAACATTGTTTAGTTCTAAAAATGTTTGTGTTATTTTTTAAGATAATATACATTTGCTGATCCGAAACCGCAATTATATGAAATTCCCTCGATAGAAAAAAATCGCTCAAAAATTATTTAATTCTGTTATATACCTATTAATTCTCTCCAAGTGATTTCATCCATGTGTGATTCCGTCCTTATGTAAACCTAAAGATACAACCTCATAATATAATATATATTATGTATTTGTGGCTCAGCCTATATCAGTACACATTCCTATTTGAAATGCTTTATTCTGGCAGTGGTACGAAAAATTCACGGCTGTGAAGGTAATTTCGTCATGTATCCTTACTATATAACAAAACTCTCATAAATATAAACACCAATAATATAATGTGTTAAATTAATGATAAATACAATTAACATACCTGTGTGTGTTGCGTTTTGGTGGTCATGTTATTTATTACGTTGTTAACTGAGTAATTTGGTGAATTCTTATTATGCCGACAAAGCTGAACAAAGCTATGTAATTTATGATATCATTAAGGCCGCACTCTTGAAACGCACAGCGCTGAAAAAGAAGAAGATGGAGAGATATGTAATTACGAGTGTTGGACAGAGCGCGCTAATATGTTTAGTCGTAGAATAGCAGCGAAAATTGCGAAAAAGCTTAATAAAACATGACTCGTTTAAAATAGAGCAAAAATCTCGTGGAACGTATCTTAAGTATCATTTAAAGAAACATTGTGAATTTTTTCACAAATATAACTTGTAAAATAAAAGAAATAGACTTGTTTAAAATAATTTTAGGAGCATACTTTGCGATTTTTTTCTATCGAGGGAATTTCATATAATTTGCGTTTCGGCGTGGAACGCATCTAGATATTATCTTCAAAAATAACATATTTTTTTAAAAGCTTAAAAACTTCAAATGTTTAAGGGAGATATGTAAGAAATCCGTCGAAATACGAATAGTAGACCCTCAATCACTAGTATGTATAACTGTTAAGCTCTTCGTCAATATTTTAACTGTTAATCCTTTCTAAATTAATTAATCTATGTTAATCTCGTGTTGGTTTTCTACGTAGCGACAGATCATGCTGCTGTTTTAATTTGTTTTTGGACAAAGTTTATTCATTTTCTAAGATGTGAACAATCAGTAATACGTTTATTAATTTTATATTTGTAAAAATAGTATGTTAAACATAATCAGTAATTATTAGTTTCGGATAGGAGAAAAGAAATGGGCGTCGCAGGCGTCGGTGAGATTTGCAATCACGTCGCCAACCCTTCGGGTGCGCAATAATGCGAAGGGTGGAACACAACCAACAATGTTAAGTTAATACTTGGAAGGTGAGAGGAGGAATGGAACGAAACTTCAATGAAATATGTAACATTTAAGTCGTGAGAGCCATGGTTACTGATATTTCGGGCTCGGACGCCTGTTATATTTGATCAGTCCAAAGCATCGCTGAACTTCCTCTGTTCATCCTGACAAACCTTCGCAGTGACCGTGAGTATCTCCAAGTTTGAGTTCTAAGTTTGGCGAGCAACGTGTCCAAAATACCTTAGGATTAATAATACATATTCATTATACCAGGATTCACTGTTGATAGACAGTAACTACGCTATTAAGGATAGGCTTGTTGAAAAAGTATCGATATATCGATGTTTCGATATTTTTAGCCGATAGGTATATTTTGATCCGATATATTGATACAAAATATCCAATACCGAAAATTTTACATTTAAAATTTTAATTTTTACAACTAAATACTGGTTTGCCTGATACAAAAAATAGGTTTAAAAATATTAGTTAGAAGATAGCTTTTTAATTTTTGATATTTTTGTAATTATTGCTTTATAAACGGAAATACTGATAAAAATACCTTCATTTTTATTGAGATTTTTGTACATTAAAATAATGTACATTGTGTACAAATATTACTCTTGATAATATTGAGCTGAATACACTATTATTTTTAAAAAACGTAAAATCTTTTGAAAATTTCACCGATGTACCGATAAATCGATATTTTTTCCTCAATATATTGACGTCGATATTGATATTTCAATATAAATCGATAAATCGATATATCGATTTTTTTTTCATTTCGACATCCCTAATTACGGATACCTACCTCTTCCAAAATGGATCTATGTACATTACTGCGCCAATGTGACACAATGGTGGGTGAATGTTTCGATGTGCCTATTTAATGTATGGACGGTAAGATGAAAGAAAGTTGTACAAACAACACAGTCGTCATTTGGATTTTTTGACAAGTCTTAATATAAGTCTGGAAAAAAATAAAGTATCGCGTCTATAAAAAATATTTTCAAGTGCAAAAATTTCCTACTAATAAATCCATTTTCGGATTCAATATATAATGTGGCAAATTAAGTATTTTACAAAATAATTGGAAAACATTTTAATATTTGTGCCTGAATTTCACAAAACAATGCAATTTCGCGCTGTTGTTTTCGGCATGAATCAAAATGGGGGGCGTTAAAAAACTTAGATTTGAGAATTAAACCTTACGCCGTCCACTAAGTGTACATTTTGTGTTATTGTGTGTATGGACGTGTGTGTCTCTGGACTCGACGTCGCTTGCTTCCGCGCAATCGATTTTAAATTTCCTTGGTATTATAATAAACAATGCGTAAAAAAGTAGTAAATGTTTTTTACAGGCCTTTATTTATTTATTAATAAACGCCCTTTTTCGGGGCTTTTACATATATAGCATAGTTAGAAAAATACATTTTTATTGTACATAACTGAACTGCCTCAATAACAATATTTTATATTTATTCAAAGATAAATTGAAGATGTCCACCGACTTGGTATAATTGTTTCCCTCCATTAGTATTCTGGGCAAAGAGGAATACATATGGTAGTTTGTCCCAGATTTACGATCAACACGATCAACCTATGAAAAACAACTCTTAATTTCCTTCTCCAAAAACTTCTTCTCAAGTATTTTTTGGTCCCTCCTAAAAAAAGGCGTGGGTTCCGATGTCGAATTTCTCTAGGACTAGTGGATCACCTCTACCAATTTTTTATATTTTTTTATCATCGCGTTTAATGACTTTTCTGAAGAGGTTCTGAGTTGGTTCCATTCTGAGTTATCCGGTCACCGATACCTAATCGTATTTTTTTTTGATTCAGTGTGATTGCAATGTTTTTTTTTTTTAATAAAACGAGTTTTTTTTTAATAAAACGATTGCTACATAATGAATCGCATTCCCGTGGTATACAGTTCTACTTATCTCTGAGTAATGTTCTTAAAATATTACTTAGGATGGGTTGTTTCAAAAAATTTGATGGAATCATAAAATATTTGAAGTTAATTTTCACGTTCTGTGTAAGTTCTATTCAAGTTCTGTTATTACATCGTTATAGGACAGTTGCTTCACAAAACTGAAATAATCACAGAACTTGAATAGAACATACACAAAACGTGAAAATTAACTTCAAATATTTGATGAATCCATCAAATTTTTGAAACAACCCGTCCTTAGTTTTATTGAACACGTTAATCCGATTCCTGTAATCTAAAGCCAGAGAATTCGAGCCAGAACAGTAAAAAAATCGCATTTTCGATTATGCGAATTTTTAGGTCAAATTTTTACCCGTAATTATTTTTAAAACCTGATTGTGCCTAATGTATACTCGGACGGCGCTTATACAGAACATCCCGATATAATGTGTTCTATAGTTTCCGGAAAAGCCAAACATTTTCTACATAAATCGCCAATTTGATTTGTATCTTTTGTTATATACTTCCTTCCTTATTATTATTATTATTCATGATCATTGATCACACATCTATTTCAAAAATAAACTGTTGAATATTTAACACATTTTGCAAGTCATATACGTTACCGTTCATATATTTGACATTATTATTGTGTTTGAAATTGCTTGTCGCACTATACTAGACACACAATGGTGTAGGGATTGGGACTGCAGGCATCCCAAAAAAAATTGGCAGAGACTTAAAAAATAACAAAATCATTTTTGGTAACGAGATAATGGGAACAACGGCCGTTAGTGTAAAGGGCATTTTTTTTACATCTTGCAAGAACAGTGGAAAGACAGGGTATCATAGACATACGAATATTACTGGACGAGAACAGAGAGGTGAGGGGTACAAACCAAGTACAGCGGGACGCGAAGGGGGGAAGATGACTGTGATGGTATGTGATTCGTCAATAAATCAATCTGACAGTAAATAGGCATCTCGCATTATAATATCACCATTTAGTTCTTAAAAGTAAAATCTGCTTTTGAATAGATCTTTTTACATGGGACCGCGAATTGCTCGCCACGTTATGAACAAATTTGCGAAATCCAAATACGGCAAAGTAAAGTTCGCCTGTTTTCTGAGTCGAATATTTTGTTGCCGTATTTAGTTAAGACACTTTTACAAATGTTTCATAATTTACTTACCCCAGTAAACAGCGACGAGCACTCTTGAGAAACGCCTACATATGTATGTATACGTAACTAAAACTGGTCATATTATATGATCTGAAAATTCTTAAAATAAAGTAAAATAATGCTAACCTAAGGAATGTTATACGACGATTGGATTTATTCTCTTTTTCACTTCCATTTTTACATGTTTTCGTAGCACAAGCCACCATTTTTGCAGTGTTATTTCGTAAAATGTTCCAAAGAGAGCTGCCCCGCCTTCCGTACTTGAGATTCGTACAGAGTTATCAGTTGGTAAATAATACCCAGTTTCTTGGAAGGCAGATTTAGTCGAGCCCCATTTCAGTGAATCTTTATTGGGGAGATTCCTCCCATCAAATTGCACCAGACAGTCACTGATCTCGCAATCAGACAATCTGATTATTATATTACAGTCAGGCTATTATTATAATTATGTTTATCAATATAACATAACAAAAATGCGTTTATTTCCAGGAACTTCATCGCAAGTTTTCCAGCCTAAACATGTCGAAGAAACTAGGATCGTTGGAGGAAGCCCGGCATTGCCCAACCAATTTCCTTATCAGGTAAGACTTTATAATCTCTTTGAATCTAAGACTTAGATCATAAATTCTAGTGAAGGCTGGATGACGCAAAACATGTGTGCAAATGAATTGAGCATAAATGATGGAAAAGTACATGCAAAGTTCATTAAAGTCTAAAATCATTATCTAATTATTATTAAATCATTATCTAGTATTGAGCCGTGTTAAGGGGCCATCCATAAATTACGTCACACAAATTTTATGATTTTTTGCCCCCCCCCCCCCCCCCCCCCCCCCCTAAAGGTGTGTCGTAATTTATGAATGGCTTTAAGCTCTCTAATCCATTTTTAGCCAATGCACAATGAATAGATTAAAACAATCTAGCTAGACAAAATTAAATTAAAAAAATAATGGGTAGAGAGACTAGCAAGTATCCGGCATGCGTTGCCACTCGAAGAAATAAAGTGTTTGTGTTTCAATAACGTTTATTGAAGTACTTTTGGATACAGAATAGTTTGTGTTTTTCCCCCTCCTCCTCCCACCTCTCTTCCCTGCCTCTAAAATATATGAAACGAACCCATTTTTCAAACAACTCTAACGCCACCTATTGTAGATTTATTGTACGATTTTTATAACACCTAAGCTCACCATTATATATAGAAACTTTCGGGTGCGTGCGCACAAAAATTACTAAAGTTTCATGACCATCGGATGAATGGTATAGGAACGCATATGGGACAAACAAAGAAACATTAATTTTTATATATTTACTAGCTGAACTCTCCGGCGTTGCTCGCGCGGGCTTAATGCAGAGTTTTTAAAAATCAGACGTAGACAGTTACGTTCTTCTTTTTTTACTAATTTGACTCACTTCATCTTGTTTATAAAGATAACCAGAAAACCCAAAGTGATGTAGTGCTAATTCCTAATGTGGTTCCACCAAATGATATTAATTGACCCCGAGTAGGTAAAGTAGGTAAAATGGTCTAATTTATTATCTAATTTATGAAATATTTTGACCTTCTGACAGAATATTCGAAGCCTGATGGGTTAAAGTCACATATACCTAGTACCTAGCGCTTTGTCAGCATTTTAGACACACGTGATAGGTCCTCTGCCATCATTTCAGAACAGAACTCAGTAGCAACTAAAGGCCCATCCATAAATTACGTCACACCTTAAGGGGGGGGGGGGAGCAGAGAAGTGTGACAAGGGGTATGGAGGGGTCAAAAAATCATGAAATTTTAGGGAGGAGGGGGTCTCACAAATGTGACAGGGGGGGGGGGGGGGGTCAAAAAAGTCATGAAATTCGTGTGACGTAATTTATGGATGGCCCCTAAGTAATCTACCTATTTATGTTTTAGGTATCATTGAGGACATCCTCTTCTGACAGGTCACACTTCTGCGGGGGAACCTTGATCACAAACCGACACGTTTTGACGGCGGCACATTGCGTCAAAAGTTTGTAAGTACCATTTTTTGTACTCTCTGAAATGCCCGTGATATTCGATAAAAATAATACATGTTTTTAGGTTTGTCCGCCACAAAATTGTTCCAAATACATTGAAAACAATTTCATCTAGCCAACGTAAAAATCGAATTTAATGTTTTGTAAAAAAAAGAACTTACCTATGTAAAAATACATATTGAAATAAGGGGCCATCCATAAATTAAGTCAAACGAATTTCATGGGTTGAGGGCCGCTGTGGTTTGTGACTTATTCGCATAGACCAGCGACTTAAGAAAACCCCACAAGAAACAGTCTAATGGGGTCAAATCGCACGATCTCGGAGGCCAGTTCACGTCACCTCCAAGTGAGATTTTATCATTAAACATCCAAACAATTAATTAAATTTTGAACAATTTTACCATTTGCATGTGATGTATATCCGTCCATGGTGATTTGGAAAAACAGACTGAATAAATGACAGCCAATTTGACAGATGTCGCTTCAACAGAATGGACGCTATCGACTGTCAAATTTCGGAATTCCCTATTGGAAGAGCCTTTATATTGAATTTCTTCGGGTTGGCCAAATATTATAATACTAATAGAGTGCATTTATACTTTAAAATATTTTTATTCGGCAAATAGAATGATGTCATTAAAAAAATGTTTTATTTTTAGAGATCATACTCTACAACCTGAAGATTTAGTCGCTTACGTGGGTAGCGCGTATCTCAATGGAACAGGTAATTTCAGTGCAGTGCTTGATATCCACGTACATAACGGATGGCTACAAAACAGCGATTCGGTGGCTGATGACATCGCCGTCCTTAAGGTGGGCTTTCTTTAATACACTTATTTAAAACACCGCAACGGATCATCGTTTATAGTGATTTGGCTCCCAATGCAAGAAATGACCTTTGGTGCTACTGTTCACCACTACTACCATACTTTTGGGTAAATTAACGGGCCATGGTCTGGAATGACAGACGATAATGAAGAGACACCGGACATCCGCGCAAATTCTTTATAAGGTACTTACCTTCTCTTTATGCCATCTCTTTTATGCCATCTCTCTCGTACACTACAGTGCTTGTACATTACATTGCATATTTCAGGCAAAATCGTTTTATAAAGATTTGATGAGTATTTGTACAATGACCATTTTGACAGTATGGAACTTTCCCAGCTCGAAGAGCAATTCCTGAACAAATAATAGTATAACAGTTCCCCAACAACACGATTGCCAGCTTTTGACACCAATTTTTCCATCAACCTTCCATAAGAAGTTGAAAGGGGCAGTATTAAATTTCTGATGTAATAACTAAAAACTGCATTTTTCCGTCTTGGCTGAGGAGATTGCCTAAATAAAATAAAAGTTATAATCATGTATTGTTTCATAGTGCTTTCACACAAACGAAGTATTGAATTCCGTAAGTCTAAACTTAAACTTTAGGGTGCACAGTTTACACCCGCGCTGTGCAGGTGGGCTCCCTACAGAGCATCGGACCATCCCATAAATAAATCCCATAAAAAAAAAAGTTCCCTAAATTCCCTGAATACAGAATACAAGTCATGCATCCATGCATCCAGTGGTAAAAATTTTGGCGTTCTCCTGAAGACGTTGATGGCATCAGTATGAGAGTTTGGTAGGAATCTGGGGTTAGTGTGTCCAGATCGACGTAAGAATCCGTCCCTCCGGCGGAGGGGCCGGCTGGAAAAGTCAAAGGGTATCCCTCAACCGGCCTGGCACGCATCTTCCTACAAGACATGGATTTACCCTCCCTAATAAGTCACCAAACGCAACGAACCACGTGGGGCGACCTATGATAGAGTTGTTGACCATATGAATATGAATTCTATTTAAAAATTTAAGTGTTTATTTAAACTTATCGAAGTAGGTTTTTTCCGATTAAAGCTGATTTTTGTCCATTTTGTTTCAGCTGGCAACTAGTTTTTATCTATCGAGCTCCATCAACACCATTAATTTAAGGCTGAACTCCACGGCTACCGATACTAACTGCTCTGTCAGTGGATGGGGAGTAACGATTGCTGTAAGAACGCACTTATTATATATTATTAAGTTACAAAATTTTCTAAATATTATCCTCTCACCCCTTAGCCCATTACCCCACATTCATTACAACAACAACAACATTCCTACCGGTCAGATGACTAATGCGTGGCGCTTATTAGAAAAGTATAATTTGAAAAATCTTTGTAATAATCATGGTTTGTTAATAATCAGCTACAGAACTGTAAGGCCACGTCCGCATAGGCAGGTGGCTTGCTTAGCGCCTAGTGCCTAGTGGCTTGCACCCTGGCTACTCGCTAGGATACACGGTGGCCGCACTGTAGGTGGTTTGCCCGGTGGGTCGCTAGGTGCCTTGCTCATTTGCTTGTCGGCACGTCGCTAGGCGACTCGCTAGGCTCTAGGCGCTAAGCAAGCCGCCTGCCTATGCGGACGTGGCCTTAGCTATAACGTATAATACAATGATACAAATGATAAATCTTACCCATAACAAAGATATTTTAGAAATTTATTTTGAATTGCTTCGATTTTGTTTAGGTATGTGTTAATCTTATTATATTCATAATATCTAAATACAGTATTTGGCCCAATGCTGAAACCTTTATTATATAAATTTATATATCAAATGAACATGTACTGCGTCCTCCTAATTATTGTGGTACTTTGTTGAACAGGGGAGTCCTTTTGTAGTCAACGCTATGCAGTACGTGTATATGCCCATTTTCGACTACACCGCCTGTAAATTAGTCTACGGCTCGTACCTTAATACCAAGATGATCTGCGCTGGATTTCCAGACGGAGGCAAGGGTGCATGTCAGGTACGCCAACAATCTGCAATATAAGATACGATGTCATAAATTTATTTGAACCCTTTCTAGCCGTAACGGACCTTTCCAAACTTTTGTACAAGTATTACGAAAACTGAACAGACAGTAGAAGTGTACCTACATTGTGGCCGTTTTCTGCTGCGTACGCATTTGCGAACCAAGAGGTGAGCCGATCCACGAATTATGGGAAAAGACTGAAGCAACCAATTTCCTTTCCCGTAATTCATGGTTCGGATCTCAGATTCGGCTTGCATGCGTGTATGCAGCCTTGGAAGTCTAAATAATATATCCCGAACTTGGCACAAGTTTCCGTTACAGTACGCGCCAAACTTAAATGTCGATCTGAACTTGATACGATCCATTCTAGCGCAGGTACAGTCACTTTACTGACTTTACAATGACCGTAAGCAAAAGAGAAAGATTTGTAAAACATATGCACATCACATTTTGATGGACCTTGACCACATCTGGCATGAACCAGATTCAGACGCTGGCTAATAAGCGAGCAGTAGGTATTCCTAAACACCAGACCCCTCCTCCGTAACTTATGTTTATATATCTATGTATATATTTATATAATATTGTATAGTATGTATGTATGTTATGTATATGTATATCCCCTATAGTCCCATAAAGTATATATTTACATAAAAACAGACATACACCCCACACACACACAATGCAGGATATCGTACACCGATATCACTGAAGGCCGGTCGGTTTCATGTTGACCGCCGGCCGATTCTTCCTGGATGAGGTTTTTCGTGGTTTCCTCATTCCCGAAGGCAAATGCGGAAGAACTCCAAATAAAAGGACATGACCGCCTCCTTCCCACTCCCAACATAACACAAACTGACACGTATGTATTTATGCTTTCCAGCTTTCTGATGCCGAAGAATTCTTGAAAGATGCCGAAAATTGCAGAAAGAACACAGCAAATTCGTACTACTAGAATTGGCTCAGGTCTGAACTTTGTTGCAATTCAAACTAAAACTTCTTTTGGCCAAAGAAATTATTTTTATCAGGCTCCGCTTATTTTTAACAGCCTTCCAGAAAATATCAAGTCATCTAATTCCTTGAGCCCTTTTAAAAAGATTGTTAAATTATATATGTTAGCCGAGGATTGCCGATTGATTTTTTCAACTTTGTCCTTTCTAAATTATTAGCTAAATGATTATGTTTATAGTAATAATAAACCAAATTAAGCTTAATTAATTAGCTTTCTCCAGCCAAATTTAAAGCATATTGTATTATTTACATATATTTATTATTTACTACTTAATCGTTAAAACAAAAAAAAACTTGTATTTTTTTATTTTAAATCAGTTCTCAAAACTATGATCACCCTATAAGTCTACATGCTTACATTAATGTACTACCTAGCGCCAGCAGTTAAGTAGGTACCCATAATCTCAATCTGTAAGTAATACAACAATATAGTTTTTTCAATATCTGCATAATTTTGTGTTATTTTGTTAATTTGTAAAATGTTAACCTCAACACAGGCTCGTCCTAGTGAGGTTGCAAATTATATTGTAAACATTTTACCTGCAATGTAAAGAAACAATAAAAAAATAAATAAATTATCAAATATCGAAATTCTTTCTGGAACAGGCATCGACTTTTTTTTTTTTTTTTACATGAAATACCGCACAAGAGTCCCAACTGCTCCCGTCTGGAGCCAGTGAGACTATGGCATCCCCAATTGGGGTATGTTGTGAGGCTGAAGGTAGTGGGGGGGGGAAGGAGATAGGGAAGAGGTAGGTGGGGAAGTACCTGGCTATTCAGATCTGGTCACTAAACACGGCTAAAGCCATTTCAAGCAACGTTTCAATTCTGAATGGTGGTCTTACACCAGGGCGATACTATTAGTATCTTCCACTCTGGAACGTGCCGCAAATATATCATATATTATTTTAAATGAATAAATTGTGAAATAACACAAATTAATCAAATAAAATTTATTTGCGCACGCCGGGTTCGAACCCGCGACCTTCGGATTGTGAGTCGAGAGTCTTGCCTCGGGACCACGGAGGCCGTCAAAATAGGGAACAATACTCAATATGGACTTTGTCTTGTGACAATGTCTTCCATACTGTTTTTTATTTCCTTTTGACCCTTTGGACACTGCCACTTCCGAGATATTTCAGATATTTCAAAGAAAATAGAAATTAAAATTTTAATTTTATTTGTATATCGTTCAGTTTAAATTTAATTGTGATTTTTGTTACGGTTTTTGTATTTTTTAATTTTGTGTTTATTTTTTGTGTCTATATTTACTTTTATTGTTATCTATACGACTGCCATGATATTAGCATGGCCTAGTATGGTGTTTTGATAATGCAAATGAATACCGTAAAGTGAAATTTATACGATATCATTTATGATATCTGTGTTTTAACACATAAAAAATGTTTGTTTGCATTTCAGGGAGACTCCGGCGGTCCTCTGGTGTGCGAAGGTTTAGTGACTGGAGTCGTGTCATTTGGTGTGGGGTGTGCAGAGCCAGGAATCCCCGCGGTCTACACGGAGGTCTCCAAGTATATCAACTGGATCGATGCTGCCGTCAGCGGGTCCCTGCAGACCAGCAGCATCTCGCTCTGCCTCCTCGTCATCGCCCACTTCGCCTACCTCCTGTTGCACTAGTCCTCGGAGCATAACTATGAAGAGTTCCAATTCAAAACAGAACTTACGTACAAGAAAATTTAAATGAAAAAAACTAAATTAACTAAAACCTAACCTAACCTAACCTAATATTATATCATGTTCTGATTTATATGTTGTTTTCTTTTGGGAAAAAAGCTCTCGCAATCATCTTTGGAAATGCTGTGTGAAGGGTCTTTTTAGGGAAAGGAGGGAGGGGAAGTTCTGGGAAGGAAAAGGTATCTGGGGGTCAATGGTACCCCCACACGTAGAGTTCGGAGCGGGACGTGCCCCGCGCCACTTCAAGCTGCCGCGCAAAAAAGTGTGAAGGGTCTTTTTAGGGAAAAAGGAGGGGAAGTTCTGGGAAGGAAAAAGGTATGGAGTGACCCCTGGACACATTGACCCCTCTGGACTTATGAATCCATCCCTCCCACTGTAGTGCAAGGCGATGGATCGAGAGAGCCTGACTGGAGAGGTCTAGGTTAGATCTCCCTCAACCAGCCTCCCCCGTTCCAGATCGCCACGCAGTAGGCGGGCAAACGCATCCGCCACTAGACCTAGACAAACCTCATCCCACGAACTCGGCTCCCCTATTAAGTCACCAAACGTAGCGAACCACTTGGTGTGACCTATGGTAGGGGTGTTGGTTATCCAATAAATAGTTCCCGCGGTGGTTGGATAATTATTGGATAATTAAAAATGGGTTATAAATTAAATTGAAAATTGGTTACTACGTGAAATAAAAAAGACTGCCAGATCCGAAGTCAGTACTTCAAAACATCCCTCATCCATTACCCCAATCACGTCCATAGATAATGCAAACAAAGGATATGGGAGAACCATTATTAGTAAAATAACGTGCACAAAAAAGTGTCCCCAACAACGTTCATGCATCGATACTACAACAAATCGCATCTATGCACAGAAGCGCTACGCTTTTCTTGATACTTGTTCGTTGGCTCCGTCAATTTGACAGTCATGCTTTCAAGCTATACCTTCCTTTGTTTCTATTATCAAAGGTACCAGTTCATTTATCTTGTACATTAAAAAAAGAAATCTACGTGATTATTTATTATTCCGGTGTGTGGGGAGGATAGTGCAGTCCCATTATTATTAAAAAATAAATTATTACGTGGTTATGGTTAAGGTTACAACATTCCCTAGAATACCAGTGGATAATTTCGTCTATTAGATGTGAACGGTTCTTAAAACTAAACTAATGAATGCATGAGTACTAGTAATAAAAATGAAGAAATAATGTGGATAGATTGTTCCCATTATATTATATACTTACCTATTGCATAATGTTATTCTATTTCTGTTATAATTATTGTAACTCGCTCATCAAGCACAAGAAATAGCCTCTTCTTTGGTGAGATTGCAATTTTAAATAATTTCTGTACCAATATGTAATTTATATTAACACCACTTTACACTTTTATATCTATATTAAATAAAAAAATAAAAGATGGAGATAAAGTTTGTCATGTATTTCTGAGTATTCTTGATTTAGGCTAAATTCAGTACATTAATCGTCCTGAATCCCATGAAGTACCTTGCAGCCCTTCCCGCAATAGTTACGACTAAAGTTTCTAAAATAAACCTTTCAATAACCCACAATAATTCACCATCATCCAATTCAACAAAAAATACAAATTGTTTTTCCTACGATTCACACGTAACTTGGGACGCATGGGTACAAAAAAAACACCTCAAAAACCAAAATAAGACTAAATAAATACAACTTTACAGGGACGTAATAGAATGGCGGCTTAATGATAGTTCATAAATTCAAAATCACATCTGTCTCGTTTCTGGCATATGTTTTTCCTATTCCGATATTCTGTCTTTCATCACAATTATGCATAATCATCATCTTCCATGACTTTTCATCAAAGTGACTCACGATACGCCTGTCATTACTGATGTAAATTGCCTGTTACAAAGTATGGTAGATTCAGATTGTTTCAAAAGATCTTTGACCCGTCTTTGTGCATAATTTATCAAAATAATCAATGTTTGTTCACGTAAATTGTATGTCCAATTTCAAGGTAGCTAAAATACAAGAAAGCAAAAATTGTGTTCATCTTTTTTTCAGTCATCGGAAAAAGCCAAATCCGAAAACAAAGGTTTTATTTAATTAAATGAAGATATTATGAGCGAAACTCAATCCAGAAGAAGATAATATGGGTGGTTCTTAGTCGAAGTATGGTACAGTTAAAAGTGACCGAATTGGATATCGACACCTTAGCTCAGTGGATAAGAGCGCCCAACCCGGAAAGTAGGGAGGTCCTGGGTTCGAGTCCCAGAGGTGTAAATATCTTTTTCTGATTTTTCTGTTTCCAGATTTTCGATTGAGTTTCGCTCATAATATCTTCATTTAATTAAATATTACAGTTTGAGGTTTTACTCATAAAAAAAGTTAAAATAAAAAATTATAATATTCTCTAGACTTGCAGAAGAGTCAATAGATGTCGCACATTAAATAAAATGGATAATAATTTATCCAGACACCATCTAGATTGCATTTAGTTCGAGTTGAATCTTGCAATCATTCATAAAGATGGCAGCCAATAAGAATATGCGTTAAGAAAAATGAAGATAATATGGGTGGTTCTTAGTCGAAGTATGGTACAGTTAAAAGTGACCGAATTGGATATCGACACCTTAGCTCAGTGGATAAGAGCGCCCAACCCGGAAAGTAGGGAGGTCCTGGGTTCGAGTCCCAGAGGTGTAAATATCTTTTTATGATTTTTCTGTTTCCAGATTTTCGATTGAGTTTCGCTCATAATACCTTCATTTAATTAAATATTACAGTTTGAGGTTTTACTCATAAAAAAAGTTAATATAAAAAATTATAATATTCTCTAGACTTGCAGAAGAGTCAATAGATGTCGCATATTAAATAAAATGGATAATAATTTATCCAGACACCATCTAGATTGCATTTAGTTCGAGTTGAATCTTGCAATCATTCATAAAGATGGCAGCCAATAAGAATATGCGTTAAGAAAAATGAAGATAATATGGGTGGTTCTTAGTCGAAGTATGGTACGGTTAAAAGTGACCGAATTGGATATCGACACCTTAGCTCAGTGGATAAGAGCGCCCAACCCGGAAAGTAGAGAGGTCCTGGGTTCGAGTCCCAGAGGTGTAAATATATTTTTCTGATTTTTCTGTTTCCAGATTTTCGATTGAGTTTCGCTCATAATATCTTCATTTAATTAAATATTACAGTTTGAGGTTTTACTCATAAAAAAAGTTAAAATAAAAAATTACAAAGGTTTTAAATTTAATGTTCATTGTATTATTGCCCATTGCCATTGTTTGAATCGGTGTTTGGGTTTTATTGGACGAAAACTATAAAACTGACAATAATTATGATTTTACGTCAGACATGCGAATGGACCAAGATAACCTTCGAATGAAACAGTTACGTTTAACGAATTTAAAACTAATTAACAATGTTATGTTTTAACGCTATCGGTCGCCGGCGCAGCGCATAACTTCAGTATTGTTTCGGTATTGACAGCATTTTAACGGTTTTCGCAAGTTTTATTCTGTAAAAAAAGTTATTTAAAAATGAGTGCAACTGAAAAAAACTGAAAGACCCAGATGTAGTTTAGATTTGAAAGATCTAGGCCGAAAAGCAGTCATAATATTGTGGCTAATATTTGTGCAAACTAATTTCAAATGCTCCAAATTACATCGCTTGTTTTTAAGAATGACTTGCTCTAAAAATATGACAATGATTCCGGGATATCGTTGTTTATATTCTCGAACATTCTACCCGGTGAAGGGTACATAGTAATATCAAACACAGAAGATTGAATATCTTCACGAATAATTGCTGCCGCAGCTTTCAACATTTTAACCGTTCTTCTTTTTCATTTGTTATATACAAAGCTTGATTTAAAATTTCGTGGTGATTGTCAACTAAACAAAGAAATAATAATTTTCCCGGTTTTTCAGTAATTGCAATTGCTTACGCGAGAGCAGTTCGAGCTCACACATTACATCAGCTCACTTTAGCAATAATACTATCGAAAGAACTTGTTATTGATGACGAGATGGATACAAATCTTCACATTACTGCTGAAAATATTATAAATAATACTATGTCATACAATGCTATTGAAGATAATGAAACATCTGAAACATTACTTCGTTAAAAAAAATGCGTCAAGTACACTCCCTCACAGGTGGTGTGAAAATGTGTGCATATTATATAGAACGTAACTCCTTCAACTTTTAGAATCGCTATATCTCAGAAATGGTGATTTTTAGAAATAAAAGTAAAATGACAATTTTTGTAGATAATTTTATGACCTACAATTTTTCACTTGCCTATTTTTTGATATAACTTACCGTTTACGAGAAAAATCCAAAAATCGAAAAATTTGACCTTTGACCTTGAATAACTTTTTTACCGTGTATATGATCGATGAGGATATTTGGTATTTTATTTGTAATGGTGTTTTCAAGGTCTCTACCAAATTTCAGCTCTGTCAGAATTTGTGCTGTTTGACCCCTATTTTTCTAGCTAACTTGACTACTAGGTCTGCTCGCCTATATTGTTTACCTCCCGGGTGTCCTGTTAGAACCTTCTTCGGTACTCGTGCGCTTGGCATTCGGTACACATGTCCAGCCCATTCCAGAAAATTCCAATCCTCGACAATTAACCCTCAGGTCAGCAGCAACATCAGCTATCGGAAGGTTGAAGGAACCAAAACGCACACCAGATACTAAATTCGGTGAGCGTGCTTTCGGAGTGTCAGGACCTAAGGCCTGGAATGGACTGCCACACGAGTTTAGAATGATCACAGATTCAACGCAATTTAGAGCTAAACTCAAAACTCATCTTTTCAGACAGTCGTATCCATAAGTTAAAAAACCTTTCACCTTCGCCTTCACGGCCCACGACGTTGTAAATAACTAATTGTGTAAAATATAACCAAATTCTTATTTTAATCTTTTATAAAGGTCATTTTATGAAAATTTCCCGTCCCAGAACTTTAAATTCACTAGTCTTTCAAAATAAATACTAATTCAATTTTGGCATTAATCTTCTTATAAATGTAAAAGCAACAGTGATGAGGGTAGCAAAGGTAAATTCATGCAATGTCCAGTGTTTTCAATATAATTTCCTCCACGTGCAAAGTCGTATCATCCCCAAGCATAAACTTTCTAAAAAAGTGTGTTTATCGGAAGTGACCTGCCAGGTAAGTTTGTTTCTGTATCTACTTGTAAATAATAAAATTAGATAGATTCTAAGAATATTAAATAAATAAATTGTAAAGCGCCCTTGAGGTGATTTTTCACAAAAACGGCGCTCTTCAAATTGTCCAATTATTTAAATTGTTCTCTAGACTTTATGTCCGGGTTAAATCTTCCCCACAGGAAAAATTTAACCCTTCCACACACTTTTCCACAAATGATCATCTAGTCAATCCACGCGATGTAATTGCATTGTATAAGTATAATAAATTCAAAACTATACAAGAACAACACGTCAACCTACCAGAGACCATATGGGAAAATACTTCACCGACTCCAGATATTTTCATATCAGAGGGTTCGGCTCAACAGAACTCCTAACTGAACCGATAAATCCTACTGATCCCTCAATATAAATATTTAAAAAAATCTTACGTAATCCTACATGTGTTTAATATGACTGATTTTTGCATCTTTTATAAAGATTCTTTGATAAATCTAATAAGCCTAAATTTTTTTATTATTATTATTATTATCGTAGCTTTGGAGCCTTAAATTGGTAGAGAGTCTGGGAGCTTGGTAGATATCAACAAAAACATTTTTATATTTACATTTTAAATGTGTATTTTAAAAACATTTTTGTCTTTGCGTTAAAAAATTTTAGATGTCAAAAATTATAAATGTTTATTTCAATTTATGAAATTTAAAAGTGTATTTTATCACCTTTCAAAAATAGTTTGTAGTTTGCGGATACGTTCATAAATATTATGTTATTTGGATTTTACTATAAAACGGAAATATTTTGATCTTCCGACAAAATATGCCCGAGGCCTGAGGATTTAACCCATTCCTTCAATATTCACTAGATGACGTTAATATCTATGGAAGAAATAAATAATGGTACAGGTAGATCCTTATTGTATCAAAAACTTATTTCTGCAAAAATTGTAAGTTGGAACCTTGTTATTCCAAGGGATTGATTTGTCAAATAATATAATACCTACGGAACCTCTCACATAACGTGTACTTTTAGGGTTAGTGATCTAATAAAAATATAGTTTTACCATGACTTAGTCTGGTATCCATATCTACTAGACTTCTAAACGCATTCTATTTTGCAATCTACCACCTTTATCAATGTTATTATTACGAATAGGTAAGGCTTGTGTGGCATGCAATAATTGAAAAAGATAAAAAAAATATTAGTCGCTATCAATGCAGATAAGATAAAAGGGTATTTGTTCCAGAGTTTGCACCTATTTTATAATTGTTTTATTGTACATATAATTTTAAAAATATATAATATTGCAGTTGCGTGTCAAAATTGGTTAACCAGATGCGACCGAATTGCAAACATCCAAAATCTATACTAATATTATAAAGAGGAAGGATTTGATTGTTTGTTTGTTTGTTTGTTTGTTTGTTTGTTTGTTTGCATCGAATAGGCTCCGAAACTACTGAACCGATTTGAAAAATTCTTTCACTGCTGGGAAGCTACACTATTCCCGAGTAACATAGGCTATATTATAATTTTAAAAAAATTAGCGATCCTTACTAAAACTCCAATAATGTAACCCAAGGTGTAAAAAAATTACCTAAAATATTCTTTACATCGCGTGCGCTGCGAAAACCATTGATGATAGAATAAAATAATGTACTACGACTTTGCAGAACACATCATTATCTACAAAAAATGTCGCGACAGCATATGTCTAACTATTATAGTTATGCCACAATAAGTGTTCTTTTATTTTAAAAATTTAATTGAAATGCCGCCGCCAGAAAAGACTCTTTATTTGTATCTTCGTATTAATTTTTATCAAAATAAATTATTTTATATTCGAGACTGCTTCAATGCCTTTATATTACTTTTTGAATTATTCAATTCGGACATCCCATTTGAAAGATATCACGAGTTTAAAATTGTAAGTATTATACGATGTAAGCGTCACTGGGGTACGGGAGGACACCAACAAACAATCAAATCTTTCCTATCTTATATATAAAAATTAAAATTTATTTGTTCGTATTTTATGCGCTGCCATACCGTTCATCCGATTGCGATGAAACTTTGGTGATTTGTTGTGCGCACGCCCGCAAAGGATAAAGGCAAGTTCTGGCGTTATTAAATTTGAATTAATGAAAATGTGCTTATTACATATATTTTAGCGGCAAGGAGGAAAGGCAGGGGGGAGGGGGAGGTGGGATACGTGGGTGGGAAAACGAGGGATGGGAAGGCGGGGAAGGTAGAAGGGAAACGCGAAAGGGGAAGGAGACTCAGGAGGTGAACGGGGACGCACGGGAAAGGACATTCACGGAGAATCAATTGATTTCTTTGCGTTGCAACGCAAGCCGTGCTTTGTGCTTTGAGTTTTAGCTTTAAGCTTTAAACGTTAAGCTTTGAGCTTTGATTTTGAGCTTTAAGCTTTGAACTTTAAGATTTGATATTGAATTTTAAGTATTGAGCTGTGGGCTTTGAGATTTGTGTTTTGAGCTTTAACTTTAAGCTTTGAGCTTTGAGCTTTAAGCTTTGTGCTTTGAGATTTGTGTACTGAGCTTTAATGTTGAGCTTTGAGCTTTATTTTTAAGCTTTGTGCTTTGAGTTTTAAGCTTTGAACTTAAGTTTAGAGCTTTGCTATTAAGCTTAAACTTTGACCTTTAAAGTTTGAACCTTGCTTAAAGCTTGAGCTTTAAGATTGAGCTTTAAGCTTTATGTTTAATGTTTGAGCGTTATGTTTTCGGCTTTAAGCTTTGAGCTTTAAGCTTTGAGCTTTGCGCAAAGCACAAGGCTTAATGCTAAAAGCTTAAAGCTTAAAACTCAAAGCTTTAAGCTGAAAGCTCAAAGCTTGAAACTCAAGGCTTTAATCTTAAAGTCAAAGCTTAAAGCTAAAAGCTCAAAGCTCAAAGCTTAAAGCTCAAAGCTTGAATATCAAAACTTAAAGCTCAAAGCTTAAATCTCAAAGCTTTGAGCTCAAAGCCTTAAGTTCAAGGCTTTAATCACAAAACTTAAAGCTTAAAGCTCAAAACTTAAAGCTAAAAGCTTAAAGCTCAAAGCTCAAAGCTTGAAGCTTAAAGCTTAAAGCTCTATACTTAAAGTTCAAAGCTTAAATCTCAAAGCTTTAAGCTCAAAACTTTAAGATCAAAGCTTTAAGCTCAAAGCTTTAAGCTCAAAGCTTTGAGCTCAAAGCTTTAATCACAAAACTTAAAGCTCAAAGCTTTAAGCTCAAGGCTTTAATTTCAAAGCTTAAAGCTCTAAACTTAAAGCTAAAGCATAGTGCTCAAAGCTTATGGCTCAAAGCTTAAAGCTCAAAGTTTCAAGCTCAAGCATAGTGCTCAAAGCTTATGGCTCAAAGCTTAAAGCTCAAAGTTTCAAGCTCAAAGCTTGAAGCTCAAGGCTTTAATCTCAATGCTTAAAGCTCATAACTTAAATTCAAAGCTTAAAGCTCAAAGTTTGAAGCTTAAAGCTTAAAACTCAAACCTCAAAGCTCAAAACTTTAAGCTCAAGGCTTTAAGCTCAAAGTTTTAAGCTCAAGGCTTTAATCACAAAACTTAAAGCTCAAAGCCTTAAGCTGAAGGCTTTGATCTCTAAGTTTAAAGCTCTAAACTTAAAGCTCAGGCATAGTGCTCAAAGCTTATGGCTCAAAGCTTATGGCTCAATGCTTAAAGCTCAAAGTTTTAAGCTCAAAGCTTAAAGCTCAAACCTCAAAGCTCAAAACTTTAAGCTCAAGGCTTTAAGCTCAAAGTTTTAAGCTCAAGGCTTTAATCACAAAACTTAAAGCTCAAAGCCTTAAGCTGAAGGCTTTGATCTCTAAGCTTAAAGCTCTAAACTTAAAGCTCAGGCATAGTGCTCTAAGCTTATGGCTCAAAGCTTATGGCTCAAAGCTTAAAGCTCAAAGTTTTAAGCTCAAAGCTTGAAGCTCAAAGCTTTAATCTCAATGCTTAAAGCTCAAAACTTAAATTCAAAGCTTAAATCTCAAAGCTCGAAGCTGAAAGCTTAAAGCTCAAGGCTTAAATCACAAAGCTTAAAGCTCAAAACTTGAAGCTCAAAGCTTAAATATCAAAGTTTGAAGCTCAAAGCTTAAAGCTCAAAGCTTAAGGTTAAAGCTCAAAGCTTAACCCTTTAAGCTTTGAGATTCAAGCTTTGCGCTTTAAAATTTTTAAAGCTCAAAGCTGAACCTTCAAAAATTTTAAAGCGCAAAGCTTGAATCTCAAAGCTTAAAGCTCAAAGCTTAACCCCTCAAAAATTTGGCGTATTTCGTCAAAAGGTATAAATGTTTCTATATATATCGACTTTGAAATAAAAATTCAAATAAATGGAATATTTGTAAACGTATCCAAAAACTAAATACTGGTTTTGAAAGGTGGTGAAATACGCTTAAATATATGGTATTATTAGAAATTACAAAAAAAAATTTAAATTCAAATTTTTTTAATGTTTTCTTTAAAAAAATTTAAAAATTCTCAACTGACATTTTTGATATTAAAATTACTGATCTATAGAAAATGTGTTTGTTTCTGTCTATGTGTGTGAGATGTTTTGCGTTGCTAAACCGTTCATCCGATTGCGATAAAACTTTGGGGATTTGATGTGTGCAAGCCCGCGATGGTTTCTATACGTGTATAGTGAGTTCTGGCATCATCTGGGACGAATGGGAAAGGGTTAGTAGAGCGATTTTTTTTCTTTATTGAGTGGCATAGCATATGCCGGGAACTCGCTATTGTATTTAAATGCCGTGTCAGAATTTGGTAAAATTGAATTATGTAATAGAAAGTACCTACCCTAAAATTCTAAATCTATACTAATATTATGAATGCGAAACTGCGTGTGTTTGTTTGTTACGCTTTCACGCATAAACTAATAAACCGATCTTAGAATTTTTTTCACCAATAGAAAGCTACATTATATGCGAGTAATATAGGCTATAAATAATGGTAAGTTCTGGCGTTACGAAATTATAAATATTAATATATTATATTTATTTTACGTTTTCTGTCGAAAATGACGAGTTATTGCTAACGTCAGAAGAAAAGCAAAACAAATCGTTGCCGTGAAAACCATGTTGATATATATTTTTTTAATTCGGGCATCGTAGTTACTATTTATCTCTAAAAAATGAATCGCCGAAATGTATTTACGCGCATGACTTACGAACGACTGCACCAAATTGGATTTTACTACTGGTGAGCTCTGGCATTATGAAATATGCAAAAGGTGGCATTCGAGCTGTTTGAAAACTGAATGTACCGGGAAAGAATGCATGAAATGCGGGAGGGGGACTCGGGTAGGGGGTTCGCAGGAGGGGGAGGAGGGAAACCCGGGAGGGGGAGGGGAATCTGGGAGGGGGGTTTGCGGGACGTGGAAAGGGGTAGTGGAGTGGGGGGAGGGAAGGTGGAAGAGGCGGAGTGGGAACGCGAGAGGGGAAGAGGACGCGGGAGAGGAAGGGGAGGCGGAAGGGGAACGGGAAGAATGGGAAAGAACACGCAGGAGAAAACAATTTATTTATTAAATGGCATGGCAACGCATGCCGGGTACCAGCTAGTCATTTTATAAAAAGTTTTATTAAAATTTTGTAGGACAGGTTAATCATCTACCGGCCAGCACAAATAATGTTTTAAGGTTATAGACTCATTTAATGTATCTAATCCTCATGTCACGCTGTGCTGTGCTAGAGCGACATCTGTTCTGCCGTGTGGTATCTTGAACAAGTCGTGGTGATGACTAAGAAATGAATGATCTGGGTTTGAATATGCAGAGTGGATAGACGAGAAAGAAGTGTTGATGTAATATAATGTGACACACAAGTAAATGGAAATATAATTCTGGAAAGCCTGACACAATGGCGTCGGGGAGAAAGACTCTCGTCTGCTAAAAACATCATTCTTAAGGCTATGCACTTTCTGAACATCTCTATATTTATAATACACGCTATGAAATTCGAGAGCCTCGCACGCTGGTGGCAATAAGATTGAAATTGTCTCGTCGAGAGTCACGCCTGCCCCCTCAGATACTAAATGTGCCTAGCTAATAAACGTACCTACTTAATTTTGTTTGGTGAAGCACATTGAAAGTTATCCACCACTTACCCGCCCTTGTACAAGTAACAGTTGGTTACTCCTTCAAGGCTCTCGCAAGATTCTAATTTTTTGTTAAACGAAGCAACATTTATTTATTTTGAACGAATCTAGACTTCCAGTGTCCCTGCATGCGTTGTTAGAAAGCGGTATGCAAGTGCTTAACAGGAAAAAAAACGGGTGTGCTTTAGACCCCACGACTGAAGTAAAACTTATTTATGTTTCGTTCGCCTCGCCCGATCACACTTTTCATAACGCTCTCGTCACGCATTCACCAGCTTACTCCCCAAGTCAAGCGTGCGTAAAGAAGTTTTACATAAAAAAAAACACAGTACAACAATCAGGTTAGTAATACAAGCATAAATGAAGTGAAGCACAGGCCAAAATTATTTTTAAACTATTTTAGTTCATTTCTTCAAAATTCGCAAATTCACTTTGGGGCGTCATTATTAATTTAATGAAAACAAATAACTTTGTGTACACCACTATTTAATTAACAATATCAACATGTTTCGAAAACTATGTTTTCTTCGTCAGGATAATAAGTTAAAAAAATAAAAAAATATTTTAGTTCAGTTTGGAAAAAAAATAATTATCATCATTTATTTTTCATGCTCCACCAACGCCACGGTTTGTGCTTTTGAGAGTACTAAAAAGTACATCGACTTAATTATTTATTTATTTTGAACCAATGCGAATGTCGGTGGTTGAATATGGGGACGGATACCCTATATTGCTGAAACATCATCAGATTATCTGTTTCCCTACTGTATAAATACAAGAATAATTTTGCGTGTTGAGTAAATTGGTGTTTAGTTTTAAAACAAGTTTGCAATGGATCTGACAACGTTCTCTCTTCTTTTTGGAGTGGTGTTACTTCTGGCTATAACGGGTTTGCATTGCACTTTTTTTTTCAATTAAAATATATTAGAATCGATTAGGTTTATATTTTGATTCTTACGTAAAGATAAATAAACTATGAGAATGTGTTATGTTCACTTTTTTATTTTTGTATTTTTTTATTACTAGAGACCAATATGTCATTATTTTTTTTTTAACTCTAAAAAAGTATTAAGAATTTCTACCGATTTCTTACATATCTCCCTTAAACATTTGAAGTTTTTAAGCTCTTAAAAAAATATGTTATATTTTAAGATAATATCTAGATAAGTTCCACGCCGAAACGCAAATTATATGAAATTCCCTCGATAGAAAAAAATCGCAAAGTATGCTCCGAAAATTATTTAAAACAAGTCTATTTCTATTATTTTACGAGTTATATTAGTGAAAAAATTCACAATGTTTCTTAAAATGATACTTAAGATACCTTCCACGAGATTTTTGCTCTATTTTAAACGAGTCATGTTTTAATAAGCATTTTCGCTTCAATTTTATCACCTAAGATATTAGCGCGATCTGTCCAACATTCGTAATTACATATCTCTCCATCTTCTTCTTTTTGAGCTGGGAAGCGCCGCCTTAAGGAGTAATATGTGAGCTTTGGGGGTGCTGTACACATTGTAGAAAATGGTATATAATGACAAAGGTCTTGGAAAATAATGCATCAAATTTTCCATAGGCAAAACGATACGATTGAGGATTGTGAAAAAAATATTTCACATTTTTATTTAAGCAAAAAATGTTTCAGATTTCAGCTTGAATCGATGCTGAATCTGATGCATTTGTCTACTCAGCTACTAGCCGGTTAAGCTGGTATGTTCGATTTAAACTTCCCTGAAAGATTTCCAAGTAAATATTGTTGGGATATTGACCTTCCGACAAAAAAACGAAACCAATTTGTTGTTGCCCTTCGACAAAAAAAAATTCACCCGCTGCACTTTTTCTGTGTCTTGTGACTGTAATAAATCATACTCCAATCCCTTCTCCTACAACACATAGGTATTCCCCTCAATTGGGGATGTGTTTTTCCCTGATGTAGCGTCTCTTCTTGATTGGAACGCATTTTAACATTTATTTAAACGCTAAACGTCAAACGTCAAGTGTTCAGTGCGTACTCGTGGACAGGTCCTTCCTTACCACAGGCCACTAGCAAAATTGTGTGTGACCGCGCGAACTTCGCACTAATCTTTCAAACCATGTTTCAACAAATGGAGGAGACGGAAAACAAATAAGGTTTATGGTGTTGTTTAAGCGATTGTTCATGTTTTTTTCGCGCTGGAGTCAGGCCTTTAAGTGAGCTGAAGTAATCGCGAACTGCTCTCGCGTAAGCATGGCATTGAGAATTTCAAAAACTTAGGAGCATAAATTAAATAAACACTTCTTTCATGCCACTTCCTTGCATAATTTAACCTATTGCTCCAAAAAATGACATTAGTAAATGAAATCCTCGAAGTCTTACTGTGATTTTCGATATTTCAGATCCTTCAGGTGCAGCAGATACGATTTCTCGAGCTTTCGCATACAGAGGTTGATCAAAAATAATAATGCATACACTATGGTTATAACGTTTCACATTCTCTATAGCACAAAGTAAATTCCATTTAACATTTTTATCTTTAGCCCCCTGTCTGAACAGCGGAAAAACAGGGTAACTATTTCGCTATCCGGTTGGGCATCTTTTTGAGGTGGGTTCAGGTGGGAGCGTGAAAGGAAGTTATTAATTTGGGTCTTGAAAAGGCTCGGATTATGTAAAGGAGGAAAAACAGATGATGGTAGCTTGTTCTTCATGCGAGCCGACTAACACAAAACGGGTCGAAGAATCGACCCGTTCTCATGAAGCCAACATAAACGGATGTTCCACTCGAGTCGGTCTCTGGGAACAAGGATACAATGCTGCTTGCTTCTCGAGCAGGCTCCATGGAAAAATTTGTAGAACAGACTCAGGCAATCGGTCTGTTAGCAACAGATTAGCAATCAGTCTCATCTATTGTTTCCCTCCTTTGCACATAATCAAGTAGGTTTATCAGGTATACATTTTATGGCTGCAGATATCGATGTCAGCCTACATGTCTCCTCAATTGTTGGATGTAGGGGAGAGCGGGGCAAGATGGGGTAGGGGCAAGATGGAATGTTTGCTATACAGCTTTGTCCAAACCTGCCATGATTCTGATAATTTGTCCATATGTGCCCTCACTGCATCCCGTGCCTTTAGTAGGTACTGCGACTGCAGCCGCCCGTGCTGATGTCGTAAGCGCTGAACGAAATTTGTTTTTTCACGTTTTTGATGTAATATTACGAGCGCATCTCGAGCGTGATATATTGAAGATTATTTGATTGAGTAGACTGGTTGATGGGTATCCGACATTATTACTACTTATTGCCTTTAAAGTAAGAGTTTTAAATCTGGCTGAAGTTATTAAGTTACACATTTATTACAATATTTAAAAAAATATGTATGCGTGACAGGGTAATGCCATCACGCCCTCTCCATCTTGACTTCCCTTCCTTACAAATATTTTATTTATTTATTAATTATTTAAAATACGAAACGGAAAGCTGCAAACAGCAATAAAAAACTGAGAGAAGCCAAGCGGTCGAAAAAACTTCTGTTTTCTGAAGACACAAAAAATACATATTGCCTTTATTATAAGGGGAGGTATTTGGAGTCAGTAGGAGGATGCCAAATATGTCAAGAGTAGGCTCACTGTTCCTGTGCAGGTATCGAAGACGAAGACTATGAATCATTACTTGTTTGACCCGAGTGTGAACCTTGCCCGGTGGCCTACCCCGTTTTATCCTCCTGGTGGGACAAGATGGGGCAAATAATAGTTTTATTTAATAACACTTTTTATAGTTTTTTTAAATATCTTTTAGCATTTTATTCAATGAAATATTACAGCTACATGTTCAAAGTTTATTTGCACAACATGTAGATTTTGTAATATTTGAAGAAAAATGTTTTATTTATCATTAAACATTAACTACCCCATCTTGCCCCGCCTTCCCTACTTGAGATTTGTACAGAGTTATCGGCTGGTAAAGAATACCAGTTTCTTGGAAGGCAGATTTACTCGAGTCCATTTCAGCGAATCTTTATTGGGGAGATTCCTCCCATCAAATTGCACCAGACAGTCACTGATCTCGCTCATTGCCAAAATCAGACAATCTGATTATTATATTACACTCAGGCTATTATTATAATTATGTTTATCAATATTACATAACAAAAATTAGTTTATTTCCAGGAACTTCATCGCAAGTTTTCCAGCCTAAACATGTCGAAGAAACTAGAATCGTTGGAGGAAGCCCGGCATTGCCCAACCAATTTCCATATCAGGTAAATACTTTATAATCTCTTTGAATCTAAGACTTAGATCATAAATTCTAGTGAAGGCTGGATGACGCAAAATATGTGTGCAAATGAATTAAGCATAAACGATGGAAAAGTACATGCAAAGTTCACTAAAGTCTAAAATCATAATCTAATTATTATTAAAATGTGTAACTATGAGGTATTGAGCCGTGTTAAGCTCTCTAATCCATTTTGAGCCAAAGCACATTGAAAAGATTAAAATAATTTAGCTAAACAAAATTAAATTTAAAAAAATTAAAGGGTAGAAAGACTAGCAAGTATCCGGCATGCGTTGCAATGCCACTCGAAGAAATAAAGTGTTTGTAAGAAATAATGTTTATTGAAGCAATTTTGGATACAGAATACTTTGTGTTTTTCCGGCTTCCGCGTCCCCCTCCCTCCTCTCGGATGCCCCTCCTCCTCCCACCTCTCTTCCCTGCCTCTAAAATATATGAAACGAACCTATTTTTCAAACAACTCTAACGCCACCTATTGTAGATTTATTGTACGATTTTTATAACACCAAAGCTCACCATTATATATAGAAACTTTCGCGGGCGTGCGCACAACAAATTCCCAAAGTTTCATGACCATCGGATGAATGGCATAGCAACGCATATGGGACAAACAAAGAAACATTCATTTTTATATATTTACTAGCTGAACTCTCCGGCGTTGCTCGGGCTTAATGCAGAGTTTTTAAAAATCAGACGTAGACAGTTACGTTCTTCTTTTTTACTAATTTGACTCACTTCATCTTGTTTATAAAGATAACCAGAAAACCCAAAGTGATGTAGTGCTAATTCCTAATGTGGTTCCACGAAATGATATTAATTGACCCCGAGTAGGTAAAGTAGGTAAAATGGTCTAATTTATATTATATTTGAACTATTCACTTTGTACTTCTTCTTCTCTATGTTACCGGTATTCGGTGATTCGGTGACTATTGCAATGTAAGGGAAGGAAACTATTTTTTTTTGTATCAATTCGCCATAATTTGTATAATATGGTTGTTTTTTAATCTATCGCCAATAAAGTCAAATTGGTGATTCTGGGTTTGGATAGTGGCATTTTCTTTTTATTTACATTTTTGGGGTGAGGTTTGTCTAGGTCTAGACGGCGGATACGTCTATACGCTTACTGCTTGACTGGTTGAGCAAGACCATTTATCCTCTCCTGCAGGTTTCTCTCGAAGCATCGCCTTGCTCCGCAGCGGGAGGGATAGATTCATACATCCGTCACTCCTGAACCCATTGACCCAGATTCCCACTCATTCATTTTTATTTCCCAGAACATCCTCCACTTCTTTTCCTTTAAAAAATACTCCACACAGCATCCCCAAGGATGACATAGACCCTGAGGGAAATTAATTTCCTCAGGGCCTCATGTGTGTTTAAAATTGATTGTTTTTAAATATTATTTTAAAATTATTTTTTATAATAATTAATGGTTGTAGGGAGGTTTTACATGCCTCCCCCCGCCGTAATTCCGTAAAGTAAGATAGTTTGCACTTAAGTACAATATGGATAAGCTTCATAAGCACAATCGCTTCACCGAACGATCAATGTGGTATTTCCATGTTATTTTGCTGTCGATTATTATTCCAGGGAATTTGGTATTTGCTTTTGAGGAAGATTAGACACATTCAGTCAAGCAATTAAAAGTCATGGGTCGTAGAAGTGTTTATTCCAGGGTGATTGTATGTTTATTCCGGCGTGTATGTTTTTGGTGCAATACTCAACCCGCCATGTAAACCAAATCTCTTCATCACCATCTTCTTCCCCTTACCCTATTCGGGTCAGGGACCGACTGCATCGACAAGGCGCCTCCATGCGTCCCTGTCTTGCGCTGATTGTCCATGGCAGTCCCATCCTCTCCTCACACTGTCTGGGGCGACCCACTGGACGTCTACCCTCTGGAATCGCACACACTATTTTCCTAGGAATTCGGTCATCAGACTTTCTTAGTACGTACCCAAGCCACCTCAGTTGCGATTTTTCTATGAAGAAGTAACAGCGGTTCATTGTTTAGATCGTCTCGGATCGTCGAGTTTCTTATATGATCAACCGTTTATTATATGTAAACCAAATCTATTGAATAAAATTATATTTTGCGGTCTTCTACCTTGACGTTCGGCTTAAATAGAGCTTTTTCTGATGTTTCCACCTTCTTCTTCTTCTTCGAGTGCCCTATCAGGTCCCCCCGACGTTGGCGATCACTCTGGAAAATGTCTCTCTATCTTGCGCTGCCCGGAATAGCTCCTCCGCACTTCTAATGCCAGTCCACTCTCGTGTACTTCGTAGCCAAGACATTTGTCTCCTACCAGGCCCTCGGCGACCTTCTATTTTTTTCCACCTTCAGAATTTCTAAATTTAACCCATCAAATTTGTTCGCTTTTATGAACAACTTACTCGAATATAGGTCTCACAGAAAGCGTTGTGTCTTCCTTACTATCATAATGATAAATACGAGTATGATCTAAACGGTTTAGAAAGGGAAAATATCATGCTGTATGTTCAAATCTAAAAGCACAAAAGAATTAAAATATACATCTTTAATAAACCAAAGTTTTAGAACACAATTTGAAAAAGATTTATTAAACTTCTTTTTTGTGAAACGAGAAAAAAATAAGGTGACGTATCGTTTATAAAACATTTGTCTAATAAAATATGTATATGTTTTTTTTTTGTTATCATTTCGTTATCATTTAGTCATGAAAAAACGTTAGGTGAGCCATTGATAATTTTTTTTTATGTTTGCATTCAAAATTTTTATATATAAAAAATTACATGTTTAGTGCTGTTGCCAATTTGAAAGCGTTTTATTTCCCTTTAAAAATCTTTTTAGTTTTCGGTTGTCATAAATATTCCATTTATTTGGATTTTATTGTAAAGCTTAAATATTTTGACCTTCTGACAGAATATGCCCAAAGCCTAAGGGGTTAAAGTCACATATTAGTACCTAACGCTTTGTCAGCATTATAGACACACGTGATAGGTTCAATGTTATCATGCCATCATTTCAGAATAGAACTCAGTAGCAACTAAGTAATCTACCTATTTATTTTTTAGGTATCATTGAGGAGATCCTCTTCTGACAAGTCACACTTCTGCGGGGGAACCTTGATCACAAACCGTCACGTTTTGACGGCAGCACATTGCATCAAAAGCGCGTAAGTATTATTTTTTGTACTCTCTGAAATGCCCGTGATATTCGATAGAAATAATGGTGACCGGACAACTCGGGATGAAATCAACTCAGAACCATCTCAGATAAGTCATTTAGAGTGATAAAAAAATAAATATAAAAAATTGGTTAAATAAGTTACGTTAGGTTAGGGCATGGGTCGGCAACCTTATTTTTCAAACCAAAATATTTGTAAAAAAAATTCATCTTAAAAAGACCTTCCACACGGATGCCGCGTGGAAGGGAGGGAAGAATAGGAAGTTCTGTGAAGGAAAAAGATATGAGGGTAGGAATCTGAGTGTCAGTGTGACCAGGAGTGATAAACGTATGAATCAATCCTGAAAACTGCAGTGCAAGGCGATGAGTCCCGCTGGAAAGGTCAAAAGGCCTCCCTCAACCAGTCTCTCTCGATCCGGCCCGCCACGCAGCAAGTGGACAGACGCATCCACCGCCAAGACCTGAACATACCTCACCCCATGAATCCGGGCACCCCTGCTAAGTCACAAAATATCAGGTATACTGAAATGACATGTGTCCCAAGTGCGGCCCGCACAAATCCCCACATACAATATTTGGCCCTTTTACAACAAAAGGTTGCCGACCCATGGGTTAGGATATCGGAATTTAAAATTATTTTTTTCATAGCTTTTAATGACCTTTCAAGGAGGTGTTGAGTTGACTTTATTCTCAGTTGGAATGGAACCAGAAATAATACATGTTTTTTGGTTTGTCCACCACAAAATTGTTACCATGTTGTCATCAAATACCGTGAAAACAAAGTCATCTAGCCAACGTCAAAAATCGAATTTATTGTTTTATAAAAAAAGTACTTACCTACGTAAAAACACATATTGAAATAACTGTAACTGAAATAACTATGTTGAACAATAATATTAATGATGAACTACGACGTCGTAGTTTGCGACCCTCTTATTGAAAAGTCTGTGAACCTCTGCTAGACACATATTGGGTTGTCGTTCGGCAAACGATGAAAATTGTCGAACTTCCCTTCCCGAAGGCCTGTTCGTGCATTATTTGAACACGAATCTCGGAGAATTATGTATGGCGTAACGCCTCTAACTATATCTCTATGGTTTTGTTTTATTTTATGAAGCTCTAGCCCAATTTTTGAAATGTTTTTCAACCAAAAGAAACAAATATAAAAGGTAAGTCAGTACGAAATACAGGCCTGATCATTACTTTATTGTTTGGCTCATCTCTACACTAATTTTTCTAACGCAACAATTAAAAAGTAGGTTTGTAACAAAAGTGACCTTGTCTTTTTTATGTGTCTAAGGGATATTTTAAAACCTATTGGAATACCCTTTATATTAAATTGCTTCGGGTTGGCCAAATACTATAATACTAATGGAGTGCATTTATACTTTAAAATATTTTTATTCGGCAAATAGAATGATGTCATTAAAAAAAAAGTTTTATTTTAGAGATCATTCTTACCAACCTGAAGATTTAGTCGCATACGTGGGTAGCGCGTATCTCAATGGAGGAGGGAATTTCAGTGCAGTGCTTGTTATCCACGTACATAACGGATGGCTACAAAACAGCAATTCGTTTTCTGATGACATCGCCGTCCTTAAGGTGGGTTTTCTTTAATACACTTATTTAAAACGCCACAACGGATCATCGTTTATGGTGATTTGGCTCCCAATGCAAGAAATGACCTTTGGTGCTACTGTTCACCACTATTACCATACTTTTGGGTAAATTAACGGGCCATGATCTGGGATCCATCTCTTTTATGCCATCTCTCTCGTACACTACAGTGCTCGTACATTTCATTGCATATTTCATGCAAAATCGTTTTATAAAGATTTGATGAGTATTTGTAAGATGACCATTTTGACAGTATAGAACTTTCGCAGCTCGAAGAGCGATCCCTGAACAAACAATAGTATCCAGTTCCCTCAACAACACGATTGCCAACTTTTGACTCGAATTTTTCCATCAACCTTCCATAAGAAGTTGAAAGGGGCAGGATTTAATTTCTGATTTAGTAACTAAAAACTGCTTTTTTCGTCTTGGCTGAGGAGATTCTCTAAATAAAATAAAAGTTCCCTAAATTCCCTGAATACAGAATACAAGTCATGCATCCATGCATCCAGTGGTAAACATTTTGGCGTTCTCCTGAAGGACTTCGAACTGAAAACCGTTGACGGCATCAGTATCTCTCATACTGGTAGGAATCTGGGGTTAGTGTGTCCAGATCGATGTAAGAATCCGTCCCACCGGCGGAGGGGCCGGCTGGAAAAGTCAAAGGGTATCCCTCAACCGGCCTCTCCCGTTCCGGCCTGCCACGCATCCTCCTACAAGATCTGGACTAACCCTTACTACTAAGTCACCAAACGCAACGAACCACGTGGGGTGACCTATGATAGAGTTGTTGACCATATGAATATGAATTCTGTTTAAAAGTGTTTATTTCAACTTATCCAAATAGGTTTTTTCCGATTAAAGCTGATTTTTGTCAATTTTGTTTCAGCTGGCAACTAGTTTGTATCTATCGAACTCCCTCAACACAATTAATTTAAGACCGAACTCCACGGCTACCGGTGCTAACTGCTCTGTCAGTGGATGGGGAGTAACGAATGCTGTAAGATAAGAACGCACTTATTATATATTATTAAGTTACAAAATTTTCTAAATATTATCCTCTCACCCCTTAGGCCATTACCCCACATTCATTACGCTGCACAGTGCTGCGGTCCCATACGAAGCCATGAACAAAATTATTTTTAAAATCGTGTAAATAAACAACATTCCTTCCGGTCGGATGACTAATGCGTGGCGCTTATTAGACAAGTATAATTTAAAAAATCTGTGAAGTAATCATGGTTTGTTAATAATCAGCTGCAGAACTGTTAGCTATAACTGTTAATACAATAATGCAGATGATAAATCTTACCTATAATAAAGATATTTTAGAAATTTATTTTGAATTGCTTCAATTTTGTTTATGTGTTAATCTTATTATATTCATAATATCTAAATTCAGTATTTGGCCTAATGCCTATATTATATAAATGTATATATCAAATGGACATGTACTGCGTCCTCCTAATTATTGTGGTAATTTGTTAAACAGGACAGTCCTTTTATAGTCAACACTATGCAGTACGTGTATTTGCCCATTTACGACTACACCGCCTGTAAATTAGTCTACGGTGCGAACCTTAATACCAAGATGATATGCGCTGGAGTTCCAGCCGGAGGCAAGGATTCATGTCAGGTAAGTCAACAATCTGCAATATAAGATAAGACAGTGGGATAAATTTATTTGAACCCTTTCTAGCCATAACGGACCTTTCCAAACGTTTGTATAAATATCACGAAAACTTAACAGACAGTAGAAGTGTACCTATATTGTGGTCGTTTTATGCTGCGCATGCATTTACGAACCAAGAGGTGAGCCGATTCACGAATTATGGGAAAAGACTGAAGCGACCAAGTTCCTTTCCGGTAATTCATGGTTTGGCTTGCATGCGTGTACGCAGCCTTGGAAGTCTAATAATATATCCCGAACTTGGCATAAGTTTCCATTACAGTACGAGCCAAACTTAAATGCCGACTTGAACTTGATACGATCCATTCTCGCGCAGGTACAGTCACTTTACTTTACAATGACCGTAAGCGAAAGAGAAAGATTCGTAAAACATTCGTGCGACAGAGAAAGGCGTGGTCGGGGAGGCTGACTGCTTTACGGACCTTAAACTCGTCTAATAAGCCAATTTCTGTTTCAACGTCAGGTTAGTGTTAGAGTTTGGCGTGTACTATATACTTCTGGGGGCATTATCAAATATCGAAATCCTTTCTAGAACAGGCATCGACCAAATAGGGAACAATGCTCAATATGGACGGTCTTGTGTCAATGTCTTCAATGTCTGTTTTCTATTTTCTTTTGACCCTTTGGACACTGCCAGTTCCGAGATATTTCAGATATTTCAAAGAAAATAGAAATTAAAATTGTAATTTTATTTCACTGTTTTATTTCAATATCATTCAGTTTAAATTTAATTGTGATTTTTGTTACGGTTTTTGTATTTTTTAATATTGTGTTTTTTTTGTGTCTATATTTACTTTTATTATTACTTACTAATATAACCTCTATGACTAATATAACGACTGCCATGATACTGGCGTGGCCTAGTACGGTGTTCTTGATAATGCAAATGAATACTGTAAAGTGAAATTTATCATAAAACACATAAAAAATGTTTGTTTGCATTTCAGGGAGACTCCGGCGGTCCTCTGGTGTGCGGAGGTTTATTGTCTGGAATCGTGTCATTTGGTATAGGGTGTGCAGAGCCAGGAATCCCCGGGGTCTACACGGAGGTCTCCAAGTATATCAGCTGGATCGATGCTGCCGTCAGCGGGTCCCTGCAGACCAGCAGCATCTCGCTCTGCCTCCTCGTCATCGCCCACTTCGCCTACCTCCTGTTGCACTAGTCCTCGGAGCATAACTACGAAGAGTTTCATTTCAAAACAGAACTTACATACAAGAAAATTAAAATGAAAAAAAAATGAATTAATTAAAATCTAACCTAACTTAACCTATTATTATATCATGTTCTGATTTATATGTTGTTTTCTTTTGGGAAAAAAGTTCCCGCAATCATCTTTGTAAATGCTGTGTGAAGGGCCTTTTCAGGGAAAGGAAGGAGGGGAAGTTCTGGGAAGGATATCTGGGGGTCAATAGTACCCCCACACGTAGAGTTCGGAGCGGGACGTGCCCCGCGCCACTTCAAGCTGCCGCGCAAAAAAGTAAAAACCGAAAGTAAGATAACGGTTTACAGCGCAATTCACTGAGACTTTTCTGCGCGGCGGCCTGAAGTGGCGCGGGGCACGTGCCGCTCCGAACTCTACGTGTGGAGGAGACTAATGTGTCCAGGAGTCACTCCTGGACACATTGACCCCTCTGGACTTATGAATCCATCCCTCCCATTGTAGTGCAAGGCGATGGATCGAGAGTCTGACTTGAGAGATCTAGGTTAGATCTCCCTCAACCAGCCTCCCCCGTTCCAGAGCGCCACGCAGTAAGTGGGCAAACGCATCCGCCGCTAGACCTAGACAAATCTCACCCCACGAACTCGGGCTCCCCTATTAAGTCACCAAACGTAGCGAACCACTTGGAGTGACCTATGGTAGGGGTGTTAAAGGGTGTTAGGGGAAATAAAAAAGACTGACAGATCCGAAGTCAGTACTTCAAAACATCCCTCATCCATTACCCCAATCACGTCTATAGATAATGCAAACAAAGAATATGGGAGAACCATTATTAGTATGATAACGTGCACAAAAAAGTGTCGCCAACAACGTTCATACATCGATACTACTGCAAATCGCATCTATGCACAGAAGCGCTACGCTTTTCTTGATACTTGTTCGTTGGCTCCGTCACTTTGATAGTCATGCTTTCAAGCTATACCTTCCTTTGTTTCTATTATCAAAGGTACCAGTTCATTTATCTTGTACATTAAAAAATGAAAGCCACGTGATTATTTATTTGTTTATTAAGACATACATAGTAGATTATGAAACAAGCTATAATAATAAATGTTGTGTGGGGAGGATAGTGAAGTCCCATTATTATCATAAATTAAATTATTACGTGATTATGGTTATGGTTACGTAAGTCCACAGAATATCAGTGGATAATTTCGCCTGAGATGTGAACGGTTCTTAAAACTAAATTTATGTACGCATGATAACTAGTAATAAAAAGAAAGAAAAAAAGTGGATAAATAGAGAGAAAGTTTGCCATGTATTTCTGAGTATTCTTGATTTAGGCTATTATTATTAATTACATTAAGTTCATTAATCGTCCTGAAGGATCAGTCCCCTGCAGCCATTCCCACAAAGGTAAGACTAAAGTTTAAAATAACCTTTCAATAACCCACAATAATTCACCGTTATCCAATTCAACAAAAAATACAAATTGTTTTTCCAACGACTCACACGTAACTTGTGACGCATGGGTACAAAAAAAACACTTCAAAAACCAAAATAAGACTAAATAATTACATTTGGGCCGGTTCATACAAATCTTAATTCTGGATTTGAGATCAAAATCCTCAACCAAACTGAAAAATTATTTTTGTAATCAAATATATATATCAAATATCTAGTACGGATGTGAGCTACTTTATTTATTTTTGATTTAAATTATAAGATATAAGGCCATTAAAGATTTTAGTGTATCAAGATTCTAGAGGCAATTTGGGCAAAAATAATTTTTCAGTTTGGTTAGGTATTTTGATCTCTAATCTAGAATTAAGATTTGTATGAAACGGCCGAAATAGGCCGCGCAAACGTTCCTTTTGAACCTTTTTGATTTACAGGGACGTAATAGAATGGCGGCTCAATGATAGTTCATATAATCAAAATCACATCTGTCTAACAGAAACGTCTGGCATATGTTTTTCCTATTCCGATATTCTGTCTTTCATCACAATTATGCATAATCATCATCTTCCATGACTTTTCGTCAAAGTGACTCACGACACTCCTGTCATTACTGATGTAAATTGCCTGTTACAAAGTATGGTAGATTCAGTATTCAGTCATGCCTCGGGACTTCTAACGATCGTTTTAAAAGATATTTGACCCGTCTTTGTGCATAATTTATCAAAATAATCATTGTTCACGTAAATTATAGGTCCAATTTCAAGGTAGCTAAAATACAAGAAAGCAAAAATTGTGTTCATCTTTTTTACAGTCATCGGAAAAAGCCAAATCCGAAAACAAAGGTTTTAAATTTAATGTTCATTGTATTATTGCCCATTGCCATTGTTTGAATCGGTGTTTGGGTTTTATTGGACGAAAACTATAAAACTGACAATAATTGTCATTTTACGTCAGACATGCGAATGGACCAAGATAAGAAAGTTTTTCAAGTAAAACGGTTTTTATGTTCGAGGCAGAAATTCGAATACTTCTATCTTAATTGCTTTGTACTAGTGTTGCTACAGAACTCTGCTTCCGCTTCTGCAAAAGTTCTGCAAGTTTTTTCACTTCCGTTTCCGTTTCTGGTTCCGCAAACTTCATAACAGAACACTAAACGGAAGAAACCCGGTGGAAGACGATAAATACACTACCGCGACTTATTTGGATCTGCGACAAAAATAGCATTTTTTTTACCAGCATCATTACAGAGCAGGTTAAATCTAAATTACTTAATGCGACGATTAACACTATTACAATTAGAACCAGACAATCCAATTCCATCCAAGATGATGACCGCGTACCTTCCCCCAAAAAAAGCCGAACTCAGTTTGCGACTGAAGATATCGAAGTGCAGCCTTCTACTTCAAAATCATCATCATCATTACAAATATTGGGATCGATGTTAAGTGTAAATGAAGACCAGGAGGAGAACTCTTCTACAACTGACCATGGCGACAATTTATTTTTAGAGATACAGTCACACCTTTGGGAGTACAAGAAAGAGAAGAGACTACCTCTCCATGAGGATCCCCTTATGTGGTGGAAAGTAAATGCGCACAAATACCCCCATCAGACTCAAAGGTGTAAAAGCAGCCAAATTACTTTTTATTAAATATAATTTATCTCTGTTTAATTTCGAATACTAAAAGTACAAAATACAAATTTTATTAAACAAATCTTAAAAATAAAATTGTGCTTTTTCTTCATAGTATTCACACTTCCGCTTCCGGTTCCGTTTCCGCTTCCGCTAAGATTTACTTTTGACATCTGTTTCCGTTTCTGCTTCCGTTAAGACACTTCCGTTGCATCACTACTTTGTACTACGCATCCTTTTGATTTGTACAGTGCTTTTAAAGTATTTTTCTGAATATTTACGAGTACATCAGCAATCAAAACGCGTCGCTGTCCTGTCTGTAAATGTAATATTGCTTTACTGAAATTTTTATTATATATTTATTGATTAACTACTGATACTTACAAAAGGTATGTGTAAACAAGGGTTGGTATATAAATATTCAGTTCCAGTACTATCATTCATAGATAAATTTATTTTAGATCAGTTTTTTTAGAATAAAGCAATGTATTCACAATAACTGTAGGTATTGCAGTTTGTCCTAGACGCACGTTTGTACATCGTACGATCGGTTCCATGCCAACTCAGAATCAAATCGACTCAACACCTCTTTGAAAAGTCATTAAAAGCCTTGTAAAAATAATTTTAAAATATCCTGACCTAATCTTTTAAACCAATTTGTATTTTTCATCACTTTTAATGACTTTTCAAAGAAGGTTGATTTCATTTTGAATTGTCCGGTCACCATAGGATCATACTTGAATCTCTATCCATAATGCTTACATTTTTTTACTATGTTCTGTATGTTTTGTATTTAATGTGTTAAACATATTTTCCGCTGGATATAGTAGTCCGTAATTTTAATTTTTGGCGCCTTATTTAGTGTCAAAGTTTTCACAACATACAGAAGAATAGAAATAAACACAACAATGAACTATTATCTATGCGGAATCCATAATATCTAATACAACCTTGATATTATTACATCTATCAGGATAAGAGTGTGAACCTGGTTTGATGGAATCCAAAACATTTAAACAATACAAACAATGAATTGAAAACTAATGTAAAAAAACATTCTTTATAATTTGTTGGGCATGTAAGTTTCTAGACATTTTTTGAAGAGTTTCATTTCACAAATTACATTTGTTACTTAATTTTATTTAAATGCTTTCATTTTCGACACATCTGTGTTATTCACTAGCAAACTTAAAATAAACATAAAAATTAATTAATTAAATTCAGAAATGATTACATTTTATTAAGTGAGTCTAATGGGAGTGATGATTTTGGGGAGGGTGTAGGGTGGGAGGAGCCAACATAAGGAAATTTTATTTCAGGCGTCGTAGTTAATATCTATCTGTAAAAATGAATCGCCGAAATGTACGTACGCGCATAACTTAATCCCAAACATGGGAACACCTCAGCACAGGTTCGCCTAGTGAGGTGTTCACAAAACACTACGACTAACCTATTTACATACAGTTACGGATCTTTAACATGTTTTTTTCTTATTACTAACCTATTATCTATGTAAACTATGTAATTATTTGTAAAGTGTATGTACAAGAATAGAAATAAATAAATAAATAAACTTCCGAACGACTGCATCAAATTGGATAATTATTTTTTTTGTGTTCGTTATTTTGTATAAAACTACTGATGAGCTCTGGCATTATGAAATATTAGGTGGCAAGCGAGCTGTTTGAAAACTGAATGTGCCGGGAATGGATGCATGGAATGCGGGAGGGGGGAGGGGAACTCGGGTAGGAGCTCGCGGGAGGGAGGGGGGGGAGGGGAACCAGGGAAGGGGGAGGGAAACCTGGGAGGGGGAGGGGAACTCGGGAGGGGGGTTCGCCGGACGGGGGAAAGGAGGAGTGGAGTGGAGAGAGGGAAGGTGGAGGAGGCCGAGTGGAAACGTGAGAGGGGAAGGGGACGCGGGATAGGAAGGGGAGGCGGAAGTGGAACAGGATGAATGGGAAAGGACACGCAGGGAGAAACAATTTCTTTATTAAATGGCATAATAACGCATGCCGGGTACCAGTTAGTACCAAATAAAAGATTAATGACTCAATTCTGCCGAAGACACTTTTCCCAGGGTCCGAAGATTTAATCACCAAAAATAAACATTGACTGATGTAAAAAGCAAACTGCCACATTTATCACTAGAAAATAATAACAAGAAGCCTCACGCGATTTATTCATCGCGGGTTTCTAAAAGTAATAATGACAATTCCGAATTTGGATGCTGTGGGATTTTTTGTTCATCTTCCTTATATAGACTTGCTTACATCTCTTTGAAATATTATTTCGTGTTAATTGGCCAGTTTTAGCTGCGCCTTTATAGTAGATAAAAGCGAGATTTTTTTAAATATCCCTCAGTCAAGGTGCGGCCACCGTTCCCGCCCAGACAGGGCCGAATTGAGAATAATTATGGAGCCTTCTTAAATTAAGAGCTCCGCTGTCGTGGGTTAAGGCTCTCGACTACATCAAGGGATCAAATCTCGTAGTGCACAATTAAATTTTATTTGATTAATTTGTGTTATTTCACAACTAATTAAAAAAAATATATGTATTGCATATTCGGGGCACGTTCCAGAATGTAAGATTCTCCCAGTGTAGCCTTGGTATGTCCGCCATTCAGAATTGAATCGTTACTTGAAATGGCTTTATCCATGTTTGGTGACAAGAACTGAATGGCCAGGTATTTCCCCACCCACCTCTTTCCCAGCTTCTTCCCATCCCCACTTTTTTCAGCCTTACAACAAACCCCAATTGGGAATGCGATTTTCTCTCTGGCTCCAGATGGAAGCAGTTAAAAAATGTAAAACTATTTAGTTTTTTTAAAACTAAATTAAATTAACCTTTTACTAGTGATGTAAAAAAAGAAAATTAGGAGCAATTTGTGACCAATAATGTTTTAAAAAATCCGAAAACAAATAGATAACTCTAAGTGACCAGCTCAGGTACGGGGGCTCCATCGAGGCCAGAGTTAAGTTAGCCTCTCAGAAACTGGGCATACTGTACAGGGCACGCAGATACTTTAATAGTACACAACTGCTAGCCCTGTACAAATCGCAAGTGCGCCCCACGGTTGAATTTGGCAGCCACCTCTGGTCTGGAGCCCCAAAATACCTGAAAAAAACCCTTGACTCTGTGCAGAAACGGGCGGTCCGTTTGATAGATTCTCCTAATTTAACTAACGGATTGCAATCTTTAGAGCACAGACGCCAGGTGGGAATGCTGTCCTTGTTCTACCGATATTACAATGGAAGATGCTCCGAGGAACTAGCGTCATTGATCCCCTCTGCACCGGTGCATAGTCGGGAAACACGCCAAACGCGCGCTCAACATTTGTACACGGTTGACATTAGTCACATGAGAACGGGTCGTTTCTACGACTCGTTCTTGAGTTCAACAGCTCGGCTGTGGAACGATTTGCCGGCCTCTGTGTTTCCTCCCTCCTACAATATGGGTCTCTTCAAGACCCATGTTCACTCCTTCCTCTCCTCAAAAACACCCTCCACACAGCATCCTCAAAGATGACATAGGCCCTGAGGGAAATTATTTTTTCCTCAGGGCCTCCTGTGTGGAGTTAATGTAAAAAAAAAAAAAAAAGATAATAATGTTATGTAAATTTGGTAATAATAATATTATGCCCGTGTATATTATATTTTACTAATTTAAATTGTCACCGTACATAATTTTTTTTGTTTTTTTCCAGATGTTTTCCAATTCCAGATAGCATCCTTTTCATACTATAACATTTACATGTAATCACCTAGCACCGCAGTGGGATAGATTCATACGTCCGTCACTCCTGGACACCTTGATCCCACAGATTCCTACCCACCCCTCCAACCGTTTGCCTTTCCATAACCTCCTCTCCTTCATTTCCCTAAAAAGACCCTCCACATAGCAACCCCAAATATGACATAGGCTCTAAGGGATTTTTTCCCTCAGGGCCGCCTGTGTGGAGCTAATGTAAAAAATATATATTTTATGTTAATTATATTTTTAATGAAATTCTCATTTTTGATCGCTACATTATGGATGTTGAAATTTAACATTTTAATTATAAATGTATGACAATATATTTTTTAAATTCTGTAATAAGAATATTTCCTGGTGCACCCACATCTCTTAGCGCCCGAAACACGTACTTCTTTATCTATTAATATTATGTTAATCCGGGCCTGCGGCCACGGCTCGGGAGCATTGTAAAATGTAAAGAACAAATTTCGGGACCTAATGGACCAATTTCGTATTTACGGTCCCTTTAGAAATGCAGTCGCACGAATGCCTGCAGTTCGTAAAAGGAGTTCTGCATTGTGAGGGACAAGGGAATAGGGACCGATACAAAGGGACCTGGGGGAGCCCTTGCATTGTTAAACGCGTATAGAAATATTATAGAAAATTCAAATTGCTCATATTTCTAGAAGAGTACTTGTCGAAACTAAGCGTTATCCCTTTGTGCTGTGGTTTTGAATTGATTGGACACGAACAAAAACTTTAAATTATTTCTTAGGAAATTTAAGAAACTTTTGAATGCCAAGCTTCCTAGATATATGTGAAATGAGAAGTTCACTTTAAGTGAAATATTTGAGTTGGCACGAAAATTCGTAAGAAACTTCGTAAGAAACATTTGCTTCTTCCTAATCAAAACAGAATGAACAGCTGGAATTTCGCGAAAATTTTAGCGCTAATGACCCGTTCGCATTGGTAGAGTATATTAGTCGAGTGGAGAGTATAGTAGTAACTAAACGCGTCCGAACACCATAATTTTAGTTAAGTGGGTTAGTCAGCTCTTTAGTCGATTCAATCCATTGCGTTCTAATTTTTTGGCGAGTAGCGCTCCCCTCCACGCGTCCCTGCGCACTAACATGCGCAAACCCGCCGTTTCAGCAGAGTTCATTTGTAGACGCGCGGAAATGACGTGGCATTGGAGAGAAGATGTAACTCTAAAATTATTTATTAATGTTGCTGTTAATCTCTTTTCGTGTGTATAGTTTATTTATTTTCATTTTACTAATTTATTCTTCCACCTCTCCTAAAATTTCACCTCTTCTAAGCATTACAATATGCTTAATTAGCGATTTACTTTGCTTTGTAGCAGCCCGTCAACCGCCGTCATCTTGAAACGGGCGGCGGGACAAATGTACTCTACTTGAAAGTAATGCGAACGGTTTTCGGTGAGTCAAGTGGCGATTTACTCGCCACTCGACTAAACTACTGGCTCAGTCTGAACAAGCCTTAAGGGCCGGTTGAATAAAAATAATGAAAGTAACTTTTTACTTAATGTTAAATAAAAGTTTTTTTTTGTCATTTCTTGCGCGAATGTGTTGTTTAAGCTTCTTTTGGATAAAAGTTAACAAAATAGTTACTTTTATTTAGCCCAGAAAGGTTTAGAGGTTAAAGTTAAATTTTGCTGTAAAGCTGTCATCCGTTCCCAAGGTTCAAAATATTGTTTGAAGATACATAAATAAAACGTGTTCTGTGGGAAGAGACGGATTTTATTGCCAAAGAGCATGGTTAGTGAAATAACCCTCAAAAACTTCACAAATTCATAAATGTCAAACAAAGATAATGTAGAAATCGATCGGATCTGGTTAGTGTTGACACCTGTAAGAAAAATTGACTGTTTATTTTTATTTAAATATATCAAATCCAAGGAAAATTCAATGGCAACACGGAGCCATTGCAAACCAACGGCAACGCTGATAACTTTAAATAATTGTTTTTAATGGTGATTAGCTTAATTTTAGTTAGGCTTAAACTCAGTTTAAATATTTAACTTTAAACCTTACACCTTAGTGTGAATTTATGGACAGATCCGCCAATGTTGCCAACGTATATCAATTTCTAATTCAGTCCCCACCAATATCGGTTCGACCATCAACGGTGAAACTGTTCCAGGGATATCGATATAAAAGCATCGGAAATTACTCCTAACGATCCGATATTGCAAAGTTATCGATTTCACCATGCTGGAGCCCCTGGACGAGTTTGACATTTGGTTCATTAGTTATTATTTAACGTGTGTTTGTGAGATCATAAAATAGTAGGCAAACCCATTAGCATGTAAATGGACATTTTGTAAAAAGTAAGGCTAAGCCAAACTTAAACGGCAATAAAGTCGGCTTCGTCAGCGCTTGATTTAGGTTCATTGCCTGCAGTGATTTTATGAATTGTGCATTTACTCAAGTACCTATTTCCTACTTGAAACTCGAAAATACCACGAAATAAGAAACCGAGACACGAACCGGTGCTGTTGACGCTCTGCAATTCACAAACGCTTCGGGTGTTTTATGACACGAGTCCAATTTTGACTGTTAAAAGTTGAAAGCATGCCACAATTTTCCGTGTCAGAATTGAAACCATCGTAAACAAGATTATAAAAGCGGGATGCCGACAGACGACTGGATTGTGCGAGATAAAAGATTATTGTGATGAGAAAATGAGGGAATTGTTGTGTAAAGGAGTAAAGGTATGCACTAACTTAAAAGAAAAAGAAAATATAAGTTCTTTTGTGACAGGGCGGCTGAAGCGGAAATAATATTTGTTTATTTATCGGTGTTCTTCGTGAAAGCTGAAAGAATGCCTCATTTCAGAGCAAGCCCACTCGTATCTAAATTCTTGAAAATAATAGAATCATTTAGTATTTAAAGATCTTCGGGGAATTTTTTTCATCGTCTGCGTCTATAGGTTAGTTTATTTCACAGACAATGTTGTTTGTAAATTGTAAATTTATAAAAGAACCATTTGTTGTTATACGTATATGGTCTAGTTAAATTATAGTAAAATAGCTAAACAATCAAGACCGATGTTAGCTTAATGATTAATACATAAATGTTTATTTCTATATCAAAAATATGACAGAGACCTATTGTTAACATATATAGAAAAAAGGGTATTTAAATTTGACGGGGATGAACAAAGAAGAATTTTTTTTACATTAGCAGCTCAGTTTTCCCTCAGGGCCCTCTAACGTCCCTCAGGGCCTATGTCATCTTAAGGAATGCTGTGTGGAGGGTCTTTTAAGGGAGGGAAGGATAAGAAGTTCTGAGAAGGAAAAAAAAGAGGGGTGGGCAGTAATCTGAGGGTCAGTGTGTCCGGGGTGACGGATGTACGAATGTATCCCTCCAACTGCGGTGCAAGGCAAGGGTCGAGAGAGTCCGGCTGGAAAAGTCAGAAGGCCTCCCTCAATCAGTCCCTCTCGACCCGGCCCGCCGCGCAACGGGTGGACACACGCATCTACCGCCAAGACCTGGAAAAACCTCACTCCATGAACCTGGGCATCCCTGCTAAGTCACCAAACGTAGCAAACCACTTGGGGTGACCTATGGCAGAGGTCAATCCAATAAATGGTTCCCGGGGCGGTAGTACCCAGATCCGTCTCCCAAAATGTAAAGCATCATTGTGACAGCCGTCTTTTCAGCTAATAGTACGGTTTCTACTAAATATAGCTAATAGTTTGTAAGGCACATTGGTGACAGCCGTCTTTTCAGCTAATAGTACGATTTCTACTAAATATAGCTAATAGTTTTTAAGGCACATTGGTGACAGCCGTCTTTTCAGCTAATAGTACGGTTTCTACTAAATATAGCTAATAGTTTGTAAGGCACACAGGGCCGTAGCCAGAGTTGAATTTAAGATAGGGCAGCGGTAAATACAGGTAGGGCGCAATTAAAAATGTAACTTGATCTGATCTGTTGAATCAATTTTCGTCATACATGTGTGAGGCAATACTTAGCAGGAATATAAACGCTAGAAATATTTCGATTGTCATGCCTTCAAAATTTAAAATCGAGCGTATTATTTGCACGAGGCAAGCAAGCGAAATAGTGTTTTTTATTTATTTTTTGCATAATTTCATAAGAATGAAAAAAAGTTAGAACATTCAAATCCTCAAAAATAGTGTTAGCCATAAAGGAGTATTTAAAAAAAATGTTTATTTTAATTATTTCATAGTGAAGTCATGCAAAAACATTTTTTTAGTGGTTTACACTTATATTGTTTGTTATGTAAATAATAATTTTATTTTAATTCCAATACAAAGAAAAGCTAGTACAAGCTTTAATTTATCCGTAGCATATTTTTTTATGTTATTAATGTAAACCGATTCGTCGTAAAGATTAATCTAATAGTATCTAATTTGGATTTCATGAATAGCTTCATCTTAATTCGATGATCAAAACATTTATTTATTTAATAAAGGATTACCTTGTGTTCTTTCACCAGGTAGATAATAAGTATTTGTACACAAGGTAATTCTTGATCATTGCTAACAATGAACTTCAGAAAAGTAACAGCAGCATCAATGGCTTTTTTATTATTTCGGTTTATATTAGGTACCAAACATAATTAGAAATTACAGAATAAAAACAAAATTAAAAATAATAAAAAGTCCTTCCTTAACAATCGAATTCTTCGATTCGACATATCATTAAAAATACAAAGCTTTTTTATGACTCAACCGTTTAATAGCATCCCCAAACTGTTCGGGAATTCTCCGTTATCAGTGATTGCAATACGCGCACAGCCTCCAGCCTCCCACCACTTACTTTAATGCCATCTGTGGGCAGAATAAAGAATTAGTATGATATGATTCCTTGGTTAATTCGAAGCTATTTAGTTAGATGTCGCTACGCTACACTAATAGGTAGTATTTTTTTTCAATCATATCAAACTATGAACAAACAGTTTACAGTATATATCATAGTCGATGGTATTTCTTAAGGGGATCCAATAGTCCAGGGAAAAATCGAAATCGGAATTCACGCCCTTTGTGCGAGGAGTTTAAAAATATTTGAGAAAAAGCTTTTGGAATGGTTGAAAAAGTTATTTGAGAATTTTTTTTCGCATGTTGATTTCGTAAAGGCCTAAAAAAACATTAACTCCTTTTTTACACATTGTTTATTGTAATAACAAGGAAATTTAAAATTGATTTCACGGAACCGAGCGACGTGGAGTCGCACGTCTGTTCCCTGCTCTGGCCAGGGCGGTTCTGAAAGAAAGTAGGACGTGGCAAGCCAGTAGTCCTTCGGTGAACGACATAAGGGTCACTTTGAAAATCCTAATTCGTCGGCTGCCGGCCGTATTGTAAAATAACAACGCAAAATTCATATTTTATTTTATTTTGTGAATATCGGGCGTAAATATCAATTTATTTTGCGATTATCATAAAAGAAACTAAATTTGCTACAATAAACAATAAAACCATATCCGAAAAGATGTTCATAAGTAGGAGAGTTTACACTTCAAAGAGTTTTTTTATAGACCTATTACTTTATTTTTTTCTAGGCTTATTAAAAGACTTATAAAAAAATGACCGATATTTTTAAGGGTCAAGATATGTTCTACACGCAGTATTTAATTGAAGCATCTATATTATTTCTAAGCGATCCAATTTTCAAAACAAAAACACATGATTTTGTGTGATTTTGCATTATTTACTACGGCTTCATCTTAAGAGTGTGTTATATGGCAGAATGGTATTTTGCTGGAAAACGGCTTAATACTACATTTTGTATGTCATTCCCAGACTTGAAATTTTTTGTTACTAAATAGGGCGCAGGTATTTTAAGGTAGGGCATTGCCCCATAATGCCCCCCGAGCTACGGCCCTGAAGGCACATCGATGACAGCCGTCTTTTCAGTTAATAGTACGGTTTCTACCAAATATAGCTAATAGTTTATAAGGCACATTGGTGACAGTCGTCTTTTCAGCTAATAGTACGGTTTCTATTAATACATAATGACGTTGTAGCCAATTGGAACCGTTTCGGAAATTTTCTCAAACAAATTATAAATAAAAATGTAAAATTTACACATTTTTAGAGCAATGATCAGAATCAGAAAAAATTACTTAAAATCTTTCACACAATTTTAATGGTGTCATTGTTTGTGAAAATACTCCATTGCGCAATGAAGGAAACAAATACGTGCTTGAAGGGTGTCAAGTCAAAATTTGGAATAACAAAAGAATATGAATTTTTAAATTTGTGTATGAATTTGAATTGAAGCAAGTAGTTGTTATGTACCGAGGTAGACACATGTTCCATTTGATCCGCTTTGACTGCTTGTGCGCGGAAATTGCTTGATGCTTCTAGGTAAGTTTATAAACCTCCTGATGGGTGGTTAACTAATTATTTAACTAATTAACAAACCATACTCCATGCTAATATACTTGGTGTCGTAATACGTAGATATCCCTATTTGCATTGGTAAAGCACAACCCCCTTGGCAATGCATACCACGTCATTAGCGTCAGTAATCATAATAATAATTAGGAATTGTTGACTCGACTCTTCAATTTATCGGTTAATTTCAGTTACTCGTGCTGTTAATTTAAATGTCTTTAGCTCGTGTCAATGCTGAAATAATAATTGACTAGCAGTTGAAAACCCGCTCCGCAGGTTTGGCTGCTAGGCCCTGCGGGCGTCTTTTGGTTCGGCTTCGCCCAGTTAGTGTTGGTGACCATTTTATAAATCCAATAGGAACTGGCTCCAAAAATAGCACGTTCTCGGATGCACTGTCATCCAGTGTAGCTAGTCACCGGGACAAAGTAACCGAGACAGGCAATGACGTCATATGTAATATATGACCGCTTGATACAACTATGTATTACCGTCAATCTTTCCATATCCGGAGAGACACTACATATTCACAAATACGCAGCAGTTGTACCTAGGGAGAACACGACCTGCTGACGGAAGTGGTGACGAAATCTTGAATTCGAAACCGAATTACAACGGTAACTTTGTTTGAAATTCTATGTACACAGCTGTTTTTTGTGGTGCGGCGCGTACGGCGTGGCGTCAGATATGCACTCGAAGACGGGTTCTGAAATTCAACCACAAACAGACGCAAGCCTATTAATAATACTATTCGGTTAAGATGAAGCCATGCGAAATAATGCAAAATCATACAAAATCATTTATTTTTGTTTTGAAAATTTGATCGCTTGGAAGTATTATAGATGATTCATTAAATATTGCGTGTAGAACATATCTTGGCCCTTAAATATATCGGTCATTTTTTTATAAGTCTTATAAGCCAAGAAAAAAATAAAGTATTAAGTCCATAAAAAAACACTTTCAAGTGCAAACTCTCCTACTCATAAACCCCTTTTCGGACATGATGTTATTGTTTAATGTGGCAAATTAAATTTCTTTTATAATAATCGCAAATAAAATGATATTTACTCCCGAACTTCACAAAATAAAATAAAATATGAATTTTTATTGTTCGTTGTTATTTTGGACATCAATCAATACGGCCCGCACTCTACGAATTTGGATTTTTAATGTGTACCTTATGCCATCGGCACAAGAACCATGTACTCGGCACACCCATTTCGTATCAGTTACGCCCCGCCTGCGAAAGTGAATAGACATCCTAGACGCCGCGTTGCTTGGTTCTGTGAAATCAATTTTAAATTTCCTTGTTATTACAATAAAAAATGTGTAAAAAATGAGTTAATGTTTTTTACAGGCCTTTACGAAATCAACCTGTAAAAAAAATCCCAAATATCTTTTCAAAAGCTTTTACTCAAGTATTTTTAAACGCCTTCCAAAAAAGGCGTGGATTCCGATTTCGATATTTTCCTGGACTATTGGATCACCTTAATAGAAAAAGATATTTTTTATTATGTATTATATTAAATGTGAGTTTAAAAAACACGTGCTTCAATTTAGTGTGTTACGTGCGTTATGTATCTGTTCAGGAGAAATAAATTGGAGCTTGTAGATTTTATTTATTTTGAGTCTTCGTCAGATGCATTTACATATTTATGAAAAGGACTGACATCGTCGAAACCCGTTACCATAAAACATATTTTATTTTATTGAAGAAGAAGATAATATTAATATATCTAAAGGAAACATGAAGCAGAACAAGACACAGAAAAATAAAAAGGTAACGGTCGTGACTGGGATTCGAACCCAGGATCTCTCGTCTTTCCAGGACACAGCGCATTATCCAACTCGGCCATTGTTGGGACAACTCGGCCATTTGTTCACAATACATCGTCTCATACATAACCTTCTGTTAGTCTGACCCTTGACACAGCCCGACTCAAGAATGTTGTTCACTTGATCTTGCCATATTTTTCTCTGGAGTCCCCGATTTCTTCTACCATTCACATTCGCGTCATATATTCTCCTTACACTCCTTTCTTCGTTCAATCCCCTACATGCCAAAACCACCTTAGAGTCCGTTTCAAACTCACTCAATACTAATTCTCGTTACGCTTATATCAGCCTTGCATTCTTTGCGAATCTCCACATTTCTCATTCGATCGTGAATGGTTTTACCACACATACGCCTTGGGGATCTCATTTCTACACTAATAATGAAAATCCAACTATCATCGCGCAGTCACGGTCATCGCATGTACGATTAACCTTATTTTGAGATTGAACGCTGTCATGCACTTAACCCTTACAGTGCCGGCTGACATTCCGAGCGCAGGCTGACACTATTTTCGTAATATTTTTATTTTATTTTAATGTAATGTAATGTGTTACTTGAGTGAGTGTTTATAATTCTGTATTTTTTTGCAAAGTTACATTGTTGATAGGTTGCCATGGTAGTGGCTCACGAAGTGTCATGTTTTGACATGTCAGATCGGAAAAATATCGATTTTGTTAGGAGGATTGATTGCAATTGCGTTGAGAACTGATTTCTTTTCGGTTTCTCTATGTCTGGAGGCCCTAAGCGTTCATTACAATAAAAATTAGAGCTATGAAACTTTCTTGTAAATAAATACGGTACTGTGACTTTTGAAAATCTGAATTATGACGTAATTTGGAATTTTGCGACGCGCTTTTTCAAAGATAAAGAAAACTTATTTGTAAGTGACGGAATGACAAGCTAGAATTATTCCAGCGCCAGACATGAGTTCAAAGAAGTGATCACTTTGTTGAAGACTGTACTCACACATTTTGTCACATATTGTTGTATCTGCCTGATATGTGCTCAAAGGTTTGATCACTCCTTTGAGCTCACAGTTTTCAAATAGACTTCAACTGGGCTTCGCGCAGTGTGGCAGACACACAAACATTTGGACTTTGACTTGATCCCTTTGATGTGCGAAAACCGACACGGAACGGTAAAGCGCACTTAAGTGATTAAATATGTGACAATAGTATCAAATGCCCGTGCCACACATGTGAACACTTATTTGATCACTTCTTTGAACACATCTTTGAACACATGTCTGCCGCCGGCTTAATATTAACGCATATATTTCCTTGCCAAACGAATAAAATATATTTTATTATGCTAGAAGCAGTTTTTAAGGTTCACAATAACATAAAATTGAGTAAGTGCGGATAGATACTAGCAAATCCACGGTGGATTCGTCGGCAAATGAACGCGACGGGTAAAACGTCAGAAACCCACGTTGGAGATCTTGGCACGCTAGAGGTTAATGACAGATTAGTATGCGACAAGTCATTTGATGTACATTGTACACGGCCGCCGCTGCATTGTCCCGCGTAATTCGACGGTTCGCACAATGCACAAGGGAAGTATGCCCATAATGCCTTCAAAGAGGAGGATGTAGTGACTCTGTGTGAAGTTTGCAAAGAGCTACGGCCGTATCTATGGAACCATTCGCCATTTAATTCACGTTGGGATCTGTAGGCTTCCTAATGGCATCCTTACGTACAATCAAAATGAGGACACTACTCAAAACGGTAATCAAGTATCACATATTACAAAGGTCATCTTTTCTATAAGAGTGACAACCTGTGTGGTGAAACAGATAAAACTATCTAACGGTTAATTTTTTACATATTGAAATTCTCATAAGCTTTTTGTCAAGAGTTTCTAGGTATAAGTTCTTGCTTAGCATGACGTAATGGTAATCTTACGTACATTCAAAATGTCACTATAATAAGGGACATCTTTGGGCGTTGACACATCAAAAACGCTGTAACGATTTAAATTTGCGCAGGTTTTCTGTCCGGAATTTCTAGATGTATGACCCATGTTCTGTATGTAGATGTAGTGATTTATTTTTAATTTTTTTCCCCTGTTGCGTTACCTCCTTCTTTCGGTTTGGAGTTGGGAGGTCCCATACAAATATCATCCCATACAGATAAAATATGAATAAATATATACGGTCTGAACCGATAATTTACAATTTTTTTAAATCAAATTACTACTCGTTCTAATCTTTCTGGTTCCATGCCAACTGAGAATAAAATCAACTCAACACCTCTTTGAAAAGATTATAAAAGCTATGAAAAAAATTATGTTAAAATAACCCATAACCCTAACCTAGCATAACCTGTTTAACCATGTTTTTTATATATTTTTTTCATCGCTCTTAATTACTTTTTTGGGGTGGTTCTTAGTTGGTTTCAATCTGAGTTGGCCGGTCACCAATCTTTCTAATGTCTGTACAGTTTTAGTTCCAGTTTCACTAATGTATTGCACTTCGTACTTTTTAATATCCTAGGCCCTTTTGCCAAAGTTAACTTGTTAAAGTAACTAAGTGTTAAGTTAACTCATTATAGTTAATATAGATAGTAATAAAATATATAAGTAATCTATTTTATTTTATTTTTTTATTTTGTTTTATTTATTTATCTATAAACAGTATGTTTACATTAGTTTGTTGTCGATTAAAAAATCAACTTAATAGAGATAATAATAAGATACCTTACTGTTTTTGTTTTTATACTATATTATTTCAAAATCAAAATACTACAGACATCTAGACTTTTTACGCGGCACCAATATTCTTTAATGCGTAGAATTTAAGTAGAATTGCAAGATTTTAACTAATTTAACAAAAACACTTATGCGTACAAACGTGAACTGAATAAAAATATTGTAAAATTACATCAATTAGGGGGGAAGACTCATTTAGCTTTGCCGCCCGGGCCTCTGACGGGCTTAGCCCGCCACTGATCCAAGTCACTATTTTTCAAGTTTTCAAATGCTTTCGCGTGATTTTTCAAGTTTACCTGACTCATCTGCCCTGATGATGGACACTGTAATTGCTACTGAAACCTTGGCCAATGAAGGCACAATACCCCAAAAATAAACAACGATAATACTTTTGACCGTGAAAATCTAAAATCGTATCATTTCTTGATATGGTTTTATCTACGGGTGTAGATAAAACCATGTGTCGCTGTCTAACCAGGAATGATTAGACAGCGACAGGTAGGTACTATCCAACCTTCCTCTTATGCTTCCGCTTTACCCCGTTCACTTCATTAAGCCTTACAATAATGCCCAAATGGTGATTCCGGGCAGTTAAAGCTCCGGTACAGTAAAACAAAATAAGTCTATCGTGGGTTAAAGGTTGTCACATAGTTCTAGTATTATCTAATGACGTAATGACCTAAGTTCAAGAATTACCTAATTACCTAATGGGTATTATGACAACGAAAGTATAATGGACATTACGAGTACCTACGACTATGTTGAATTCTCCGAAATGTTATAATAATTATTTGTATCCCAATTATCCCATGTCTCGCACAAATAACGAAGCCTTTAAGGCGGCGCTTCCCCGCTCAAAAAGAAGAAGATGGAGAGATATGTATTACGAATGTTGGACAGAGCGCAAATAAAATTTTAAATGATAAAATTGATGCGAAAATTTTGAAAATGCTTAATAAAACATGACTCGTTAAAAATAGAGCAAAAATCTCTTTATAAAATTATAATTATAATTTTTAAAATTATAATTTTCGGAGCATACTTTGTGATTTTTTTATATCGAGGGAATTTCATACAATTTGCGGCGTGGAACGTTTCTAGATATTATCCTCAAAAATAACATGTATTTTTTTAAGAGCTTAAAAACTTCAAATGTTGAAGGAAGATATGTAAGAAATCGGTAGAAATTCGGGCAGCGGCGGCTTAAGTAAGACAATGCAAATGCATCCGACATACATTTAAAGGGCAGCACTAACGTCAAACAATAATAAGGATGGGTGGTTTCAAAAAATTTGACGAATTCGTCAAATATTTGACGTTAATTTTCACGTTCTGTGTAAGTTCGATTCAAGTTCTGTGATGATTTCAGTTTTGTGAAGCAGCTGGCCTATGACGATAGAAAAACAGAACTCGAAAAGAACTTACACAGAACCTGAAAATTAACTTCAAATATTTGATGAACTCATCAAATTTTTTGAAACAACCCGTCCTAAATTATGGATGCGTTATTAATTACAACACGATGATGAAGCTGTTCAAATGGGGGCAAACAGCAATGGCAACCCGACAGTTAACTACAGTTATTATAAAATATAATATTTGTGCATTATTTACCAATTACAAACCTAAAATCAACGTAAAAATAGGTAGGTCTATACCTTTAATAATTAGGTGGTAAGGACGTCAAACGAATTAATTTACAGTTACAGTTTATTTATTTACAGTTACGATGTTCATATACGCTGGTAAACACAGTATACAGAAAAGGTTTTTTCCTTTATGCATTTGAATAAAAATATATTTTATAATTTTGTTATTCGGCGGTACATCCTTCTGCACACCCCTTCGGGACACTTTAAGTCGTTTAAGCAGGTAAATCGTGTTTTCCATAAACTGACTGCCTTATACGCCAGGTGGCATAATGATATAAGTATGCTGGGGGGCCAACTATCGAAGGAACATTTATCATGGAACCATCATCATTACTTGTAATAATATCGTGAGGTAATTACTACAGCCAGGTAACTCTGAAATCAACTTTGTGAAACGTTGAGAAATTGAATTATAAGATTGTAATCAATATGATAAATCGGTTGCTGTATATTCTTATATTTTCGTATTGAGAAAATGGCTAATCATTTTTTTATGTCTTTATTTACAAAAATGAAATAACTTGCAATCAATATCACAAATTTTAGTGCTACAACCAGCTAAGTCTAGTTGCCTGATTGAAAAATGGAATTACACTTGTGGTAAGTGGTAACAAGAATTAGAAATATTCATAGACGAGGAAATAGAGTTATGCTTTTACAGCCTTACTAATAAAAAAAAGCCTTAACGATCGTTAAACGGTATATCTGTTGCATGCCCGTTGAACGGCATTTTTACACCTTTACTAATAACAGTATCACGTTTTTTATGATTTTTATGTTCGTTGCATTGAATTTCCCTAGATTTGCTCAGGCGTCGCGGCAATCTTGTTTCATAGCTTCGCAGGAAAACTTCATTTTGTGATATGTGGAATTTTACTCGCAGCTAATTTAATGTTTTTTAACATAATTTCCGTTTAAACTAAATGATCAATTCACTAAGATCAACAAAATTACCAATTCTGGTGTTATTTTTTTTTTCAGTTTTAGTCCTTTAATGTTTTGTTGGTAATTTAGTTTTGCTAACTGTAGGTTTTGTTTTATTTCTGAACTGTTATTTTTTAAATGACTTTTCTGCGTGAGTTTAATAAAACTTCGATGAAAGCAATATTATTTAATAACATTAAAGCCTTATGCGTGTGTAAATAAATACAAATTCGAGAAGTCCAACATTAAAATTGCGTAAAATTGAATCCAAGGTGTTAGATTTTTTCAATTATTCTTTCGGAAATATTATTATATTTTTTTATAATTTTTAATTGTATGAACGAGATAAAAAGTGAAGTGGCAGTTTTCTTCCAAATTCATTAAATAATAGGACTGCTTTTAAATTTTGAATTTTTCAACAATTTAATAGAATATGTTTACTGATTTTTTCATTTTTTTATGTTGGAAGCTTAAAATACTGCAATTTTTAAATACGAAATTATATTTCAGATATAAAATCTAAAAGATAATTTTATCTAGTTTCTATGAAGTTATTTGTTTTTACGAGATCTGCAAAAATAAGAAATATTGGAAAAAATCTAAAATTCTTTCAGAAATTATTAATTAATTGTTGTATTAATAATTTCTGAAAGAATTTTAGATTTTTTCCAATGAACATCTTTCCATGAACAATTTATGGTCATTTTTTAATTAGTAATACTTTCATATCCGCGGTCGTTTATCAATTGAATAAAATTTTCATGAGGTTTTTTAGTAAGGCTGTTTGTTGGTGTGTAACTGATTTCGGAGTTGCCTAGTTGCAGTAATTACCCCACGATATATAGGTAGGTATTGATTCCCCTATTGAAAAATCGGGGACGTCTTTCCCAGTTTCCCAAATCCTCGACATCCTTAGCATATTTTAAGTTGCTTGTTTTACATTGGGTAGCCGAAGACTTCTCACATCGCATTTCGAGGCCCGTGTACTTCTGAGACTCGGTCCCAATAGTAAGTTCCCAGTACTTGACTTGGCCACGTTAGCAAACAGGAATCTCAATCAGCTGTCGTGTGTCGTGTTCCCGAGATGTCTGCCACATCCGATGGCGAGATTAGTGAAGATTGGGAAACTGTCAATCTCAGGCCCGAGGGGTACCGAATGGCCCGATGAGAACATTGTGTATGAACGGACAAAATAAATAAAACTACCGCACACTTTATGGGATAATATTTCACTCCACACAACAACTCTGCACCATGCTTTAAGTGCGGCTTATCAAAGTGACCAACCCCAAAGAAATCTTCTGTGAAAACTTTGACAATACAATTTTTGACCTCACTAGGACAAGCCTATGTATTAAATACTTAACTTAATATTGTGTTATTTAACTTAATATTGTAATATTTAACTTAATATTATTATACTTAACTTAATATTACGATATTTAACTTAATATTATAACATCTAAAATAAAAGGTTGATAGCAATAATAATAACAGTTCATTTCAGTGCACTGCAATGCATTCCATATTCGAATTAACAAAATTAACGAAATAACAACGAGACGATGTATGAATGTGAACGAAGCAAGGAGTGTGTGCCAAGATCGAGTTGTTTGGCGGTTCTTTGGCGGTCCTCTCTACCTACCCCTGCGGGGAAACGGCGTGATGATTAGTTAGTTAGTTAGTAACGAAATAACAAAATAAATTATAAAAATAATAAGAAAACGTAAAAAAGTTTATAATAATGCATAAATAAAATATTAAAAAAACGAATAAGCAAGAAAAATATGAGAAATGAAACTGAAAAAAATATCAAACACTGAAATGAATGCAAGCAGCCGTTTACGGAGGATATTTTTCACTGTCTCCCTTCTGCAGAGGGCCATCAGGCGGGACTCCATCCAAGAAATCATGGTCGTGATGATCGTATTCTTCGATTGGCGCAGTCTGTGCGATAAGCTTCCCATGTGGTGATAGAGAAGTGCTCTGAAATTGTGCACTCATACCTCCAGGAACATTTCCGTAACACTGCAACATCTCGGTAGGCGGAAAAGTTTGCAATAAGCGTTATTGTAGGCGACTTTTAGCTTTTGCCACTGGAATGCAGTATACTCAACCCAAAGTTCTGAAATTTACAGCGATGTACGGATTGCGTTGAATAGTTATTTTTATATTTGGACTGCAAAGGTTAAAACGCCTTGACAGCACACCTGCTCTAACGGATATCGTACATCTTTGGCTTTGCACATCCTCGATGTCTCTAATGTCGTCTGTGATGATATGTCCTAGGTATTTTACGCTACGACTAATTTCCATTATCATTCCGTCTAGCCATACTGAGGGTACTTGCATGAGTTTGTTTTTTATTTGAAAACCATAACGATTATATTGGTGGTACAGAACGTTATAATATTTTGCGAAGTCTTCACAAATTTGGAGTAATTTCTTTAGTATGCTAAGTGGCGGTGCTAGAAGAATCGTATCATCTGCGTAAGTAATATTATTTACACACACCATGTATAGTATAACCTATTTTTGTGTCATTAAAGAGAACCGGAGATGCTTGCTCACGATATTAAAAGTTTTATTTTTAACAATTATTACGGTGTATAGATATGGATGATAGATAAAGTAGGTACGTATTTGTTTTCAAGTTCCACGGAAGTAGAATGACTTTCTTTTGATTCGATTTGTTTGTTTTTTCTTTGTGGACAACCGGTACTGTAATAAGGAGTGTGTCGTCTCATGTCTCGTATATCGAATAGTTGGCTCAAGATGCCCGAACAAGAACCTCAGGTGCCTGCCATGGAGTCACGTCCCCCGCCTCATCAGGTATTCCTCCCTGCCCCTTAATACTTAGTGGTGCGCTAAGAGTAGATAAGTTTGAATTATTTATACCGTGGATCTATAATCTTCTCAAACACAACCACCTCTAGTAAAGTTTGTTTAGATTGATAGAAGATTTTAAATCCGTGACGTATATAATATGGCGTGTTATTGTTGTGCTCTAAACGAGTGCAAACTTAATAAGATAAGTAGTGAAAAAGTGCATAACTCTATTGATGGCCCATTCTCTTCGGAATACTATTAATGCCTGAAAACTTCAGCCGTAGTCGTCACCACGATTTGTTCAAGATACCAAACAGCAGAACAGATGTTCTAGCACAGCATACAATGAAGAATGGAATGTTGCTGTCGAATGAATTTTCTAAAACAGTAGATATATTTATTTATTCTATCGTACCAGTGTTAAGAAAAAAATTTAGTATAGGTACAAATATTAAGAATGTTAAAATAAGAAATCTTTTACTGTAAATGATGATCAATCTGTAATTAATCATGCATATTAAAACAATTGGAATGTAATAAAAATGAAAATAATAAAAAAGGAACGATTAGATCAGAGGTTCCCAAGGTCTCGTAGACCACTTTCCAAATTTCCATAGTCACGGTAGACCCCCTGCTGGTACATTTCTACCATATTCCCAAAACTCGACACCAATGGACCAGTATTCGACATTATATTTGCCACGACGGAGGGGGCGGAATGGGATATGGAACGTGGGGGGCCGTGGGTATGTTCCCACCCCAGTACAGTACACCCATATCCCGTTACGCCCCCCCCCCCCACCCTTTTCCTAGCTGGGCGTTTTAAGATCTCATGCATAACCAATACAATAACGTGCACTGTACGCCAGTCGCTCTGTTATCGAGGGGGCGTAATGGGATATGACACGGGGGGCAGGATGGGATATGGGGCAAGTGAGGGTCCACGAAACCAATTCGTGGACCTCCATTTACAACTTGTGGACCCCATTTCTTTATCGCGCCTACGTGGACCCCCGTCAGGTCTCCCGTGGACCCCTAGGGGTCCACCTGGACCACTTTGGGAATCATTGGGTTAGATGATGTGGACGCAGGGAGGATGAACAGAGAAAGAAATTTCATGAAAATTTGTATTATTGCGACACGTTAGAGGATGTAAGATGTAAAGGACACCCTCGGAAGACGCGATCACTGTTTTATCGACTTTGTCTTAACAATTTTTCCGACAAAAGCTGCCCTTTTTTTTCTTTATTGCGTCACTATTTCTAAATAAAATTGTTTTATGTCAAAGACGGAAAAGTAGTAGAAGTATGTGAAAATACGTAATAATAAATTATTTACAACAATATGTAAATAATCCAGTTGATTAGTCAGACATCTCCAAATACTAAGTTTGAGATAACGAGGAAGGCAATATTCAAATGCTCACCATAAAGCAAATGTTATTTACACGTATTTGTATTTTACGTATTAAATACGTTATAAAATAATTCCGGGGGAACCCGTAGTCCAGAACATTAGTAAGATATTTTGAAATTTCCAACGCTTTGCACCGCAGTGGGAGGGATGGATTCAAACGTCCGTCACTCCTGAACTCCCAGATTCCTACCCACCCCGCATACCTTTTTCCTTCACAGAACTTCCTTTCCTCCCTTTCCCAAAAATACCCTCCTCACAGCATTCCCAAAGAAGATATGCCCCGAGGAGAATTATTTTCCGAGGGGCCTCCTGTGTGGAGCAAATGAAAAAAATATACCTTTGTATACCAAATACTAATAGTGTTATTTTTATTGCCAGAAATAGGTGCCTAAACCTAACCACCCACCACACTCCCTACACAGGATTATAAAGACAATATTATATTATCTTGTTTTTATTAAAAAAGAATACAATTTGGAAGGCGGGAATGGGTACCGCCGAACCGGGAACCTTTATTGGATAACCAACACCTCTGCCATAGGTCACCCCAAGTGGTTCGCTACGTTAAACCCTTTTCCTTCCCAGAACTCTCCTCCTTTCCTTTTCCTAAAAAAAAAACCCTCCACACAGCATCCCCAAAGATGATGTAGGCCCTGAGGGAAATTAATTTCCTCAGATCCTCCTGTGTGGAGCTCATTAAAAATAAAAGAACGAAAACAAGACCTGAAAATAGATTCATGTGGAAATTTACTTCGATTTCGTGGGAATTCTTTTACAGAGATTTTAAATTGATTTTTCAAAACCGGAAAAAATCGATTAGCCTTAAATTAATGACCACAATCCTATGGCAATAATTAAAAAATAAATTACATTGGAAGGTAGGTTATTTCTTGAGGATTTTCCGGCGGTTTCGGGATATTAAACAATGGCTCGTAATGGCTGCCATTAACAATCCATCTTAATTTAATTTCTAAAAGCATTTGCTGGTAATTGCAAGCAATTACTAAGGGTTATTGCTGCGTTCCTCGCATGTTCGCTTGCATGTTTCAAAATGTTCAAAGTCGGAGCATTTACAATATAATTTGAAAAATACATCAATAAACATTAAAAGTTTCCATTTTTGACCTCTTTTCAAGGAAATTCCGCTGTTTTCCAGTGAATAAAATACCGCAAATTGAATCGTGTGGATAATAAACACGTTTGTGATTCACTGATTTGTGGCTTCAGTGATTCAAGAAAGATGTTTGGTTTTATTTGCTGCTTTTAGTGGAAATCCCAATAGGTTTCCCTATAAAAACCGTTCTATTCGATTTATTTGTTTTTATTTTTTAATATATTTTAATATTAATTTAATAGATGAAGTTACAGCTTGGATTTACGTAGAATGAAGATGATGCAAAAGCCATGTGATTATTACTAATAATTAATAATATTATGTAAGCCAATGTAGTATTATGACTACTAAAAATAAATTAGATATTATGAGTTTAAACGATCTGAATTCTAATAGTTCTAGATGGAAAATAAAACGATATTTTAAAATATTTTTGGGTCTTATATTATCGAATAGTATTATTAGGTTTGCGACTGTACGTTTGAATTTCAGAACCCGGCTTCGAGAGCATGTCTGACGCCACACAATACGCGCCGCGCCACAAATAACATCTGTGTACAGGGAATTTAAAACAAAGCTACCGTTGTAATTCGTTTCCGAATTCAAGAATTCGTCACAAGATGTCGCCACGTTCATCAGCAGGTCGGATGGGGGGACGTGTCCCTCCTAGGCCACGAATTTGCGAATATGTTTTATCTCTCCGAATATGGAAAGATTGACGATAATACATAGTTGTATCAAGCGGCTGTATATTACATATGACGTCTTTGCGTGTCTCAGTTACTTTGTCCCGGTGACTAGCTACACTGGATAACAGTGGATCCGAGGAACGGGCTATTTTTGGAAACAGTTCCTATTGGATTTATAAAATAGTCACCAACACTAACTGGGCGAAGCTGGACCAAAAGTCGCCCGCAGGGCCTAGCAGCAAAAACCTGCGGATTGGGTTTTTAACTGCTAGTATATTATTAAGTATAAGAAAAATGCTTGATTAATTCTTGCTGGTACTTGTACAACACAAATGGACACGTATAAAACCATGCATATTTATAATGCTATTTCCCATGTAAAAAGCTCACGGAAACAAGCCGGAAAAGGTATTAATGACTCCCATTCATGGTATTTTTTTCACACAACCGTGAATTGATTACCCGCTACTGACAATACATCACGTCGAATCATGCCATTCCCCATACCTGTCACTCGTTCCACCATATACTATACACTGTTATTACAGGCGCAGTATTCTGTATGGGGATATCTCAACAATATAAATTGTATTCGTGCCTCTCTACGGTCCCTGCGATTTATTTCCGTCACGGACAGAACTACAGAACCAATTGAAAAATAGTGAACTCTTTGAAAATTTACCCCAAAAAGGGCAGAGACACCATTTTATATATTTTTTATAGACAATCAATTTACATGTTTTATGTGATAGTGCTCTGAGTGCACAGCATCTCAATTTTAATAGTACTGTGGACTCTGGAGTGGAATAAGTAGACGAAGGAACAAAGGAAGTTTGGGAACTATTCAGATCTGGTCAATAAACAAAGCTTTTTCCCCCTCCTTTGCAAAAATTGCAAAGTATTTTTTCAAACCATACAGTTACAGTCATTCTTTTCTCGCAGTTAACACACTCAGGATAAAATTAATTTTCTCCTTGTTTAGGTTAGTCTTGGTAGCTGTATAACATAACCAACTATATAACGGTTATTTAAAAATACCCACAACTACGCTAGCGGCAGCTCGGGTATTTGGTTATTAGGTTGTGGCGGTTGTGGGGGTTAGCTCGGGTATTTGGTTATTAGGTTGTGGCGGTTGTGGGGGTTGTTGGTTGTTGACGGTTATGAATATTTGACTAGCTAATAGAACTGAGTTGTTCTAAACTGTTAAGACCATGATAAAAAGAGACAGCGCTATATAGGCTGCATGTTCATCTTTCTTTATTTATTTACTGAGGTGAAACGAGATAGACGTTTGTAGGTAGTAGGTATAGCGCTATCCCTTCTGTTGGTCAAAAACTACCCGATACCCAATACCCATTCCCACCACTGAAAAAACCAAAACCTACACAACCATGATAACTACTGATAACTATAAAACTAGATAACTATCACAACTTCATACGTCACACATAACCAGTAGTTGGCAACTGGCACCCTAAGCCATCAGTTGTGCTACACGAGCCGGCGCGGCGTGCGGAGCTATATTTTTGTAATATTATACTGAATTTCTTTCGAAAAATTTTACGATTGCGGAATTTTTTAGAAGTAAAAAATAGTGTTTAATTATTTTAGTTTATTGCTTCGCTTAGAACATTATTAGTATATTTAGACATTTTTGCGTAAGTGTAAAAGTTTAATACATTTTGTTTATAATTTGTGAAAGTTTTGTTAAAAAATTGTGACATTGTAAATATTGCAGGCAATATTTGGGCCGATTTGACAAACATAACGTGGATAAAAAAAGCGCCGTGTAAATTGTGTAAACTTGTTCTGAGTTATAAAAATTCTACGGGAAATTAAACTTCTCATCTAAAAACAACACATATTTCTGCATTTGCTGAATTAAATGCGTTCTCACTACCTGAAATCAAAAGTGCTACAGTGCCGAACGCCATTATTAAAACGCCTGAACAAAGCGTTTCACTTTATGATGCTCCATCTACTTCACCGGGGCCACCAAAACCCAAAGGCAAATGGATGCATATAAACCAAAAAAGGTGAACGCACAGCAAAAGGGAAAAATCGACATGGGTTTGTTCATCGATAGTTTCCAGCCTTTTTGCTTAGTGGAAGAAAGTGTGTTTATTGTCGGAATTTCCCGTCCTAATTGCTAAGGTATTTTAACTCCTCGATTTCCAGTAATTTGGTAATTACTCTGTTCATAATAATAACTTTTTGCCAAAATATTAACGATTTATTTACTAGTTGCGCTTGGGAAATAACGTACATAAATATTATATTGTTTTGTAAAAATATTTGTAGTTGACATATACAGGTTTGTTTCACATTAAAAGAAAAAATAATGGTCCGTTATAATAATAGAGTGATGCCGTAAATAAAATATTTCTGAAAGTAATAACTATGTAATAATGGCAACAAGCTATCTACCTTCATTTACATGTATTTCTTTCGAGAAATTTTCAGTTCTTATTTATTGTATCTTTGTTGTGTGAAATTTCACTGCAAATTCGATTTATCAAGGTATTGTAAAAAAATTACATTTTAAACTTATAATATATTTTCCATTGGAGGTATTTATTTAAAATTTAATTTAACTTATTTTATTCCAGTCTAAGAGATTTCTGATTGCTGCCCTGCTTGTAACTGGTAATTATATGCGTTAAAAATCGACAGCGCTATATGGGTCACATGTTTTGACTTTATTTTTCTTTGCTGAGGTGGAACGGTAATATTAGATAGTTCGCACAGCGTTGTCCCTTTTCGTGGGTCAAAAACTCATCCGATACCCAATACCCACGGACAAAACCAAATACCTCCATAACTCCATTACCGTGATAACTACTGATAACTAATACCTAGACAACCAGCGAGCATCAACTGTAACCGGCAATAACTGAAATAACCAAATAACCGTTTTATAACCAGTTATCTACATACTAATAACCAGTTGGTTATGTTATTGAATTTCTGGCCAGTTACCCAAGACTAGTTTAGGTACTTGCTAATTTCTCAAAAGTATTACCGCCAATCTTTTCATATCCGGAGAGGTACTCAAATTTTCAAGCCCGTGGTAGTTATACCTGCCAGGGGCAAGTCCTCATGCGATCTGCTAACATAAGTGGCGCCATCCTTTGACGATTTCTTGAATTCGAAACCGAATTACAACTGTAGCTTTGTTTGAAACTTCACGAACACAGATGTTCATGTGGCGCGGCGCGTCAGAAATGCACTCGAAGCCGGTTTCGTAAATTTCAACCGCGCAGACGCAAGGCTATTAATACTGTTTGATACTTAAAGTGATCCCCAATTGTTACCAAATCTTGTGAGGCTAATGGGAGCAGGGAGAGGAAGGAGGTGGGATAGAGGAAAGCAGGGAAGTACCTGGCTATTAAGAGCTGGTCACCAAACCCGGCTAAAGCCACTTCAAGCAACGAGGCAGAGATACTGAGGTCCAACCAAAGAATCAAAAAGGCTCCTCATACCCAAACCCTGACATAGTTAAATTCTATCTCAGTCAAAAATGCCTATTTACAGACCGATTCAATGACGAAATAACATAAAAGAAAGGGTAACGTGCACGATCAAAAATTAGAAGACCTAGGCATTGCCGAGTTGTATTTTTAACCAGGGGAGGAATTGAACACTATTGTAACCCTTAGCCATCAAATTGAAATCGTAGGTCTTCCTAGGAAATCCATTCACGTATTTTTCCCCGTGGGTCGTTTTGTCCCGATGTGCCCCACAAATTCTGAGTAAAAAATTATGAATTCAATCAGAATTTGGATTCATTTTTGTATCCCCGTTTACCTGGAACGAGGTTGGAAAGGAATTGGTGGACAAATTAATAGTAGGTACCTACCAAGTTAGTCAGAAATTAGAAGATAATTAATTTTTCACTTTCTTTGGTTTTTAGAAATTAGTGCTGGTAATTTTGTTTATGATGTACCGCTGTTTTGTAGATGATGGACCGCATTACAACCATTTGGCACACACTCTGCTTCATTTACATTCATGCATCGTCTCGATGAGACGTTTCTTACAATTCTGACTCTTTACTTGGCTTGACTTGAGTATTTGATGCAGTTGATCTTTTTTTACATTAAATCTACACAGGAGGCTCGGAGGAAAAAATTATGTCACCTTCGAGGATTCTTTGTGGAGGATCTTTTTAGGAAAGGAAGGACAGGAACTTTTGGGAAGGAAAGGGGTATGAAACCTGGGTAGGAATCTTGGGGTCAGTACGTCCAGGAGTGACGGATATATGAATCAAAGCCTCACACTGCAATAAGACAATTAAAATGTATCACGTAGTTGGTGGGCAGACGAATCCGTAGCCAAGATCCCGACAAACCTCACCCCATGATCCCCCTGTTAAGTCACCAAACGTAACGAACTATTTGGGGTGACATATGGCAGAGGTGTTCGCTATTTAATAAATGATTCGAGGGTCGGCGGTGAAGCGTCTTTCTCGAGCGTCCCCTACTTCTACTACTATTCACTTTCGTGTGATATAATATTTTCCCTGATCTCCTTTCTTCGTTTGTCCGCTCCAAATGCGGGTGATGGTTTGTCCAAACCGTCTAAGCATCCCTTTCGTAATCTTATTCATTGCGCTTTCGTTCCTTTTCTTTGTTTACTTTATTCGTAACGGGACACACTAAAATCCACGTCTTTAAATAAACATTTGGTATTTATAGTTCCACTAATGCTTTCTGCAAAGTCTTGCGGCGACACTCAAGTAAAACTAATTAAAACAAATTTTTATTTCGCCAGCGGGGATATGTTAATAGTGTGCAGATGCGACCAGAGCAACCGGTGCGACCAATGCGACTAGTGCTACCTATTTTCAAATTCCCTAATGGTGGCAAATGCAGTGGCGAGGCAACCACTTTAATCTTGTTGCAGGTTTTTGTTCAAATTTCATTATTCATAATCAAAAAAGGCAAAGACAAAACGGTGGCGGTCTGAGAAGAGGCTTATCGTTAGCTGCATTAGAATTTGCAAAATGCAAATCGAAAAAGGCTTTCTTATTATTGTTCTTTCTTTCTTACGTCCCCGGTTTTTGCATCTCCGATAAGAATGTTGCCTAAAATATAGAATATAAAAATAACTCCTACGCCAAGCTCAAGAGCTAGCACTCTTAATTGGCGTAGAAATTCATTAAAATATGTTTTTTGTTTTGCCTAATATTATGTTCAATGCTGTAACAATGTTATAAATTAAACCATAAAAAAAATAATTTAAAAAATATGAGTACCAGTAAAGCCCCCAGTGGGCCCACATTATCAAATTATGTGAAAAAATAAGTTATTTTAGTAAATTTAAAAAAATTAAAAGTGCTTTTTTTTTTAAATTAACCACAAAATAATTAAAATATACACCTTCGCGAAACCAAAGTTTCTAATCGCAATTTGAAAAAAAAAAAGTGAAAGTTTGGGAATTTTTATTAATTATTTTTACATGAAACGATTAAACTGTGAATTGAGGAAAATGTTTACAGTACATTTGTCTAACTATATATGTATGTATTTTTATTTCTTTTTCCTTATCAGTAATTTCAGTTAGAAAAAATGTAAGGCGAGTTATTTTTAAAACTTTTTAATGTTTGCATTTAAAATATTTAGAAATAAACATATTTTTTTTAAAATACATAAAATTTTGAATGTTTACGTTTCAAAGTCTAAAAATCGAAGTAAACATTTAAAAAACAAATACAATTTTAAATTTTCGGACACGGTCGGTAATATTATAAAAATAATATTTATTAATAAAAACAAAAAAATCAGGGTGTGCAATTCACACGCGGTAGAAATGAAAATAGAAAGTCTCTTTCTTTTCTTTTGCCTTTTTATTTTAAAGTGATTTGAAGATTGAATATTGATTTCTCAAAAAAAAAAAGTTTATTTTTTTGGATTTCGTAGGATTCGAACCCCCGTTCGCTGGATGTCTGTTTCTCTAGCCGCGATTTGTCAGGAGTCTTAGCCGCTGCGCTATCAGAGACCTGCGCCTAGCTGTGAATTTACCGCATTATATAGAACCGAGGACCCGCCAAATAATAAATTTTAGTGGCGCACTTCCGTTTCATCCGAATTTCAAATCACTAAAGAAGTTTCACTTATAAAATTTGCATTATAGTCAATAAATACTATGGTGGTGAAACTAGTTAGTTACAAATTAACTTTTGCAGACTCCTGTAGATCTCTTGCAATTTCTGCAAATCCCCATTGTACGTTCAGTAGTGGTTGCACATGCACAATGGTATTTTCATACAAAATTCTTAAAAATTATTCAGCGTAATGTCTGTATTTTGTCCCTGCCTGTAACGGCTAACAGCCAATGTCTACCAAGTTGTATTCAAGCGGAAGAAATTTTAATAATGCAAGTGGCCCTCGCAAAGCGGTCCCCTTTAGAATGTTTTTTCGGAAAGCCGACCAGTTTCTTTATAAAACGACACACTTCAAACGTTATTTAAATGTGTTTCTACATTACGAGCCGCCTTCAAAATAAACAGACCAGTTTGCGCTCTTTGAAAAGCACTTTGGGCGCGTACCCACCATTTATAATTTGCAGGTTAAAAATTTAAATGCATGTGGAGAATTTTACGACGATCATAACTATTTGTCCTCTGCAGTGTTGCAAAAATGCAACTATGTAGAGTTTTGAGTTATACGTAAGATGTCGCCAAAAGCAACCATGTTGAGTGTTGAGTTGTAAGTAGGCGATGTCGCCAAAAATAAAATAATTTTATATAAACATGGTCACACTGCTGTGGAAAATATAATTGTATAAAAATTTAAACGAAACAAGAAACAGAATAAAACACAGACAAATTAATAAAAAGGTATCGGTTGCAACTGAAACTCGAACCAAGGATCTCTTGTCTTACAGTTTTACAGAGAACTTTGCAGTCAGTGGCGTCGCTAGTATGATTTTGTGGGTGCTTTTTCGTAAGTTAGTTTCCCTTTTGGCTGCCAGCAAGGAAAAAACAAAAACAAAAAAGTAAGTACCGCACAAGACTCCCAACTGCTTCCGACCGTTCCAGAGTGATAGGTACCGTTTACCTCTAAATCTTCCTCTTCCCATCTCATTCCCTTACCCACTTTCTTCAGCCTCACGACGGTCGCTACATACTAAATTTGGAGATGCCATTTGCCATAGGGCCGGTATATCAGTTGCTCTTTATCCTCACTTGTTGTAATGACGAGCTTAGCACATAGTCATAAACTTCGATATCATATCACCAATATTACACGTTTTGTCTGTGATAATGAAGGAACTTGTTTCTTTGCAAAACGAAACTATCTACACAGAGTTTATTTTTACGCGGGTTTAATTTACAGGTTGATTCACGATAAAATCCCTTACACCAATCATCATGGTGCCAAAAAAATGTATGAGAAAACCTTACTGTAAATAATGTTATTTGACTGCTGGAGTTAGTGCACTATTCATGAAATTGTGACGAACTGACCGTTGAAAACAAATTGTTCCCACTTTGGAACTTTTAAATTAACTCGTATTCTTACCAGACCGTTTTTGAATCCTTTACCATCGCTTAATTTATCATCGAAGTCCATACTAATGAAAGTAGGCGAAAGTAAACAATTGTTTAGGTACGTAAATGTCAAATTTGACGTGTGTCACTATTAGGATTGCAGCTCTATAAAAGGATATAGTTCCAAATATAGTTAGGATCGTGCAGCCAAAATAGCTGGCTTAAATTTGTCAAAAAGAGTAACAGAGCACAAAGAGCAATAACTGATATACCGGCTCATGGTCCCACTAGCTCCAGAAAGTCGCGATTTTAACATAAAAAAACAGACCTGCTAACAAAAAATCGTCCAAAGAAGCGAAGTCAGCAGTCCTCAATGAAGTGCTGGTACCTACCCTGATTATGGCAGAGAGGCGTAGAATTGGGATAGTGTGGTAAAGCCGTGAAAGATCGTGTTGGAAATGAGGAGATTCGCAAATAATGTAAGGCTGATTTAAGCATAATGAATAAGATTAAAAAAGGGACCCTTAGACGGTTTGGGCGGATGAACGAAGAAAGGAGTGTAAGGAGAACATGACGGGAATGTAAATGGTAGAAAAAGCTGGGGACGCCCGAGGAAGACACGGCACGATCAAGTGACCATATACCTTGCCATGTCAAGAGAAGGGTATGCATGAGACGATGTATGAATGTGAATGAAGCGAGCGATGTGTGCCAAGACAGAGTTCTTTAACGGTCCGTTCTCTCTGCCTGTCCCTGCGGGGAAACGACGTGAGCCAGCAGGTGGGTGTGCACTACCGCCCTAGTATAGTAGTAATATAGTAGTACGAAAGTAGTAATTATTTGCCCGTTGTCAAAAGCAGAAAATAATTGGTCTGGAGTGACGTCAGCAGAATAGGCCTGCATGCACTGCCGCGGCCGCCGCACAGTGGTGGATTTTGGTATTTTGGCGCGATACCGCTCTGGGCGTTCATCCATTCAATGGTTTCGTGTTTTTGTATTTTTTATATATTTTTTTATGTGAATACCGCAAAAGTGGTGGAGAGGGGAAAGAGATGGGGAATAGGAAGGTGGAGTGGTGCCTAGTTATTCAGATCTGGTCACCAAAAGTTTATTTTTTATTTTTATTCATTGCTTTGATGATTACATAATTTGTGGATTTTCGACCACCATGCTGAGCACACGCCCGTGATATGGTGATCGATTTCAAGCGCAGTTTCAATTCTGAGTGGTAGTCTTACACCAGGGCGATACTGAGAGCATCTTCCACTCTGGAGTATGCCGCAAATATATTGCATATTACTCGAAATGAATAAATCGTGAAAAAATACTAAAAATAATAATCAAAATAATCAAAAATAATAAAATTTACTTGCACACGCCGGGATTTACCCCTCGACCTTTGGATTGCGAGTCGAGAAGCTTACCCCTCAACCAGGGGTTTCTTGCTGAAGTGAATTTTGGTATTTGCTGAAAAATTTTTCTCCGTGTACAAGAAAGTTTTTTAAAAAATCGAGTGCAGTTCACACGCGGTAGAAGCCAAACTTCAGGAAAAAAATCTCAACCAATAGGAGACTTGAAAAGTGATGTCATAATCAAAGCGGCCGATGCGCGAAGTTCGACGCTTCGTAAGTAGTGCAATGCGTCATTTCCGCTTCATAACTCAACCAATAGGAGCCTTGAAAAGTGATATCATAATCAAAGCCGCCAACGAGCGCAGTTTGACGCTTCGTAAATACTGTAATGCGTCATTTCCGTTTCATCTGAATTTCAAATCACAACGGGGCTAAAGAAGTTCACTTAAAAAATTAAAGTCAAAACTATTAAGGTCCAAAATATTATAAATTAAGGTTCAAAAATATTGAAGAAGGTCGAGTTCGACCGAAACCGGTCGACGAATATAAATTTAAATATAGTGGTTTTAAAACAAAGAACTTGTTTCATTCTGTAAAATGTCAAGCCACAAAGTGTTTGCTTTCTTCGATAATAAAAAATGAATATTAATAATTAAGTTTTCCTTAGTTAAAAAAACACGTGTGCATTAGACCACACGACTGAAGTAAAACTTCTTTAAGCTTCGTTCGCCTCGCTCGATCACACTTTTCATAACGCTCTTGTCACTCGTTCACCAGCTTACTCCCCAAGTCAAGCGTCCGTAAAGAAGTTTTACTTCAATCTCTAACATGCCGATCAGGGGACAAAGAGCATCAGTGCTTAAACTTCCGCCACTGTGCGCCGCTCGCCGTTTGTCTCCCGGATAATCACTACGTACTCCACCGCCCGCGGCTCTGCTTATAAATGCGCCTTGTTCTTGTTTCTTGGATGTTACTTGTTACTTGGAACGGAATGGGAGATAGAAAGATAAAGGACGGCTACACATTAAACGTTCCTCGCATTGTTTCTTATGTGAATACCGCACAAGACTCCCAACTGCTCCGTGCTAACGGAGCCAGCTAGTAGCCAGCATAGTGTTAACGGGTATCTCCAATTATTGGGGTATTTTGTGAGGCAGAATTAACAGTATAGGGATGTGAAGGAAATGGGAAAGAGGGAGGCGAGGAATTAACTAATTAACTAACCAACCATCACGCCTTTTCCCCATATGGGTATGAAAGGAGGACGGACCGCCAAACGACTCGGTCTTGGCACACAGTTCATTCACATTCATGCATCGTCTCATATATATACTCTTCTATTAATCCGACTCAATTGTCTGGTTCAGTTGATCGTGCATGTCTTCCTCAGGCATCCCCGACTTCTTCTGCCTTTCACATTTCCGCAATATACCTATTCTCCTTTTTTTTTTTTTATATGAAATACCGCACAAGAGTCCCAACTGCTCCCCTCTGGAGCCAGTGAGACTATGGCATCCCCAAATGGGGTATGTTGTGTGGCTGAAGTTAGTGGGGAGGGGAAGGAGATAGGGAAGAGGAAGGTGGGGAAGTACCTGGCTATTCAGATCTGGTCACTAAACACGGCTAATGCCATTTCGAGCAACGTTTCAACCTTATCTCCTTTCTTCGTTCATCTGTTCTATCCATCATCCGATCTCCACAGTTATCACATGATCATGCGTGGATTTACCACACATATACCTCAGGAAGCTCATTTATTCAGCCTACTTTCATCCTTCCTCTGCCATTTCCATGCCTCACTGCCATCAGAAAGGCTATTCCCTAAAATTTGTGAAAAGAGATCGTTCTCCCGCGAGAAGTGCTGTCAGATTTGTGTGATTTTTTACGACTGTTATTTGCTTTTTCTATCGGCCGATGTCAAAATTTCAGCGAGCTGTCACGTGTATTAGTTTGGGTACCGTTTTAAACACGGATTCCTCCCTGTAAAAAATCACACAAATCTGACAGCACTTCTCGCGGGGAGAACGATCTCTTATCACAAATTTTAGGGAATAGCCTTTCAGGTGTGGACTAATAGCTTCGCTTCTAGACATTTTTTGTTAGCGTCAACCGCGTACAATCCTCCATTAATGGTAACCTGTGTTTACCCTTTTTTCAAGGGCACTCGAGAAAAACGTCAAGATGATCTCGCCACTGCGCACGCTGGATGAACTGTCATCGGACCATCTGCCCGTGAGCTTCAGTATTAGAGGAACGACTTCAAGGAGCCCCAGAAAACAGCGAAACTACAAGGACGCAGACTGGGAAGGATTCAAGAAAGAGATTAACGAACGAATTCACCTAACATCGGGAACTCTGCGCTCTACAGATGAAATCGACGAGGCCGCAAGCACTCTCACGGAAATCATACAACATGCACAAGACACACACATACCTCTCAAAGAAGTACACACACACACGATCAAGCTTCCCGAGCATGTCTTATCGCTCATCAAGGAGAAAAATCGCTTGCGACGCATCTACCATCGTACGCGCGACGGCTACTTCAAAACGGCCTACAACACTCTACAGCGGGAAATCAAGCAGGAAATAACGGACCTCAGACGCCAACTTTGGACGAAGAAAGTTACATCACTCACGCCAAAGGATAACAGCCTATGGAAAATGGCAAAAGCGCTGAAACATCAAGACCACACGATTCCCCCGCTAGAGAAGCTAGACGGCTCAGGATTGGCGCTGTCACTAGAAGTGAAGGCGAACGCGCTCGCCGACGGATTCGAGAGAGCCTACGCAGCCACGGACGGCCTATCTGATCCGGAAACGGATCGACTAATAGAAGAATCTCTACGACATCTCGAACAAGCGGAGCAGACGAACGTCGAAGACATCCACTTCAGCACGCCGAGCGAAGTTGCCGTCATTATCAAGCGATTGAAGACCAATAAGGCGCCGGGGAGCGATCAAATACACAACATTTTACTCAAACATCTACCTCAGAAAGCCATCATATACATCACAAAGCTGTTCAATGCCTGTCTCATCACCGGACATTTCCCACAGATCTGGAAGACGGCGACCGTGCTGCCCTTCTCGAAGCCAAACAAGGACAAGAGGCAGCCGACAAGCTACCGGCCGATCAGCCTACTCTCCACGCTGAGCAAGGTATTTGAACAGGTTATACTCAACAGGCTACTTCCACACCACGAAGAAAACAACACTTTGCCAGACGAGCAGTTCGGATTCAGAAAAAGGCATTCCACCACCCATCAACTCACCCGAGTAGCGGAATTCATCACCAGAAGATTTAACGAACATCGCTACATCGCCGCTGCACTGCTAGACTTGGAGAAGGCATTTGACACCGTTTGGATCAGAGGGCTACTGCACAAGCTGCACAGAACTAACACGCCCATATACCTAACGAGAGTGATACAAGAATACCTCAAGAACAGATCCTTCCGAGTCTTCATCAGGAACGCGCTGTCGTCACTACGTGAGATTCCAAAAGGCGTGCCACAAGGAAGTCTACTGGGACCTCATCTCTTCAACATCTTTACACATGACATCCCCCGAGACGAGAGATGCAACCTGTCTATCTATGCAGACGACGTCAAGCTGTACGTTTCCTCGCTGAAAGCCGAGATGGCGGCCATATACCTACAGAGAGCGCTCGACGCTCTCGTAGAGTTCTTCAAGATGTGGCGCCTCAAACTGAACGAGGCCAAAACCGAAGTCATCATGTACACGAGGAAACGCGTCAGAAGGACACCAGACGTCAACATCGAAATGGGCGGACACGTCTTAGAATGGAAGGATGAAGTCGTTTACCTGGGCCTGACTATGGACTCACGACTCAACTGGAAATCTCACCTAGCCAAGATGCACGCAAGACCCAGAATGGCACTCGGCATGATGAAGCCCATCTTCAATAGAAAAAGTCCGCTACTTCCCAGAACCAAACTCCTGACTTACTATTCGCTCATTCGACCGGTGCTGACCTATGCTATTCCCGTGTGGAGTAGCATCTCACAATCTGACTTTACAAAACTAAAGACACTACAGAATCTCTGCATTAAAATCACATACAACACTAGAATCAGAACAAATTTGAAAAGACTACATGCGAGAGAAGACATTCCGACCTTATTTGAATACACTCACAGACTGACAGACCGATTTTACAAATCTTTAAGACACAATAAAAATAAACTCATACAGGAAATCGGTCAATACAATTCTCCCAGCGACTTCACATTCAAATACGTACACAGACTACCCAAACACATTCTGATGGACCTTGACCACATCTGGCATGAACCAGATTCAGACGCCGACGAGTGAGCGAGCAGTAGGTATTCCCAAACTCCAGACCCCTCCCCCGTAACTTATGTTTATATGTATATATTTATATAATATTGAATAGTATGTATGTATATGTATGTTTATCCCCTGTTTGTCCCATGTTTGTCCCATAAAGTATATATCTACATAAAAACAGACATACACCCCACACACACACAATGCAGGATATCGTACACCGATATCACTGAAGGCCGACCGGGTTCATGTTGACCGCCGGCCGAATCTTCCTGGATGAGGTTTTTCATGGTTTCCTCATTCCCGAAGGCAAATGCGGAAGAACTCCAAATAAAAGGACATGACCGCCTCCTTCCCACTCCCAACATAACACAAAACACACACATATGTATTTATGCTTTCCAGTTTGCGGGCGATCAAGAGTAAATGATGACCAAAAAATATGCAATTTTAGTAGGGTTTTTAGGTAACAATTTTTCCCTACCGATTAAATTCAGGACCTTAAGTCTAATAAACAAGTAAAAATTTTAAATACCCACATGAGGTAAAGATTGCGAGGCGCAAATGACGCTGTTCTATTTGTATAAAGAACATTAACTTTAAATTCAGTAAATTTAAATGATTCACCTCTTCAAGGAATATAAGAATCTAGTAAATAAAAAAATAAAAAATAAAATAAAAAATTTTTCAAGGGGAAGAACCTACCTGCAATTCAAATCTGATAATCAAATACAGCATTAGGTATTTTCTTTTTTTTATTTCTCGGAACCGACTCCCAGAACAAATTACACTAACGTGGTGTAGAATTTTGATAAAGAAATTTTATATTGTAATAACAAAGGGCACCTTTGTAAGCAATAGGATTTACGGTACATATAACGTTGCTTTGTTCTGTTCACAAATTCAAGTAATCCACCCAAATAACATAAAACCGAATGTCAAAAAATGCAGCATGGGATTACTTTCCCTTCGATTCATTCAGCCATTACCACTTCTCGGTGCAAATACCCAGAAGCCATTATTACCCCAAAAGCTCCGTCATCAACTACTATAAAATAAATAGAACTAGACCCTTCCAGATATTATTTATCCCAGAAAATAATATTATATTTATTCGCATTCGAGCGAGGAATCGTTTATTTTTGGCGCCGTACGTTTCTGAATGATCCTAAATCCAGCAATAATGCTACAGGTTGTTCAGAATCGTCAAGCCTAGCGCGGCTTAGAACATATTCCGTAGATAGGTCGCAAGCCTAGATCTCGCAAGTATTAAATGGATTGTCTATGATATTGACTAAGAGGAACGATTTTCTTTTTCTCTGAAAAACCAAACTGCTGTCTACGTGAGTGCTGTATCTGTGCATTTTACTCTCATCGGGATATACGACGACAGTTTGACGACCTTGAGTATTTATGGGCGAGTTGATTTTTTATAAAGTTTCCCGCTTCAATCAGCACGGTGCTATGTGTGAGTCCTAATTTTAAATTGTATTTGTTTGCCGGACTCGTGCACTATTAATCAAATTAACCATAGAACTGTTCTGATGTTAAACAATAAACTTTTTAATCACTATTTTAAATCAGACTATTTTAGATTGATTGTCCATTAATAAAATCATCATTCCTCGTCGCTCGATGAATATAATAGTCCATAAGTACCTACTTATAAAATTAGGTAATTTACGTAAATTTCGGTGGGTAGTATTTAATATTATTTGCGTAGATGTCAGACTTGGCTTGTGACTGCTGGCGCCGCGGTGCGCCCCGGCGTCTAAAATAGGAACTATTCCGCGGCTTATCAAAGCTTGAGCGGTAGATTTAGCCCGCTTACATTTAAGCTAGGAATATCATAGATAGCTAGGATACGGACTGGCTCTTGTATCGGCCATATTTTTTTTATCAGTTTTTTTTTTTTAAATACGCGGGAATGAATGTTGGAGAGAGAGGGTCTTCATAAAATATCAAAATGTGTTGGTGTAATAAAATTTGTGTTCTCAAATTTCCGAACTATGGCATCCACAATTGGGGAATTTTGTGAGGGTGAAGGAAGTGTGAGGAAGAAGAAGATAATGAAAAAAAGCGGATGGTTGGGAAATATTACTTTCGAAGACGGGAATGGGTACCGCAGCCCCGGGAACCATTTATTGGAAAACCAAAAACTCTGCCACAGGTTACCCCAAGTGATTCGCTATGTTTGATGATTTAGCAGGGGTTTCCGGAGTCATAGGGTGACCTTTGTCCAGGTCTTGGCGGCGGATAATCTAGACACGCTGAACCCCAGATTCCTACCCACAATCATATATTTTCCCGCCCAGAACTTCCTCTCCTTCCTTTCCTCTTTTTCCAAATATGACGTAGACATTGATGGAAATTATTTTTCTTAGGGCCAGTGTGGAGCTACCTGGCTTTTCAAATCTGGTAACCAAATACGGCTATTGTCAGTTCAAGCAAAGCATCGTTTCCATTTTGTATGGCAGTCTTTCACCAGTGCGATACTTGCAGTATATATAACGTATACACTAGTTTAAAATCTGTTACACTAAATGACCCACTTATTTAATATTTATTTTTTTCGATTTCTCCGGTTATACACCAATATATCACGGAGAAGATTACAAATTCAAAAGGAATGGGGCAGTTTTACTATTTTGTGACGTGCATCAAAAGATCGTTTCTGAACTGTCTGTAAGTGACATTGAAAATGTCAATGGTCAGTGCGAAATCGTTAAGCAATTCTTCTAGCTTCCTTGTCTTTAATTGAAAGCATAAAAATGTGACCGCGCGGTAATAGGCACCTGTATTTCACTCCCCTTTCGGGCACCATTCCTGATCCAGGCAAGTTCAGGCAATACTGTACCCTGTACCATGCAGCCTGCACTTCCCGTACAAATATAACGCAAGCGATTATCTTTCCCCGCCAGTATTTTTGCCGTCAACTGCAGCGAGCTGATAGCTGATAGCCCTGACGAGTGACGACATTAAAACCCCGCAGGGAGTTAACTTTATTATCAGGGTCCTGCGCCAATCGTATGAATTGGGAGTTTTGAATTTTTTTCTCAACGAATACGTTTTTCAATACTTTTTGTAATGTATCATAATTAGTTCTCGTACTGCTTTAGTTTTCTATGGGCTATTCGGGTCGTATGGTCTCATTTACGAGAAGTGCCGAAAGTCACCGAAGGCAGGTGTGCTCGGTCATTATAATGCGAGAGCCCGTCAGACAAAAACCTAGCCTCCAGTTAGCAAGGATATCAGTCCTCCTAAGCTCTATTTATAAATTACTATATGTCAATACACAATCACTATAATAATAAGCCCATAAATACTGGAAAATACTGGTCCCAGTACTGACAAAACTAATATCTTTGGACGAGACATTTAGACATTTTTTACACTTTTTAATCTCGTCAATGAAAAAAAGGATTTAAAACTATTTTAGGCACCCACTTGGCACTGCACCTTTTAATAAAATTGAATTTATTTGAGTTTTGTTTACTTGAGGGATTTTGTTTACATTGTACATTATTTCATAATATTATTTGGCAGAAATGAAATTGATAACACCCATCGCAATGAAATGATTTTAATCTAATAATTTACTATGACATGTTCACTCACATCTCAATCTGCATTATATCAGATTAGTTTATAATCAACAGGTAATTATAATCGTGAGTTATTTTTGGGTTACTACGCCGTGTTGCGCTACCTCCTTCTTTAGCCAACGTTTCTGACGGCTTTGCAGTGTAATTGTGATGTGCAATTGATAAATTATATCTGATGATGCTGTAACCCTGCAACACGACATAATAACCCAAAAATAACTAACGATAATGAAAAAAAAAATGAAATGAAAATCTCAAATCATATCAATAGGTATCGTTGAGTTGGTATACCTGTTAATTGTAAATATTTTAATAATTTTGTTAAAACCCAATTTAACTAATTTTGTAATAATAGTTTTGACGGCTTTGAAGAAAAAATAGGAAACTACTTGCCCTTTCATTTAGTTTTTGTTGATAACAAAAAAAAAATCATGAAAAAACAGCCCGAGCATTACAAATTTACAACAACAAAAAATCTCCCTTTAGAATTCAGGAAATATGTTTTCATTTTGCCCTAGACATTTTATCACTCTTATTGCCAGACTTGCAGCGTGTTCCCCGCAGTGTTTACGGCAGGGGAGAGCAACCTACGGTCCGCGAACCAATAACACATACTGTGCTTGTTGTGTATTATGTTTTCAGGTACTCTACTGTTATTCCGACTTTTTCTTCTATTCACACGTTATGAGGGAATCAGACGGTTAACTCTTCGTTCATTTCTGTCTTTCATTTTGCCTCTGTCACTTGGAGTGAAACGTCCGAACAAGAAATGGAACAAAAGTGAATGAAAATGAATTCATTAGTGAACCGGTCCATCGATGTTGGATATTGACATTCAGCAACTTTCACTAATTGGCAATTATTTTTTTGATGTTTTTCGTTTACTCACAAATAATTGCCCAAGTTGCCTCTAAAATCATGAAACACTAAAATCTTTAATGGCCTGTATCTTACAATTTAAAGCAAATTAAATAAAGTAACTCCCATCCGTACTAGATGTACCTTTTGATTACAAAAATATTTTTTCAGTTTGGTTGGGTATTTTGATCTCAAATCCAAATTTAAGATTTATATGAAACTGGCCGAAATGGACCGCGCATATGTTTTTCTTAATTAATCAAAATATCCACAATAGAAACTGCGCCACAAAGCGAATTTGAGAATATTGAAGAATTTTGTTTTTGTTAAAAAGAACGAAACAAAAAAATACATTGTCGAATGGAATCCGAATCTAAATAAACGAACTTGATAAACGTCGCTACGTACCCAGTATCTTTTGGCATTTGCGGGGTAAGAGAGGACTGCGGGCGGGTGTTGCAAACTATTCTAAAAAAAATTAAAACAATTACATAAAACGTGTCCTGTTAAAAATAATACCTGTAATTTTTATTATTTTTGTGTTTTTAAAAAAAATGCATGTTTAAAAATATATGTTGATAATATTTTTATAAGAAATCTACGGATAAATAGAATATAGATGGCAAAACGGATTAATAAAAATAAAAAATAAAAATTTTACTTTAAAAAAGTTGCCTTTCCTCTGGTTCGTGGTTTCCAGTGAAACATGGCTGCGCTAAAGCTTCTTTCACATGCAATTAATTTCTACCGCTTTGTAAAGCTCCCAAACTACCCTCGGCCCTATTCACACAGCACCGCTCCTGGTGAAATGGAAGGCTTTCAGGCCTGCCAATTGTCACACCTTTACTCACCGAAGAGCGGGAACCTTGTGGAATACCCTGTAATTTGTACCCAGTACCTTCTGCCTTGCATTGTGTTCACGGTAATGCGTAATGTCACACGCACTCTTTTATCGCAGCTTTCTTTTATTATCCGCAAAGGCTATTTTACTTGTATTGTTTGGGGGTTGAAAGATCTCGAGATATGCGATAAACTATACAAATTTGGTGTTTTTTTTGCTGATGCATTGAATCATTGAATTCAGGACCCAAACAAGTTCAAACGTGATAAAGTCTCTTTTGAAAGTTGGCTTTATAACGACGGAATGCTAAGATTTTGCGCAATGTAAACTCATATTTATTTGGAAAATAATAAAATGAACAATTCAGCAGGTATGAGAGTTGGGTAGGTATACGTATACTTATATTATTCTGATTGTAAACGAGTCGCAGTCTAGCTCACCTAAAGTATAATTTAGTAACTTGGGTTTATGACGGTACGTAATATTATAAATCTTTTGTTAAACTGCCCCATAAGTATCACCCACCGTATTTTTCTTTGGGGATGCCATGTGGGGGTTCTTTTTGAGGAGAGGATGGAGTGAACACGGATATTGAAGATGCCCGTAAATGTTGTAGGAGGGAGGAAACCCAGAAGCCGGCAAATCGTTCCACAGCCGAGCCGTTGAATTCAAAAACGAGTCCTAGAAACGACCCGTTTTCATTTGACAAACATCCGGCTATGGACCGGTGCCGAAGGTATCAATCTCGCTAGTTCCTCCAAGCATCTTCCATTGAAATATCGGCAGAACAATATTCCCACCTGACGTCTGTGAATATTGCAATAATGTTTGTTAAAATAAAGGCATTTATCCTCGTTTCTGCACGGCGTCAATGGTGTTTTGCCCTGGTTAGACCACTATTTAGAATCAAAACATTATTTGAAATGGCTTTAGTCGAGTATGGTGACTAGATTTGAATAATCAGATTGTTCCTAACCTTCCTCTTCTCGTCTTCTTCCCTACTCCTCCATTTAGCCTAGCTACATATCCCCAATCGGGGAAGCCATGGTTCCGCTGGCTCCGGAATAAAATACCTAATCGTAAAAAATTACAAAATGTAATCCAGAAAACTTACAATATTAGATGATAATCAAAAGTTATCGATCAATCCCTGGGTTTAAAACATCATTCACAAAAAAAAATTTGGCGGTTTTTACTACTGTCAATCAAAATATAAGATGGTTTGTGATCACAAAAGATTTAACCGTTTGAAAGGAGTTCACGGCGTACAGATAAAAGCAGTTATTATTGTAAGTTCAAACGCTAATCCTGACAAGTGAGTTCCTTCGCAGCTCGTAATATTTTCATCCTTCCTCGCGAATATAATAGAGATCGCCGGTTCTTTGTCAGTTTTTTTCTCGGTTTTGTGAGATCATCTGCCTCTCTGTGAAACTTCGTGTCCAAATTCAACGATCAACTTCATCGGTAAATGCTATTTTCTGAATAATATTCTCCAAATTTCTTGTGATAGTAGTAAAAAGATTTGGTATAAGTCAGTAGAGTTAACCCTTTTCCCCTAGTTTTTTTTTAATGCCGATCGCCATATACAGAACTATGGGACTTAGAAATTATTTTTTTCCGGGCCTCCTGTGTAGAGCTAACGTAAAAAAAGGAATTATTTGTATCAGGCTCTATTTATATTTAATAACCTCCCTAAACAAATTAAGAGGAACGTATGCGCGGCCCGTTCCGGCCATATTTCATACAAATCTTAAATTTGGATTTGAGATCAAAATACTCAACCAAACTGAAAAATTATTTTTGTAATCAAAAGGTAAATCAAATATAGTACAGATGTGAGCTACTTTATCTATTTTTGCTTTAAATTATAAGATATAGGCCATTAAAGATTTTAGTGTTTCATAATTTTAGAGGCAACTTGGACAATTATTTGTGAGTAAATGAAAAACATTAAAAAAATAATTTTACTGTTTATTTTACAAATACACTGAAAAATAAAATAAAATATCGTCACAAACGCATTTTTTGGTATAAACGACAAATTTTTGTTCCGCCGTATTTTGGTAATTTGTATTTTAAATTTACACCTATCAAAATAAAAAAATTCTTAATTTATGTTTTTTATTTTATATTTCATTGCATTTTTATGATAATTATAGTAAAATTATTTTCTTATTGTTTTTTACTTACTCATAAATTTTTGTTAAGTTTGTTTGCCCAAGTTGCCTCTAAAATCATGAAACACTAAAATCTTTAATGGCCTATATCTTATAATTTAAAGCAAAAATAAATAAAATAGCTCACACCCGTACTAGATATTTGATATACCTTTTGATTACAAAAATAATTTTTCAGTTTGGTTGTGTATTTTGATCTCAAATCCAAATTTAAGATTTGTATGAAACTGGCCGAAATTGGCCGCGCATATGTTCCTCTTAAGTCTTCCAATTCCTTGTGTATTTTTAAAAAGATTTTAAAGAGAAAGCGATATCTTTGTGGCTTGACAATATAATTTAAATGAAGATTTACTTTGTTGTATCTATTGTTTTTAGCGAGAAAGGGACAAGTATAAGCGATCATCAAATTTGTTATAAATTGATGTTCGCGAGTATAATGATTAATTCGGTCAGTTTATCCGGTGTACCATAATTAATATAAAATAATTACGTTTCCAATTAGTGAAATAGTTACTTAGTAACCTTTAATGCGTAACACCTGTCACTTTATTTATGTTCTAAGTTAATTAATCTACATTAATTAAACTTCATAAAAGTTTAATTAGATACATTTATAGCCAAAGGTAAACGCATAAGGAAACTTGTCACCAATAGTTATACTAAGGATTATTGAAGATATCTATACGCAAATTAGTTTTACGTATACATACATCAAAAGTAAATTTTAGTATTACCGAGTGGATAATTAAAATTAGTTAGGTATTGAACACGTGTTTTCTTGTTTTGAGGCATAACCCGAAAACGATTGATAAATTATAATTAACTTATTGGGAACTTTTCTGGATCTACTAATAGATAACTTGAGTTATTTTTATTGTTTTTCTTTACCGGAATTTTGCCTAATCGTATCTGTCTTTGTTTGTATAGGTATTGTATGTTTGCATTTTTGTGTGTTGATATTAAGCCCTGTCTCCTTCTACCTCCGACAGAACATTTGCTTAAACATTACTATAAACATTGTCAATGGGGGCGTGGCTTTGAACAATTCTTGTTTGCAGTTGCTATGTTCATGCTTTCCGTGGCCGGTGGAAAGCATTCTCTTCCCGGGTATAACACGGAAGGCAGGCGGGGGAGGATTAGTCATTTTTCCGTTTTTCCGTCAAGAATTCCGTTTACGTAAATATTTACATAGACGGAATTCTTAAATGGTACATATAGGATGTGTAATAATCGGCTAGAAATCTTTCCTGATAAATAAATATCTATGAAATCATATCTATGTGTTTTCTCCCTAATGTAGTATCTCTTGCTCACCAGATCTCGTCTCGACATTTACGTAAACGTCAAACGTCAAGTGTTCAGTGCGCTTCGTCGTATATCTTCACCACAGACCACTAGACAAAACGTGTGTGGCCACGCCCATTTCGAGGAGAGGTTAAACAAAAATGTTTAAAGTAATATTCAAGCAAATGTTCATGTCGGAAGTCGCAAGAGACCTGGCTTTATTGAATTATATGTATGCAAGCGTTCCAAAATGGAATATACTCTCATTTCCTCATTTACAAATTAAGAAAGTGGTTCCAAAACATTGAGGATGCCATAGCTTCGGAGATTGGGACAGCAGATCACATTAAAAAAAATCAGTTCATTTTTAAATGTTTACAAGGGTGACCGGACAACTCAGAATGAAATCAACTTATAACCTCATCAGAAAAGTCGTCAAAAATGATGGAAAAAAAATTGTTAAATAGCTTACCTTAGGTTAGGGTTGTGGACAATTTTAAAATGATTTTTTCATAGCTTTTAATGGCTTTTCAAAGAGGTGTTGAGTTGACTTGATTCTGAGTTGGCATGGAACCGTTTACAAGATAGGTGCCGGGAGCCAGTGGGACTATGAAATTTTCAATTTATGATAAGTGGGAGGCGGGAATGGGTACCGCCACCCCGGGAACCCTTGTTGAATAACCAACACCTCTGCCATACGTCACCCCAAGTGTTTCGCTACGTTTGGTGATTTGGCAGGGGTGCCCGGGTTCACGGGGCTAGGTTTGTCTAGGTCTCGGCGGCGGATTCGTCTGCCCACCAACTGCGTGGTATATTTTTATCGCCTTAGTGTAGTGGGAGGCTTGGATTCGTACATCCGCCACTCCAGAACACACTGAATCCCAGATTCCTAACATCCTAACCACTCCTTAAATCATTTTCTCTGAGCTCTCCTCTCCTTCCAGAACTCTCCTCTCCTTCAAAAAACCCTCCACACAGCATCCCCAAAGATGACATAGGCCCTGGCGGAAATTATTTTCATCAGGGCCTCCTGTGTGGATCTCTAGTAAAAAAAGTGCCCTGTGAGGCTGAAGGGGGTGGAGAGAAGAGTTGGGTAAGTTGAAGGTTGGAAAGAATATGTGACATTAAAAAAATAGCTAAACAATCTCCTTTATCTCCGCAAATAAATCCAAAACAAAACAAAAAAAATATATTGTTCGTCTTCCATCAATCATTGACTTCTTCACTTTGAAAACAGATCCAGACAGAAATGGTTTTCAAATACCAATAATGCTGATAAGTCTAGACGTGGTAAGATTATATCAGACCCTCCACCATCCCATCCCATACTTACCTGTGTTATTATTTATCAGAATCTTGAATAAATTCACGATATACCTACCCACTGTCGGCATTATACAAAAAATAATATCACAACATACAGTGTTACAGGTTGGTCCGATTTTATCAACAAAATAAATATACTGTAATAAAAAAGTTTGGCTGATTTTGAAGACTTATAATTTTTTATTTTTTATTAATTATAATCGTACAATTACATATTATTATACATTATACAAAGCTTACTACTTTTACTGATATAAAACTAGTGACTTCCATATATATACTTACAACTGTGACTTAAACTTAGAGATTTACAACTGTACTAGATTTAAAAATAAATATTTTCGTTTTTGAATTCTTAATGTAAACCGATTTGTGGTAAAGATTAAGGGGGGATAAGGTTTTAAAGGCTAAAAAAAAAGCATATTTTCACGATTTTTTTTGGAGATATGAATAATGTTGGTTTATTTATTTTATAAACACGTTATAGTATGACATCTGAAGTATCTTAAAAAAAAAAATTAATAAAAATATCAATAAATAAGTCCGTGAGAGCGAATCTCCTAAGGCACCCCGAAAATGCGGTGAACATCATAACTCGTTAACAAATCATTTCAAAGAAAAAATCAAAATATTTTGAAAATTTGGTATGTTTTTCTAGGTAGTGACGACGCGTTTTTTTTCTTGATGTTTTTTTTTGCAGCATGTTGAAGTCAAAAATGTGATTTTTGCTAAAATTTTCGGCGAATGTGTTATTATAAAATGGAAAAAAAAATAGTAAAAAAAAACTCCCTCACTACCTGTTGATTTATGTGTAAAAATAGTGTACAAAATTTCAAAAAGATCAGTTAATTAAATTTTGAGTTATGATGTTCACGAACTTTTTGAAAAAATTTGCGAGAAAATCGGTTTAAAGTTTTTTTATACTCGAAATATACTTGAATTGAGCAAGAGGACCGGTCGCTTGAAACGCTGTATCTTCGTTAGTTTTGCTCCGATTTACTTGAAATTTTGACACAATATTCTTGATATGTTGTACATTTAGAAAAAAAATAATATTAAAAATGGCTTTTAAAACCTTACCCCCCCCCCCCCCTTAATCGAGAATTATTTCACTGTTTTCACCTGCGGACGGTGTAGCCGTAAGCCACATCTCCGGTGAGGCCATCTTGGACGCTACCCCCGCATTCATTATAATATCGCCGCTATCTGATTCTCTTGTGTGTGCTACAATGATTTTTTTAAGTACGATTTGTACCCTTTAATAACAATTTTAAAACAAACGATTTTAAATTTAATAACAACTTTAATTTCGTAACTCACAAGTGACTTACAACTTACTTAATGACAATGAACAATAACAAGACTAACTTATTATGTACTTTCAATACTTAACTTAATTTTTGACTTAAATATTTTAAAAAATATACAGTAATTCAGAACTCCCTGTACAGGTGTGTCCAAATGAATGTTTTGAAATCCGACCAGCTGATTTCTGAAAACGGATTGAATGTAGTCAGGTTTCTATAGGAGAGTGCTGTCTATACACTATTATTTATATAGCGTAGCACTATATCTATAGAACCGACCCCATGAGGGGTCTCTTTGTGTTTAGGATTTATATTTGTATCCCCGTCTGATTCATGGTTCTTGTTTACGATATGCCCGACCATGCGAAAGATTGTAAAATCCCATTTCACAGGGAACAGACTACAGGCGGACAGGCAGGCGGTTTGTAAAGACTTTCTCGGGTTCTGAGATGTTTGAGGTTGTTTGTGTATTGCATATTTATTTTTGGTACCTTCATAAATTTAATATTTCTTCAAAAAACGTGTCACATTCTAATATGAATATGGAAGGTTACCAGACAACTCAACAATGTTCAACTTCATCACTTTTTTGAAAAGTCATTAAAAGTAAGGAAAAAAACTTGGTTAAATAGGTTGCATTAGATTAGGTCATGCCTGCGTATACAAGGTTTATAAGTTTGTCTCAGAGACAAGTAATTTTCTACGTAATTTTTAAAAATATAAAATCGTTGATATTGAGTATTTTGAAATGAGTCCTTTAATTTCAATATCCGCTGTAAACTAACTAACTAACTAACCATCACGCCGTTTCCCCGCAGGGGTAGGCAGAGAGGACGGACCGCCAAACAACTCGGTCCTGGCACACACTCTTTGCTTCACTCACATTCATACATCGTTTCATACATACTCTTCTATTATTCTGGCTTTTGACATGGCCCGACTCAAGTATCTGATTCACTTGATCGTGCCATGTCTTCCTCGGGCGTCCCCGACTTCTTCTACCATTCACATTTGCGTCATATATTCTTCTTACACTACTTTCTTCGTTCATTCGCTCTACATGCCCAAACCATCTGAGGGTCCCTTTCTTAATCTTACTCATTATGCTTACATCAGCCTTACATTCTTTGCGGATCTCCACATTTCTCACACGATCATACATGGTTTTACTACACATACGCCTCAGGGATCTCATTTCTACAGCATTCAGTTTACTTTCATCCTTCCTCTGCCAGTTCCAGGCCTCACTGCCATACATCAGGGTAGGTACCAGGACTCCATTGTGGACTGCTAGTTTCGCTCCTTTTGACAGTTTTTTATTAGCGCCAACGGCATTCAGTCCTCCATTAACGGAGTTACCGGCATTTACCCTTCTTTCGATATCTCTATCAGCCTTCCCATCTCTCGTAAACATACTACCCAGATACACAAACTCATCCACCTGCTCCAAGTATTCATCGTTCACAACTATATCACACACTGTTCTCGTACTTTCTCTTTCAAACACCATGACTTTAGACTTACTTACATTCATCATTAACTCATTCTTCATACATACTTCGTTCATCCTAGACACAAGAGACTGTAAATCTTGCATAGTGTTAGAAATCAGCACCGCATCATCAGCGTACAACAGACAACATACTTTCAGATTACTCAATTTCGCGCCCAATCCCAACTCTTTCAATTCTTGCATACAATTATCCATGTATAGATTGAATAACCATGGTGACATTACGCAGCCTTGCTTAACACCTTTTGTGATGTCAAACCACCCCGTAAAACCACCGTTCACCCTAACACACGCAACGCTTCCCTCGTACAGAGACGCAATTGCCTGTATGAGATTTGTATTCACTCCATACTTGGACAATACCTTCCATAGCTTTTTCCTGTCAACTCGGTCGTATGCTTTTTGTAGATCTACAAAGGCGCAGAAGAGTTTCTGGTTTTTCGCCAGAAACTTCTCAGTGAGCATACGCAAGGAGAAAATCTGGTCCATGCATCCCCTTCCACTCATAAAGGCACCTTGCACATCCCATATTTTATCCTTTGTTCCCATTCTTACCCTTTCAATCAATATTCTTCCGTACAGCTTGCCGACAGAACTTAGCAGGCTAATAGCCCTATGATTCCCACATTCCATACGTGACCCTTTACCTTTGTATAACGGCATGATTACAGCCCTTCTCCAATCTAATGGCGTGTAACCCTCCTCTAAACACTGATTAAAAAGTTTGCACAACCATGTGAGAATAATATGGCTATCTCCTTTAAAGTATTCGGCAGCAATATTGTCGAAACCAACAGCCTTACCACTCTTCATGCATTTAATCGATTTTTTAATTTCATCCATGCTGATTTTGACAACATTCGCTCCGTCATCGTTCATACCCGATTCGACGCTGGACTCACTATCATCCGGGTTGCTTTCAAAAACTTCCTCAAAGTATTTCATCCATCTCTCTTTTATTTCTTCTTCATTCGTCAACATTCTTCCATCTTTCGATTTTATCACTTTCAGGCTTCCATTTTCTGGACTACTCCGGGACCTTTTGACCTCCTTCCAAAACAGTTTAATGTTTTCTTGGAAGTGTTTGGTCATTTTTATTCCCTCTTCCTCTTCCAGGCGTTTCTTTCGTTCTTTCACTCCGACACTTACTCTTTTCTTGCATCCCTTATATAATTCTTTCGCTCTATCTCTCTTTTCACTAGAAGCAGTGCCAGACGCAATCAGACATAACCATGCTTTCTTCTTCTCTGAGACCAGCGCTTTGATCTCATCATCCCACCATGCATCACCTTTCTTCCTACCTTGCGTACTTATTCCACACACATCTCTGGCAGATTCACAAAGACTCACCTTTATGTGGTTCCATGTTTCATCAATGCTTAGACCGTCCATCTCCTTCTCATTCAATCTCATCTCTGCACACTTCTCATACTCACTTCTGACATTAGCGTTTTGCAGTTTTTCTACTTTGACTCTTGTTGGAGTTGATACCGTTTTCACTTTAGAGCGCCATCCACGAAAGAGGTTGACCCTCGACACCACCAGAAAGTGATCGGTTTCAACCTCAGCCCCTCTGAAAACTCTTGTGTCCTCGGTAACGGCTCTCAACCTAGAGTCAATTACTACAAAATCAATTATTGACCTTTCATTTCCTCTTTCCCACGTATATTGGTGGATACCTTTATGATCGAAAAAAGTATTCGAAACAAACAGGTTCCACTCTAAACATACTTCAAGAATTCTATTCCCATTGTCATTCATTCTTTTGTCCCCGAACTTACCTAGGGCTGAATCGAATCCGTCACGCCTAATTCCCACCCACCCATTCAAATCACCCGCCATTATGATCCTCTCATTCAAACTTTTTAATCTCATTACGTCGTTCACACCAGTCCAAAAATCATCTTTCACTTCGTCGCTTTCAGAATTAACAGGAGCATAGCAAATAACAAGAAACACCCTTGTCAACCCAATTTTGAATCGGATCCACATTATTCTCGGACTTACACATTCATACTGCAACATACATTCTACCATTCTGGGAGACAGTAGCGCTGCAACACCCTGACAAGCCCTCTCCGTATCTGGTCTACCAGACCAGATGACGAACCTATCGTTATGCTGCATCGTACCGCTCTCTTTTTTCATACTCTCTGTCACACAAAGTACGTCCAAACATTTACTATCCATTGCATCGCATAATTCATTCATCTTTCTATCCATCCCTCCTCTAATATTCCACGTACCAATTCGACATTGTTCGCGTTCCGTCCTCCTCTTTGCGCTACCAAAGGGTTGGCGATGTGATGGGTAGCGAGCCTCATCGACACCTGTGTCGGCCATTCCCTCCCAAAAACTACATTTAAAAACTACCTTAACATTACAAGAACACCGTTACACATATTCAAACCTATCTCTAGTAAATATACAACACTTAACAACCAATAGTGAAAATCAATATAAATAACTTACTGCAATAACAACTTAATTAACTAACACTAAAGAAAAAATGTATAGTGTCTTATCACCGAAAAATATTTACATCATCGTAAAATGTTTATACCTTTGAAAGTTTATATCTTTGTAAAAATGTTTATATCATTTAATGTCTTATCACTGCAAATGTTTATAATATCACTCAGAAAAACGCAGAAAAAATATACGGGCTCCGACCGATGTCATCCTTCTGGGGGCGCGGGCGCGGGGGCGGGGGCAGTTCGTAAAATATTTACGAACAAAGTTGAGGGCACAGTCCGATGTCATCCTTCCTTGAGCGCGGGGGCGGTGGGGCGGGCGGCGGGGCAGCGGGGGTGCATTAGGGGTGCAGAGGTCGCCAGATGATTATTCTGAGAACGGCCGCTTCTGCGGTCCTCTAGCACCGGCGAGGCAAGCACGACGCGGGCAGCGGGTGCGGGGTAGGCGAGTATCGGTGCGGGGTATGCGAGGGGCACAACCCAAGTACCTAAGGGTCGAAGGGATGGCCACATCTGGCAAATGTTTGATGCCAGTTTCAGATTTTGGTCACTGCATTCACATCATATCGTATATTTCACAATATTATTTTTCACACATTTTTAAGAAATCGTTATTCGTCTACACTATTCACAGAAAAAATATTTTAATGCACTTTACACAACGTTCACACAGTAATGAACATTTTCTGTTGCTCTTAAGAGCTAAATATATAAAATATCCGCCTTAATTAGTAAAAAATACCGAGACCGACCAAAAACACGCCAGGCTGCTCCGAGAGCCTGACGTATTCCGCTATAATAATATCCGCTGTATCCATTGCTTTATCTGATTTTTTGACTGAGTATTTGAAATTGATGATATCATGAGTACGACATCTTGTTAACATATTTTCTAGGAACAAGATGAACCTAAAATTGAGTTTCAAAACCTCTCACGACCAAAAACCACGTTAAAACTACGAGTGAAAAACAAAACCCGCTATATCATTCAAGAAGTTACTATCAAAACCCGCTATATCGGAATTCAACCAATCACGAGCAGTTATTTTGCCAAAATGGCGGGTTTAAAAACTCGCACGCCAGGTCAATTGAGTTTCAAAAGCCTCTGTATCGTGAGTTAAATCACGAAGTGAATATCAAAATCCGCTATATCCATTTTTTATCGAAATGACTTAAATATTGCTAGACATACATTGAAAAATGAACACTTTTTGAATTTATATTACTCCAATTCATTTTATAAAAAATTAAAATGCAATTATTTATTTGCGATAGAGATGTGACAGTTTTTTGCGGTTTTCTCCGAATCAGTGAAAGTTGATGTAGCGGATATAGAAATTAAACGACTCAAATGACCCTAAACTAAATAAATTAATCTTATTTTGTCGACGTGAACTGTATTGGTTTATTGGCGAGATGCAGTCGTGCTTGGGAAAGATTACAAGTTACCCTATATTATCGATAAGACTTTTTCGATTTATTTTTATTTTTGTGGATTATCAATATTTACTTAATAAAAATTAACCCACAAGGTAGGAAGTTCGTTAGTTCAAAATGTACTCAGCCTCTATAAACTTTAAATTGTAAACACGTAGATACCTATTATATGTTGAATTTTACTGCTTGGAAATCAATTAGTACACTTTAAAAGTTGTATTTTTATTGCTTTACGGTTAGGTTCTAATGGCGTATATAATATTCATATGTACACCGCAAGCAGCGACTCTCGGAGGTAGCCAATCAAAGTGTAATAAAATTAAAACCCTCCAATAATAATAATGCATTAATATATATATAATCATCGTAACTATCAACCTTATTCATTTGAAACCACCGGCCTCGTAAAAATGTTCACGGTGGATATTTGATGATTTTGGCATTGATGAAGTAGACTTTTTAATTGGTGTAATAAAGTTTGGTTTATTTAGGCCCGGTTTATCAGTTGATTGGCTTGGCTTAGTTTAGCGTGGCTTAGAAAATATTTCGTAGATAGGTCGCAAGCCTAGATCCCCCCAGCATTAAACGGATTGTCTACGATTTTAATAGAGGAACGTGTTTCTTTTTCTTTGAAGAACTTTCAAAATTATCCACACATTACTAGATTCAATACTTCTCCAAAATGATATTGACAGAGTTTCAAAGTGGTGCAACGACAATAGAATGTTTTTGAATTCTTTAAAATGTGTTCACATAACTTTTACACGTAAGCACAACTTTATCCCAACTCAATATTTTATCGACGGTACTAAACTCCAGGAAGTCGCAACCATTCGGGACCTAGGCGTAATATTTGATAAAAAAAAACTAACTTTCACGCTTCGTATCGACAACTTTATTTCTAGATCCCTGAAAATGCTAGGATTTATTAACGAAATAGTAAACATTTTCAAAATCCCAAATCAAAAATAACGCTGTACAATTCCTTCATCCGCAACGTGTTGGAGTACGTAAGTGCTGTATGATGAAGTCCAGCCTACAAAGTTCATATTCAGCGAATAGAGCGGGTTCAAAAACATTTTATGTACCATCTAGCGTAACCGATAGACTAAAATTCTACCAGGTACGCACCTGAACAGAGAAGACTAACAATAGATTTAAACGTATATTTTTTTACCATCAAATATATAATAAATTGAGAGAACATTGTTTTATGTGTTTTATTTTAGTTATTTAGTTTTCAAATTACTAGTAAAATTAATACATTGATGGTCTCTTGATTAATAATAATAGAGTGGCCTGACATATCTGATCTCGTATTTTAGGAATTTAGGATCGTGGATTTAAAAAAAAACTAATGTGTGTTTGAAAATAGTTATGCAAAAATAAGGTTGTTCATTGAACCAAATACAATAATATCCCAATGACAGGCTCTCTGAAATATTTTTAGTATCTTTCACGTAATTTTCTAAACTAAATCAAGTAGCCTTACACACCAATAAAAATACAGAACGACAAAAAAAAATACGAAGAGCAAATTTTTTGTAATTTTGTTGAAGAGTTCCAACTGCTCCTAACCGCCCGTAGCCAGTGCGACTATGACATCCCCAATTGGGTATGTTGCGAGACTGAAGATAAATGGGGAAAGAATATACCTGGCTACTCAGATCTGGTCACTAAACTTGGCTAAAGCCATTTTAAGCAACGATTCAATTCTGAATGGTGATACTATACCAGGCCGATACTGGGATTAAATTCCACACTGCAACGTGCCAAAAATATACCAAATAATATATTAAATTGTAAAAATACAAATCTATCAAAAATAATTTTCTTACGCACGCCGTGATTTGAAGCCGAGACCTCCAGATTGCTAGTCGAGAGTCTCGCCCCTCGACCGCGGAAGCCGTTGGACAAGAGCAAGAAACGATTAACAGTGATGAAACTTGCGATGAAATTAGTGACGATAAAATGCGTTGTGATCTTTGACCAGTGATCAAACAGCAGATGACGGAAAAAAATTGTTGTAATCTACGCTGAAAACAGTGTTACAATCTGCGATGAAACTAGTGATGATAAGATGCGTTGTAATCTTTGATGAAAGCAGTGATGAAACAGCAGATGAAGCTAGTGATGTAAAAAATGCGGTGTAATTTTCGCTGAAAACAGTGATGTAACCTGCGATGAAAATAATGATGATAAAATGCTTTGTTATCTTTGATGAAAGCAAAGATGAAATAGGTGATGAAGCTAGTGATAGAAAAAACAGGTAGTATTCTTCACTGATACTTTCGGTGAAACAACTGATCTTAAATTTTGTTGTAATCTTTGATGAAAGCAGTGATGAAACATGTGAAGAAGCTAGTGATGAAAAAAATGGGTTGTCATCTTCGCTGAAAACAGTGAAGTAACCTGTGGTGATACTAGAAATGATAAAATCAGATGAAATCTTTGATGAAAGCAGCGATGAAACAGATGATGAAGCTAGTGATGAAAAAAATGCTTTATAATCTTCGCTGAAAACAGTTATTTAACTTGCGATGAAACTAGAAATGATAAAATCTATTGAAATCTTTGATGAAAACAGTGGTGAAACAGTGATGAAATAGGTGATGAAGCTTGTGAAAAAAATCGAAAAAAAATCGTTCTTATCTTCGCTGATATCAGTGATGTAACTGGTATTGATAAAATGCATTGTTATCTTTGATGAAAGTAGTGATGATAGACGTGATGAAGCTAGTGATGAAAAAAATGGGATGTCCTCTTCGCTGAAAACAGTTATTTAACCTGAGATGAAACTAGTTATGAAAAAATCAGATGAAATCTTTGATGAAAGCAGTGATGAAACAGGTGATGAAGCTAGTGATGAACAAAATGCTTTGTTATCTTCACTGAAAACTGTGATGTTACCTGTGATGAAACTAGAAATGATAAAATCAGTTGAAATCTTCGCTGAAAACAGTGATGAAACAGTGATGAAACAGGTGATGAAGCTAGTGATGAACAAAATGCGTTGTTATCTTCGCTGAAAACTGTGATGTTACTTGCGATGAAACTAGTGATGGTAAAAGGCATTGTTATCTTTTATGAAAATAGTGATGATAGAGGTGATGAAGCTATTGATGAAAAAAATTGGTTGTCATAATCGCTGAAAACAGTGAAGTAACCTGTGATGAAACTAGAAATGATAAAATCAGCTTTAATATTTGATGAAAACAGTGATGAAACAGATGATGAAGCTAGTGATGAAAAAAATGCTTTATAATCTTCGCTGAAAACAATAAGTAACCTGTGATGAAACTAGAAATGATAAAATCAGCTTTAATATTTGATGAAAACAGTGATGAAACAGATGATGAAGCTAGTGATGAAAAAAATGCTTTATAATCTTCGCTGAAAACAGTGAAGTAACCTGTGATGAAACTAGAAATGATAAAATCAGCTTTAATATTTGATGAAAACAGTGATGAAACAGATGATGAAGCTAGTGATGAAAAAAATGCTTTATAATCTTCGCTGAAAACAGTGATGAAACAGTGATGAAACAGGTGATGAAGCTTGTGATGAAAAAAATAATTGTTTTTATCTTAGCTGAAAACAGTAATTTAACCTGCGATGAAACTAGTGATGATAAAATGCATTGTTATCTTTGATGAAAACAGTGATGAAACAGATGATGAAGCTAGTGATGAAAAAAATGGTTTATAATCTTCGCTGAAAACAGTAATTTAACCTGCGATGAAACTAGAAATGATAAAATCTGTTGAAATCTTCGATGAAAGCAGTGATGAAGCAGATGATGAAGCTAGTGATGAAAAAAATGCGTTATAATCTTCGCTGAAAACAGTTGTTTAACCTGCGATGAAACTAGAAATGATAAAATGTGTTGAAATCTTTGATGAAAACAGTGATGAAACAGTGATAAAATAGGTGATGAAGCTTGTGATTAAAAAAAATCGTTCTTTTCTTAGCTGAAAACAGTAATTTAACCTGTGATGAAACCAGAAATGATAAAATGTGTTGAAATATTCGATGAAAGCAGTGATGAAACAGATGATGAAGCTAGTGATGAAAAAAACTGCTTTGTAATCTTTGCTGAAAACAAAAAAAAAAAAAAAGAAAACAAAAAAAAAACAAAAAAAAAACAGTGATGTAACTTGCGATGGAACTGGTGATGATAAAATGCGTGGTTATCTTTGATTAAAGCAGTAATGAAACAGGTGATGAAACTGGTGATGAAAAAATGTGTTCTTCTCTTCGCTGATATCAGTGATATAACTTGCAATGAAACTGGTGATGATAAAATGCATTGTTATCTTTGATGAAAGTAGTGATGAAACAGGTGATGAAGCTGTTGCTGAAAAAAAAATCGTTCTTATCTTCGTTGAAAACAATGATGTTACTTGCGATGAAACTGGTGATGATAAAATGCATTGTTATCTTTGATGAAAGTAGTGATGAAACAGGTGATGAAGCTAGTGATGAAAAAAAAATCGTTCTTATCTTCGTTGAAAACAATGATGTTACTTGCGATGAAACTGGTGATGATAAAATGCATTGTTATATTTGATGAAAGTAGTGATGAAACAGGTGATGAAGCTAGTGATGAAAAAAATGCGTTGTTATCTTCGCTGAAAACTGTGATGTTACCTGCGATGGAACAAGTGAGGATAAAATGCGTTGTTATCTTTGATTAAAGCAGTGATGAAACACTCGATGAAATTGGTGATGAAAAAAATGCGTTCTTATCTTCGCTGATATCAGTGATGTAACTTGCGATTAAACTGGTGATTATAAAATGCATTGTTATCTTTGATGAAAGTAGTGATGAAACAGGTGATGAAGCTAGTGATGAAGAAAAATGCGTTGTCTTCTTTGCTGTAAACAGTGTTGTAACCTGTTATGAAACTAGAAATGATAAAATGCGTTGTTATCTTTGATTAAAGCAGTGATGAAACAGGTGATGAAGCTAGTGACGAAAAAAATGCATTGTTTTCTTCTCTAAAAACAGTGATATAACTTGCGATGAAACTGGTGATGATAAAATGCGTTGAAATCTTCGATGAAAACAGTGATGAAAACAGTGATGAAACAAGTGATGAAGCTGGTTATGAAAAAAATGCTTTGTAATCTTCGCTGAAAACAGATGTCACTTGGCGATGGAACTGGTGATTCTTGCGATGGAACTGGTGAACTCGATTAATGTCCCTTCGATGAAACTACTGATGATAAAATTTGTTGTTACCTTTGATGAAAGCAGTGATGAAACATCTGATGAAGCTTGTGATGAAAAAAATGGGTCAACTTCGCTGAAAGCAGTTATATTACTAGCGATGAAAGTAGCGATGATAATTTTTTTTGTAATCTTTGATGAAAGCGGTGATAAAACAGGTGATGAAGCGTGATGAAAAAAATGCGTAGTAATCTTCTCTGAAAACAGTGATGTCGCTTGCAATGAAACTAGTGATGACAAAATGCGTTTTAATCTTTGATCAAAGCAGTGATGAAAGAGATGATGAAGCTTGTACTGAAAAAATGCGTTGTCATCTTCGCTGAAAACAGTAATGTAACCTGCGTTGAAACTAGTGATGATTAAAAATATGTTGAACTTTTCGCTGAAAACAGCGATGAAACCTGCGATGAAACCACTGATGATACAATTTGTTGTAACTTTCATGAAACCAGTGATAAAACAGGTGATGAAGATAGTGATGAAAAAAATGCCTTTTTGTCTTCACTGAAAACAGTGATGTATCCTGCCATGAAACTAGTTATGATAAAATGCCTTGTAATTTTTGACGGAAGCATTGACGAAACAGGGGATGAAACTATTGATGGAAAAATGCATTTTAAACCTAGGAGCGCCAGAGCTTCGAGGATTGACTATAACATATACTATATAATGTTATTTACTGTCACTGTTAGGAATTATTATTATCCTTTTGAAATTCCCACCCACCTCCTTTTCCTACCCACCTTCAGTGCAGTTTAAACCTTCGAACAATCCGCAGTGTATTATGAAGTTCATATTTTCAAATTGCAAAGATAACCTTCGGTGAATAAACATTGTATTTACATGTGTTGCATAGACTTCAATAACTTATATTACCATCTGTACAGATTGGAACATTTTATGTGAATTCGAATGTGCATATCAAACCCAGTCAGCTACATCAACTACTGTGAGTTTTTTACCATCCTGTTTTCCCTACCTAAAGAAAGTTTCTAACAGTCACCGAGAGGACGCGATATTCGAAAATGTTTACGACGACATTTATTTTATTTCATGAACCTAAAATTACACTATTTTTAAAATCCCTTAGAATTATTTTCAATTAATAAAATTGTCATTCCTCATCGGATTGCAATAGTCCACCTTTCTAAAATTAGACAATTTACGTAAATTTCGGAAATATTCAATATTACATAAGTATATTCGGGAAGTATTCAATGTGAATATTCAATTAATTAATTTATTTGGGAAGTATTAATATTATTTACGTAGAAGTCTGATTTGTGACTGCTAGCGTCGGCGTTTAAAATGGGAACTATTCTGCCGCCTATCAAAACTTGAGCGGCAGATTTAGCCCGCTTAAATTTGAGCGAGGAATATCGTACACAGCGAGCATACGGACTGGCTGATATACCGGGTCTTATTTGTGAAGTCTAGGTGCATGATATTGATATGAAAAACAGGCATCAATGTTCATGTGTTGTAAAAGATGCAATTAATTTTCTAATTAAATATTTACACTTTAATAATAGATATGACTAATGTAATTGCTTTTTATGATTGCTTCTTGTAGGTCACGCAATAATTAGTAGATGCGAATGCCTGACTAGGATTGTTGGTATCGGTGCATATGTATTTAGAATAAACTTCTGACAATGAAGTCATTGAGCGCTTTTATTATTACCGTGACGACCCACGTTTACGGTACCATGATGGCAAAAAAGGCAATAAACATTCGTTCCTTATCGCTAAAATGCTCTCGCTCTTTCTTACACATTAAATTAGGGTGAGATAAAAGATGAGACACACAAAATATAAGCGTCTGTTTCTTCTAAAGAACTAATTTTTTTCCCTTTACAGGAAACAGATAGATACATCTTATTACGGCTCAGCTACGGTGACGGGTGTGGCGTTTCATTTTCTTTATGCGTGTGAGGGAGATGTATGATAATGATTGTATGTTTCCTTTGGGGGGATGCAGACATGCGTTCACCGTTTGTTGGATATTCGACTATTGTTATATAGTGTGTAAGAAAGAGCTGCAACACTACATGTAAACAAAAGCAAAACCATCAGCGCATTTAAGTTTGATATTTTTGAATATTTTTACTCACACTTCAATATTATCCTTTTAACTATATTCCATACTTTCAAAATTGTCGTCACGGCTAGTAGTATTGTAGGAATGAGAGAGATACAAGAAAATTATAACTTTGTTCCTTTGGAGGAAACAGACCCACGTACATTGTGTATCTCATCTTTTGAAAGAGCTGCAGCATTATTGTGATAAGGAACTTATGTTTACTGTCATTTTATAGCGTCACGGTACCGTGATCTTGGATTGTTACGGTAATAATAAAAGTGCTAATTGAAAAGCATCACTGAGAAACAGCCTTTATTTTCCTTACGACTACAGGTACCTGATTATTCATTATTGTTTTCACCAGAGTGGTGTAAACATTAATCGAATTCATACAATTGGTTCTTTTTATCACGTATGTATGTATTATCGGTCCCACAACAAAGGGCAATTTAACACCCCTTTGAAAAGTAATTATAAGTGATGAATAAAAAAAAATACGAGTGTGCTTTAGACCACACGACTGAAGTAAAACTTCACTGCTCTCTCTTGCTCATACAGTGTGATATAGACAATAGGCCTGCACTGTGTCTTAGATATACGAAACGTAACTGGCTTTGAGAGAAATAGAGATAGAAAATGTGTGATCGCACCTCTCTCTCTCTTGCCCCTACAGTAATATACGAAACGTAACTCTCCCTCTGTGTATCTTCACTAACTTATACCTCCCTCTCAACGTTCGCCTCGTTTTCGTATAACGCTCTCGTCACGCATTCACCAGCTTACTCCCCAAGTCAAGCGTGCGTAAAGAAGTTTTACTTCAAAAAGCCCATAACCTAACTAACTAACCATCACGCCGTTCCTTGCAGGGGTAGGCAGAGAGGACGGACCGCCAAACAACTCGGTCCTGGCACACACTCTTTGCTTCACTCACTTTCATACATTGTCTCACACATACTCTTCTATTATTCTGTCTTTTAACATGGCCCGACTCAAGTATCTGATTCACATGATCGTGCCATGTCTTCCTCGGGCATCCCCGACTTTTTCCAACATTCACATTTGCGTCATATATTCTTCTTACACTACTTTCTTTGTTCATTCGCTCTACATGCCCAAACCATCTGAGGGTCCCTTTCTTAATTTTACTCATTACGCTTACATCAGCCTTACATTCTTTGCGGATCTCCACATTTCTCACACGATCATACTTGGTTTTACCACACATACGCCACGGGATCTCATTTCAACAGCATTCCATTTACTTTCATCCTTCCTCTGCCAGTTCCATGTCTCACTGCCATACATCAGGGTAGGTACCAGGACTCCATTGTGGACTGCCCCTAACCTAACCTAACGTAACCTATTTAACCAAGATTTTTTCATTACTTTAATCTATTTGACCAAGCTTTTTCATCACTTTAATTGACTTTTCAAAGGAGTGATGAAGTGCCACTTTGTCAAGTTTACCTAGGTAGGTAGGTACCTAATTTTGGTTTGAAAAATTAAAGATAATCATATAACGGATGTTTGAAGCTAGAGTTACCTATAAATTTTTAAATTACCTAGATACCTACCTACTTGTACATTTTATAAATTTAATCAGTAGATTTTATAATAGTTCGCAACATCTTTATTACTTTTAATTAGTAATGAAGTGCCCCTATAAACATTATTCTACAGTTATGAGTTATTTATTTACAGCAGCTGGCAATATAATAAGATATATCCGCACCATAAATAAACCAAACCACATACATTTCAGTTTTCAGTAACCTAGCTGTTTGAAATCAGTTTCTGAAAGTATACTTTCAGCGCCATTACAAGATGTCACTACTTGTGCTCGCAGCTCGCATACTGAAATTTCCAAACGCTCAATATATACTCTGAGTTTATGCGGCTGAAGCATACTTACCTGGCGTAGGGGACACCGTGATCACTAAGGCGGTACCCCCAGGGCGAGGCTGTTCCATTGCACTCCGGTTCGGCTGACCCTTGCGATTATCCCTAATGCGGATAACTCGGGCGCGTAATTTTTGGTAGTCGGGACTGCGTACGCGCTGCTCCCGCCCTTTAACCGACGTATGACGTATGATGATGATGTGATAGTATGATCGAGGAAATCATGAGAGGGAGATTATGTATCTGTATTCTGTATCAACCCCCCCCCCCCCCCCCAGGATCAGAATTTTCGAATCCTGGGGGGGGGGGTTGATACTAGTCTTGGGTAACTGGCCAGAAATTCAATAACATAACCAACTGGTTATTAGTATGTAGATAACTGGTTATAAAACGGTTATTTGGTTATCTCAGTTATTGCCGGTTACAGTTGATGCTCGCTAGTTGTCTAGGTATTAGTTATCATGGTAATGGAGTTATGGAGGTATTTGGTTTTGTCCATGGGTATTGGGTATCGGGTGAGTTTTTGACCCACGAAAAGGGACAACGCTGTGCGAACTATCTAATATTACCGTTCCACCTCACCAAAGAAAAATAAAGACAAAAAATGTGACCCGTATGGCGCTGTCGATTTTTAACGAATATTAAAGACCAGTTACAAGCAGGGCAGCAATCAAAATTTTTTTAGAAGGGAATAAAATAAGTTAAATTAAATTTTAAATAAATACCTCCAATGGAAAATATATTATAAGCTTGTAAAAATGTAAATTTATTGCAATGCCTGATAAATCGAATGTAGTGAAATTTCACACGACTGCTATACACAACAAAGATTAAATAAGAACTGAAAATTTCTCGAAAGAAATACATGTAAATGAAGGTAGATAGCTTGTTGCCATTATTACATAGTTATTACTTTCAGAAATATTTTATTTACGGCATCACTCTATTATTATAACGGACCATTGTTTTTTCTTTCAATGTGAAACAAACCTGCATATATATCAACTACAAATATTTTTACAAAACAATATTATATTTATGTACGTTATTTCCCAAGCGCAACAAGTAAATAGATTGTTAATATTTTGGCAAAAAGTTATTATTATGAACAATATTCCGGTCAGAGTAATTATCAAATTACTGGAAATCGAGGAGTTAAAATACTTTAGCAATTAGGATGGGAAATTCCGACAATAAACACACTTTCTTCCACCAAGCAAAAAGGCTGGAAACTATCGGTGAGCAAACCCATGTCGATTATTCCCTTTTGCTGGGCGTTCTTCTTTTTTGGTTTATATGCATCCATTTACCTTTGGGTTTTGGTGGTCCTGATGAAGTAGAAGGAGCATCATAAAGTAAAACGCTTTGGGCACTTTAATAATGGCGTTCGGCACTGTAGCACTTTTGATTTCAGTTGGTGAAAACGCATTTAATTCAGCAAATGCAGAAATATGTGTTGTTTTTAGATGGGAAGTTTAATTTCCCGTTGAATTTTTATAAATCAGAACAAGTCAACACAATTTACACGGCGCTTTATATCCACGTTATGTTTGTCAAATCGGCCCAAATATTGCCTGCAATATTTACAATGTCACAATTTTTTAACAAAACTTTCACAAATTATAAACAAAATGTTTTAAACTTTTACACTTATGTAAAAATACCTAAATATACTAATAATATTCTAAGCGAAGCAATAAACTAAAATAATTAAACACTATTTTTTACTTCTAAAAAATTCCGCAATCGTAAGATTTTTCGAAAGAAATTCAGTATAATATTACAAGAATATAGCTCCGCACGCCACGCCGGCTCGTGAAGCTACAACTGATGGCTTAGGGTGCCAGTTGCCAGTTGCCAACTACTGGTTATGTATGACGTATGAGGTTGTGATAGTTATCTAGTTATCAGTGGTTATCATGGTTGTGTAGGTTTTGGTTTTTTCAGTGGTGGGAATGGGTATTGGGTATCAGGTAGTTTTTGACCAACCGCCAACAACCAACAACCCCCACAACCGCCACAACCAAATAACCAAATACCCGAGCTGCCGCTAGCGTAGTTGTGGGTATTTTTAAATAACCGTTATATAGTTGGTTATGTTATGCCGCTACCAAGACTAGTTGATACGTAGTTAGCCCGATACGGGCCGCTTAGCCAAATTTTTAACTACTCTGCCGTATTAAGTAAAAACACAGTGTCTTCCACGAGTCTCTCAAGGAAGCCAATATTACATATGACGTAATTTCCTCTCTCGGTTACCTTGTACCGGTAACTATCACTCGATGACAATGGATCCGAGGAACAGGCTATTTTTGACACCATTTCTTATTGGAATAAAATGGTACAATACTAACTGGGCGAAGCCTAACTAAAAGCCACCCGCAGGGCCTAGCAGCCTGCCTAAAACCTGCGGAGAGGCTATTTAACTGCTAGTTATTTATATATTACTTTACCAGTTATGGACATTATTTTTTCTTATCACTATTCTAGACGTGGAGTCTCAGAGGCTTCTGCGTTAACGTAGGATTTTTGAGCAAACACAAGCCGCTTAGCCAATTTTTTAAAGGTATCGATACTTGCCAAAAAGTACTCATTGAGTAAAAGTATCGGGTACAAAAGTATCCGTGTCGAAAAAAAAGTACTCGATACCACAAAGTATCGATACTTTTTTCGTGTCCCTACTTGCATACATCGACGGTGTCGTAGAACAACTTCTGCACTTATTCACTATTTTTGAGACTAACAAAGATAGTGTGCACTGCACAGTGCAGGTCAGGTCATAGTGTGGTTTTGATACCTATTGCATGTAATTTCATTAAAAATTCCTAAAATACAGACTTTTAAATCAACAAAATAAGCCAAAAGACAGAAGTGACAAGTGACAAAACGATTCTCAATTTATAGCAGATATTGTTTTTTTTAATTCTCGAAAACACGGTTTTTTGCCCCGCATGTTTTTTTTTACTTTTGGGACACGGTATCACTGGTCACTGGATAAGGAACGGTTCCAGTGAAAGAAAAGAGCGAGGGAACCGGTTCCATATAACCAGAAATATCGACGGTTCCAGGTTCCAGTGATAGCAAAGATCAAGGGAACCGGTTCCATGTATGTCGACCATTGGGATTAGAGGAAATTTAGGGTTACATTTTTTAAATCCCATGTTTTTTGCAAGATATGAGTGATACCGTCAAGTCTGTTATATGAAATTGAGACTGATATTATTATCTCAAAATTTGGACTCAAAGAACTGATTTTTGAAGAACTCTGACGATTTAGAAATTATTAAGGAAAAAATTGAACTAGACCCTCAAAAATTTGTAACTTTTTCAATTTTTCTATTATTTTTTTTATAAATCATCGGTATTCTTCGAAAAAGTGAAAAGTTTTGAGATAAACGTAATTAGGCCATTCTTACAAACTATGTGACTGCGATGCGACCACAAGTCGCCTACTGATATATGTTTCTCTTTAGGTGATACCCAGGTGCACGGCGCTACCCGAATTAATTATACTGAACTTAATTATTTTTTCAAGTGCAGCCGTGGAGTTAGTACGGTGTTAAGTGTGACTAGCGATGAAAACAATATTGTTTTCCTCCTCTATCTTTACTATAAGCTTAAAAAAGATCTGAAAGAAGATTTTGGGTTCCCCCATACAATGAAATAAATATTAATTATTGTAGGGCACTCGTCGCCATCAAAGAACTATATGAGAATGATGTCTAAGCAACTTTTTTTCAATTGATAGCTTCTCTGCTAAACCTTTTCTTGCGTGCTCTGGTGAATTATAATTTTATTAACATAAATATTTTCCCATCTCCAGAACAAATTTATCTTTCGAATCGTGCTCAAACGAGTAGCAATATGATTACAGATTATCGTTGCACGATCATCGCGACAGTCACACACCAGATGATTTAGATCCAGAAATACAAATAATAAAGGGAATATCGTCATCTAAATTCAATCTTTAATTCCTTGCACAACAATAATCTTAATATATATATTTTTTCTGTCCGTGAGTATGTCACTGAACTCCTCCTAAACGGCTGGACCGATTTTGATGAAATTTTTTGTGTGGGTTCAAGGGGATTCAAGAATGGTTTAGATTCACAATTTGGTCCACTGGAAAATGTTTTTTAATTAATTTTTTATTTCTAAGGAGTTGTTGATTTTGGAATGTTTTACATTGAATCCGGCAGACTGCGCTACCATCGCAGTATCGAATATTCAATATTATTCTATTTTAATTTTAGTTTGTCCCGACAGTTGTGTACAGGAAAACGTCTGTCGGGTCCGCTATAAATAAATAAAATAAATTGTGGAACATTCCAGAACACTCTCGAATGTTGTCCTGAGCGAAGCCGGGTAACCCAGCTAGTTTACTTATAAAATATTATATCTGTTACCAATTTATGATAATTTACTGAGGACACCCGAAAATAATATTGTGCTTGTCGACTTACCTGTTATTATTTAAGCCACTAATAAAGTACAACATTGGGACTTCGAATCCTTGGAATAACAAGGTTCCATCTGACAATGACCTCATTCTGAGATAACAGGCTTCAAAGATTTAAATGACAAAGTTTCGATACATAGTCAACTTAATATTATTTTGAGTATACAAATATGGTTAACTGAAGGTAGTAACTGATTTTAAGTATTATTAATGACAAGCAGTTAAAAACCCGTTCCGAAGGTTTTTGCTGCTAGGCCCTCGGTAGGCTTTTGGTTTGGCTTAGTAAGCGGCGCCATCCTTTGACAAATTATTGAAATCGAAACCGAATTGCAACGGTAGCTTTGTTTGAAATTTCACATACACAGATATTTATATGGCGCGGCGCAGCATCAAAGATGCACTCGAAGCCGGGTTTTTAAATTTCAACCACCCAAACGCAAGGCTATTAATACTGTTTGAAGATGATTTCTTGCAAACGTTTCTGAGGAAAGTTTATTTTTAAATGAACAAGTAAAAACTTTTTTACTATGCGTTTATTATTTTCCATACAAAAGTATATAAATCAACAATTAATTTTTACAGAACACCATAGAAATTATTATTTCGTCCCTTAGCTAACAACACCGCATAAGTCATTTTTACCAACTTTACAGAAGACGAAAAAAACTGTGCGGTGTTGAGAGGCCAACCGACTTGCGCGCTGTCACTTCTATTCGAATTACGCCTTCTGATTGACTAAAATCTATATCATGTGACCAATGGTTAGACGCGCAATGAGCAGCTCCATCTAAAGGCATTAAAATTTGAAAACCGCCAATTTTCGACTTGAGCGGTGTTGTAAGCTAAGGGACGATTTTTTATTTTTGTACTATGTTTATCAACATACAGCAACCAAATTCAATTAATAAAAAAATGTGCATACCCCTCCAGAAATGCATTGTAATACCTAAATTGTAATACTAATTTCCCAAAATGTATTTATTTACAAATAGGGGGTTTTAATTGGCACAAAAACAACAACAAGCATACAATAAATTGACATGACTGATAACACAGTAGATAGGTACATTTAAAAAGCTATAACTGTCAAAACTTTTAGTAAGTAACTATTAAAACAGAATTTCACCAGTGAAAAAACAGTGAGAGTTGGAGAATTTGATTGACATTTACAAACTTAACAAAACTTTCAAACCAACACCAAGAAGTAACACAAATATAAATTTGTTGTGTTACGTAGAGACCTAACACAATTTATCGAACACCAAGTAATTGATGGCAGAAATTATTTTTAAAACAAACAGATAAGTGCATAAAATAAAACAACCACATAAAAATCTAAAAAGACAACAAATAAATTTATAAAAACTATAACCAATTGATCATTTTAGACAACATGTCGTACATCCTCCATATCTAAATTATCACATTCGAGATTCTAGTTCTGTTAAAAAACAAAACTATCTGCATAATTAAATAAATTAATTCTAAGTCTAAGAGCGGTGACAAAATTTCCAGTCCTATAATTTCACATATTAAACCTGTCTTTACAAATATTAGGTTAGGTACTGTGGAAAAATCGGATGTGTAGGATATTAATTTCAGACCCGGCAGACTTAAGAACGTAAATAGAAATGTTATATATATATTTGTTTGATTTAACCACTCAAACCCATAAGCTTGTTTTCACGACAATATAACATTACTATACATAAGTATCACGTACGAGGCGTACCTGACTGATTAAATGTTTCCTTTAATTCTTTGCTGACGATCGTATCATATGTTTGCTACAGCAACTTTCGTTGTCGATAAAACAGGCAACTAAAGTACCGCAAAACAGGCAACTAAAGTTTTTAAAGTACCGCTCCTCCGAAATATTTAATTTTACCACTCGCCAGAGTATTCCAAAAGTACTATTATCCTGACCTATACTGACATTAGTTAAAAATAAAATCACATTTCATAGGAAATATCGAAAATCAACACTATTTTAGATGATTTGAATCCGTTATTGCACATCACAATCTTTTCTTTTTACCCTAAGTGTGTAAATTACTTGGTCAAAAATCAAAAATCTATTCTATTCTATCGAAAAAGTTGAACTAATTAATGCAGTCCAAAGGTTAATCAAACTCCTCTCCACCAGACGTTCTTTGTCTGAAGGTCAAAGAAACTAAAGTATCTACACACCATTCTGGTAACTCAAGTGATTAAGTCTGCCGACATGAAAAACGTTCATTAGAATTGTTTTATAACCAGAATTTGGTCATAAACATCTAAAAAAAATATGCCTAATTAACTAAGCATGGAGATTATCTTAATACGCAGTACCGTTGAGCAAAAACCTTAAATTATGTCCTAACTAACAGAGGCAGATTAGTAGGGATCCAGGCTTCCATTAATAAAGGCATAAACATACATCTAATAGTGCTTGGTCCGCCACTGTATCTAATAATACAATCTATAGAATTGACTGCAATATTTATTACTAATATAATAAGAATTTACCACTATGGTAAAACATCCACCGACAATTATTATTAATTTATTTTCCTATCACCGAACTCCAGGAGAGAACTTCTCAAATTAAGAAAAATGGTTTAATACAGGCTTATTCAATCATTAGTACATAGTATTTATTGCACAAACAAGCTGACTGTACTTCTTTTATAACTTCACAAGCCTTTACGTAAAACATAAAATGTAACAATACAATAAAAAAATATTGGGAGAGCATAAAAATGCAGGTAACTTCTAAAATGGCAACTACTGGCAATACTTGCAAAATGTGAAACAGTAATAAAACAAAATGGAATTCTTATAACACTAAAGATAGTCATAAATATTATAGAAAGTAATCGTTATCCAATGAACAATTATTAGTTAGCAGCACATCATTAAAATGAAATCTCAAGTCGTCAAAACATAAAATAATCGGAGAAAACTCAATGCAATTATTAGTTTGTTCAATAAAATTTCAAAATTTACCTTGTAATAATAAAAACAATTGAGAAATGATTGGGCAAAAAAATGGCAGAATATTTGGGGTAAATTTATGAGCATGTACAAAAATTTTCAAAAATTAGAATTTAAAATTGCTGTCATTTATAAAATGTTGGACAGTTTAACATTTCCTCCAACGACAGTTGGGTGTCCACAAGTCTTGTTTGTTTAGCGGCCCTTCACACTACTGACCAAATTTAAGTAAAAGTGTCATGAAAGCAGAGCTGCATTTCTTACTTTTTTGGCTTAGGTCTTAAATTGCTCAACACTTTTTAAATAAAATTGGTCGCTAGTGTAGACGGCTGTTAAATCATTGTTTGGTTGATGGATACACAGGTTGACGGATTGATTGGATGATGGATTGATTGGTTGATGGATTGATTGATTGATGGATTGATTGGTTGATGGATTGATGGATTAAAGTCTGGCGAGGAGAGATTGTTGCTCCACCATGACGGGATTGGAGTGGTCGAACTTGAGATGAATGTCAGGTATTTGCTGCTCCAACCATTGAGTAATGTCGGTCAATTTAGCCGTGTTGACGTGATACACAATGCTTTTCTCCCTGAAAAAAAACAAAAATGAACTGATAAAAAAAAAAGATTTTCCATACAGTGGTTGGTATTTTAGTGGTCAAAATCTTTGGTTTTTTTGGCACACGTAAAAAATCATTATAATATATGTAATCAAATAAATAATAGCATTTTTTTGTTAATTTGAAAACAGATTTTTAACTATGCAGAGTTGGTGAAAATACAGCATTACCTTTGGGGAAAGTTACACATCTGAACAAGTGGGGGAGGAGAATAGAAGAAGAATGTTGAAAGTATCATTCTGTTTAGATCTAGTCACTTAGCATAACTAAGTGACAATATCATAGCACAGATTTGATTTTGAGGTATTATGCTGTGTTGCACCCTCCTCTTCTAGCCAACGTTTTAGACAACCGTGCCGTGTCCATTATCAGATGTTACCTGATGATCAATAATCCAAAAATCAATCACAATAATACTATATGCCGTGAGAAGCTGTTGATCATGGTCATCACCAGCCGACACTTAAACTCCCTTCCGCTCAGAGATTCACCAGACCCAAAGAAAAGCATAACTCACTTCCTCTCCTTGTTGAGTCCTCCCTCTGCAACCAGCCCCTGAATGCAGTTGAGGATGCAGTCCAGCGACAGGGAGTAGGGGTGAGTGTCTTCCTTGTTGGTGAGCTGCCACTCCAGAGCGCGCTGGGAGTACTTCAGGGCACACTTCTCCTCCACAGTTATTTCCTGTCACCAACAAAATAAGTTTTAAACAAATAATACATTTTGTCCAGTAAAACAGATTCCTTTGTTTATCGGCAGAATATAATAAGTGTGCGTGTTTTTTTTTTTAGCTACAAAAAAATTCCCTCAGGGCCCATGTCATCTTTGGAGACGCTGTGTAGAGGGTCTTTTTAGGGAAAAGAAGGAGAGAGAGTTCTGGGAAGGAAAAAGTATGAAGGGTGGGTAGGAATCTGGGGATCAATGTATCCAGAAGTGAAGGATTTATGGATCAATACCTCCCTCTGCGGTGCAAGGCGATGGGTCGAGAGAGTCCGTCTGGAGAGTTCAAAGGTCTCCCTCAACCAGTCTCCCCCAATCCGACTCGACACTTAGTAAGTAGGCAATCTGGTGCGAAGACCTAGATAAACCTCACCCCATAAACCCAGACATCCCTGCTAAGTCACCAAACATAGTGAACCACTTGGAGTGACCTATGGTTCCAATCCAACAAATGGTTCCCGGGGCAGCGGTACCCATACCCGCCTCCCAAATTGAAAGAAATCCAAATGCCCAAGTAAAGTCAATTTTGCTTACTTTTCCTCTGCTATAGTAAAAAATTAAATAAAACCATACCATCCAAATATTAGCTACTTACATTACTTATTGCATACTTACATTCACTAAGACAACACATATTCGGTATATGCAGTTGAGGAAAGGCCATGACAGATGACTCAGAAGCCTATTCAACCTGCTATTTTCACCAATAATAAACTTGTCACCGCTGGTACTGTCTACTTCTTTAATTCCATCATTTTCCAGCATATAAATCAGACTGAATTCAAATTCCTGTAATACAAAACAACTGTTAAAATATAAACACATGCTTTTATTCCTACAGTTTTAAATATAATATAACCCAATACATAATTTCACTAATGAAATTCATTGATACTTTATGTGTATATATTTGAATTTGAATTACCTTTGGTAAACTTGTATTATTAACAGGGAACTCGTATCTGAGCAGATTTCGCAAGCGTGTGTAGCTCTCCCATAAAACAGCTGAAAAATAAAGAGATTGAACATTAAACCGTCATTTGCCAGAAGTGCATTGCGATTTTAACCCTTATGTATAAAGAAACTGTATGAAGGACAAGGTCAGAATCGCTTGCACCAATACCATTCTTGATGTAGCCAATGATTTCATTCAAATAGCAACACTAGAATATTTTTAAAAGCATTATCTATGACTTAGCAGATCGACTTTCCCAACTGTCTGTCAAAAGCGAAAAATACAATGTTTTATGTTTTGAAATGCTTACAGGTCTTTATTTATTTGCAAACTCCTTTGAATTGTGTTTTTCATGTTGGGCATGTATTCAGATTTGTGTAGAAATAATAAAAACAGTTTACATTTTTGTCATTATATTTTTTGACATATTATCATTATTTTCAATATTTTTTTTTAGTTAGTTAGCTATTCTGAAAAAACCTCTTACAATATTATCACGTAATATACATGAATAATAAGATACATTACCTGGTAAACAGAAAACAATCGCAAAAAAAAACAATTCCTTTATTTTATATGGATTTTTGATCAGAGAGCAACATGGTAAAATCCCCGTGGTTTTTCAAAATACGGCTTAAGTACTCCATAAAATAATAATAATGTCTGCGTATGAAAGGAAGACTAAATTTTCAACTTATAATGATGTAATTAAGAGGAGTCCGATCATTCGATAGACAATCAATCGAGATCTTACTGTATTTCACATATTGTCAGGTTATTCTCATTTTTGTGGGGTTTGTTTTAGTTGTAGAATTATCCGGAGAGTGCTCACCTTTGCTGACAGATCTGTGTGAGACGATGAGGTGTATGAGGGCGGAAGAGATTAGCCAGTGAAGGACGGGGTTGACGTACAGTTGGATCATGATGATGGGGATCACCATCGACATTGTGTGAGTACTCAGTTGGTGTCCTGAAAAAAGCATTACACAATTATAATAAAATTATATTTTAAATAATGAGTTCTCTGATGCAATTTTAAAGGTAAATTTTGGTAAAATTTTAAAGAATTTGCCTTTAAAGCAATTTTAAAGGTAAATTCTGGTAAAATTTTGTATGACCATGTTAAAAATGAGGAGATCTGGAAAGAAAGCGAGACTGATGTAAGAGTAATAGTTAAGATTAAGAAAGGGAAGCTTAGATGGTTTGGGTACGTAGAACGGATGAACAAATAAAGGAGTATAAGGAGAATACATAAAGCGGAAGTTAATGGTAGGAAAACACTAGTGAATCAAATACTTCAGTCGGGCCATGTCAAGAGTTAGAATAACAGAAGGGTATGTGTGTGACGTCTTTGTATGAATGACGTAAGAATGTGAACGAAGCAAGGAGCGTGTGCCGAGACAGAGTTGTGCGGCGGTCTATTCTCTCTGTATACCCCTGCGGGAAATGGCATGGTGGTTACGTAGTTAATCATTAAGTTAAGTTTTTGCAACCGAAGATCACCCATTGAAGTCTAATTGAAAGTAAATGCCAGAAGAGCTATTCTCTATCCTTGTGAGAACGAGATCGTTCTCCCGCGAGACGTCCTGTCAGATTTGTGTGATTTTCTACAGCTGTTAAATGAATAAATAATCATGCTCACTTGCAGGAATTCGTGTTTAAAATGACCCACACTAAAATGCGTGACAGCTCACAGCTGAAATTTTGACATCGGCCGATAGAATAAGCAAATAACAACCGTAGAAAATCACAAATTTGACAGGACATCTCACGGGAGAACGACCTTGTTCTCGCAAAAGATAGAGAATAGCTCTTCAGGTCTAAGTAGAACTTGGCGATTATTTTTCCACCTGATCAGACAATTTAAGGGAGACACTGATTAAATTCTGAATAGTGTTATTCCACCAAAATTATCTTTAAATACTATATAAAAATATCATTAACAAACCTTTCATTTTATTTTTGATTTCATCCGTCATCAAGAATGGCGCATTGTTCAATAACCTCAGCCTGTTTCCTTTATCCATTTTAATGAGATTTTTGTGAATCAGTAACGTCTCCTTCATCTCCTTCTTGGTGCTTTCCTCGTCGTAGTCAAACACGGTTGCGCCCAATCTCTTGAAAACCTGTGACAGCCAGATTATGTTCTCGATTAAAGCTTCTTCTGTAAACGGCACGGCGTTATGTAATGACATTGTCAGGGCGACGGCGACTATTTGGAAGGTGGTGATGATGGCCCCCTGCTGCTGCCTGTAGACTATCTCGTGGGACATGTGCTGGATGAGGAAGTTCTGCTCGGGGGTGATGCTCTGAGGCTCTATAGGCCGCAGCGGGTGGAAGGTCTGCTTTAGGGCCGGCCCCAAGAACTGCTTGGCAGAGAATGGCTCGCCTACATTGACGTAGATGCTGCCAAAGTGGTCGCTCAAAATGTTCAGCGCTTTGAAAAGACCCTGAAATAAAAATTAACCTCACCTTAGTATGAAACAATGTAGCGCATACATATTGTTATATTGAGGTGAAGAATTAGAATACAGTGAAACCCTCTTAAGAAGTTTTCCAAGGGACCACAAAAAACAAATTTCTTAAGCAGGAAAACCTTATATGTGGGAAAAATTGGGCCAATTTTGGGCCGAGGGAGCGAAAAAACCAAACTTCTTAAGCCACGAAACGTCTTAACAGAGAACTTCTTAAGAGGGTTTCACTGTACTATTATTGAAAGTAATGATTAGGAATAGTAACAGAATAGAGTAGGTAATGATTAAGTATAGTAACAGAATAGAGTTACAAACCGAAGTAGACTCCTTTGGTTTAGGCACACCAAGTAGCTCATAGGCAAATAACGTTTCTTCCATGACCTTGTCGTAGCTGATGTTGATTGGGACAAAAGTGATGTCAGCTACTTCATTGGAGAACAGAGGCTCCAACACCATTGACATAAAACCTGCAAACAATTAATACAAATACATTATATCAGTGAAACTTCTAGTAATCAGTTTTTTTTTAAAGGACTGAAAAAAACGATAAATGCAGGAATACAGAAAAGTGCCGTATTCACACAAATGTCATACCACTTGGGTGAACTGCACAAATATCTACAAATAATCAAATATTTCATTGTTTTACACCCATTGCTGCGTCAAGGTTCGTTAAAATCAAATTTAAAATGTTCATAGTCATCCATGCCTTTTTATTTGTGTACTATTTAACAGGGTAAAGTTTTCATATTCTTAAAACACCTAGGATTCAGCGATTCGTCAATGACAAGGGGCTCACATAGCCAGTTCTATAATTGTTAATGCAAAAGAACACAGAGATCCTCTATTTTCACCCTTTACCCCTGCAGCAGGACTGGCTCTTTAACGTCAATGTGTCTTTCCAGTTGTTGAAGATCACATTTACATAGTAAAAAGATCACAAGTGCTGCTGAATTTTCCAATTTCAGTTAGGAAATATGGTTTCGTATTTTGACATTTTTAAAAATGATCTATCAAGCAAAATATTTAGTACAAAAACTGCATGCTTTAAACAATTAAATGATTTTACGATTAATGTTGTAAAACGATACATAGAGGAATGATCTATTTTTGCAAGTTTTGTACGAAATTAATTTGGCACTGGAAGAAATAAATAACAAATGAGGGAAACTGATTAATTAGCGAACGATCCATCAAGATTTCAATGAAACTTTTTACAGCACGATTTAGTAATTCAATCACCCCAAGGGCGCCTTACATCAGTTATCATACATTGTGTAGGCTTTATCTAAAAAAGTTATTTAGATTCAAAGCCAGTTTCAGATCTAAGACTAAACGGCAGGTCAAGAATTGGTCCCAGCGCATTGGAAAGCTCTGTCCCCAAAATTTGCAACAAGCTTAACTGCTTAGACATAAAATGCTGAAATTACCAAAAGAATTCTAATGAAGGCTGGTTAGGTCGTGATTGACGAAAGACTTTAACCCCTCAGGCCTCGGGCATACTCGGTCAGATAATTTCTGCTTTACAATAAAATCCAAATAAATTAAATATTTCTGAATGTATCCGAAATCTAAACGATGTTTAAGATTATCTGTTCTGTTGTAATACCTATTTGGCGACAAAGGAAAAAATGTTAAAATTTGCTTACCATACTTCGGGGCCATACTCTTTCCACTTCGACTCCTCGTACCCTCTATGAAGAACTCCAGTGGAGAGTGATAGTCGGTGACCAGAGTGCGTACGTATTGCCGGAACACAGCTCCGTACAGTTTGTCCGAGGCGAAGGTTCGACGCATGTAGAAGGCGCACGTGTCACGCATTACCCTGCCCATACCCACCATAGCGTGGAAATCTGAAATCAATAAAACAATGTCACATTATTAACCTTTACAACACAATCTATCCCATCATGGGGCGTGTTTTGATTCTACGTGTTTTAGTGAAATTTCATGGATCATATATTATGTGATCAGATAAAAGATAGCTACGTAGATAAGGAAATGTGATTTATTTTAGTTCCTATCAAAAATTTATTTGTAACGAGAAGAAATCATATGTAGATTTGAGAGCTTCAAACTCTCGTCACCTTTGATACCATCAGATCGTTAATAAAAACCATTTTCAATTTGGGAGGCCCCACCGCCGCCCCGAGAACCATTTATTGGATAATCAAAACCCCTGCTAAAGGTTGTCGCAAGTGGTTCACTATGTTTGGTGATTTAGCAGGGGTACTCGGGTTCATGGGGGTCAGGTTTATCTAGATAACGATCAGGCGGCCGATATGCCTGCCCACCTACTGCGTGGCAGGCCAGATCGAGAGAAACTGGTTGAGACCTTTTGATCTCTCCGGACGGACTCTCTCAACCCATAGCCTTGCACTGCAGTTGGAAGGATGGATTCAAACGTCCGTTACTCCTGGACACACTTACCCCTCAGATTCCAATCCACCCCATACCTATTTCCTTCCCAGAACTTTCGCTCCTTCCTTTCCTTAGAAAGACCCTCCACCCAGCATCCCCTAAGATGACACAGGCCTTTGAAATTAAAACAAAATAGGGAAATTATTTTCCTCGGGACCTCCGGTGCGGAGCTAATGAATTAAATTTTAAATACTTTAATGGTCCCCGTTAAAATGTCGATTCTCGGTGCATTTCAGCATTTGAACAAATTATAATCAGCTGGCAAGCATAACAACACGACCGCTGTGCCGGACAGTTGATCACAATTTGTTCGAAGCTGAAACGCACTGAGAATCAGCATTTAAATGTCAAAAATTCTAAATGGCCCGGATTGACGATTTGATGTTCATCAAATGTAAAGAAAGGTTTTGAAGTACATTTTAAAGGCTGAAAAATGAGGGAAGATTTATATTCACTACACATTTTTAAACAATGGTTTCGATTTAAAATCATGTAATTCTAAACTATTTTTATAAGATGAACAAAAGCATTTGATAGGCAGATATTTGAGAATAGAAATATAAACAACTAACCCATTCCTGCTGCAACTGCCGGCAGTTCTATATCATAATAAAAACTGATGTATGTCATTAATATGAAGTCTGCATAGCTTCTATGTGTGGGTACAAACACCACAGGATTGAGGCCCATAGACGCTTTGAGCTGTAACAAAATAAAAACACTGTGTTACGAGCTTTGCAGGATCGTTTAGGAAGGTAGAAAATTTCTTTCAAGCATTACGTAATCTTAATATGTAAAAATGAATGTTTCTTTGTTTGTAACCATTCATCCGATTGCGATGAAACTTTGGTGATTTGTTGTGATGTCCATGATGGTTTCTATATATAATGGTAAGCTCTGGCATTATGAAATTACTTCCTGTACCATTCATCTGATTTAGATGAAACTTTGGTGAGTTGTTGTGCGCACACCAGCGAAGGTTTCTATATATAATGGTAAGCTCTGGCGTTTTTAAAATTAAAAAATACAATAAGTGGCGCACAAGTTGTTTGAAAAAGGAGTGTATTACATATAGTTTTGTGGCAGGGAGGGAAGGCAGGAGGGTGAGATGATCCAGGAGGGGAATGGGGGCGCATGGGAAAGCTCTGGCGTTTTTAAAATTAAAAAATACAATAAGTGGCGCACGAGTTGTTTAAAAAGGGAGTGTATTACATATAGTTTTGTAATACACTCCCTACCTTCTGCCTTCCCTCCCTGGCAGCTTTAGTTGGCAAGGAGGGAAGGCAGGAGGGTGAGAAGATCCAGGAGGGGAACGGGGGCGCATGGGAAAGGGCTGGCAGGGGAGGGGTGACGGAGGGGTGGGGGACGAGAGGGGCAGAGGGAGGGATAGAAGCAGCAAAGGAGACGTAGCAGCAGCAGGGGATAGCAGGGGGTAAATTTGGAAAATCTATGCTTCTCATACAGACAGCTGTAAGTGGCCTGTTCATGAGTTTATTCATGTACGCACCAGACGGAAAAACAAAAAATACTCCCGCGAATCCAAAATCACATCAATAAACAGAATTAATAAAGAAAACACATCCTTTCTTTGGGTGTCAACTCATGTCAGGTACTCGCTAGTAGAGAATAAAATAAATTTGCACTAATTTACGAGTTTGTCATTGTCCCAAGGCAATTTGTTAATGACAGAAATGCATCATTCATATTATATATTAGTGACTAATACATTGAATCTTAGACAATAGATTGGGAGGCAAGTGAAACACACCCACCATAATTAATTATTCATTCAGCAAATGTACACTGATTAATGTAATTCAGTCAGACAGTGGTGTAATGTCCACCCAGACAACAGGGCAAGCATTCAAAATGTGTTAAAATTATTTAAATAATCTTCGAATTTGAAAAAAATCAGACCAAAATCAAATTGAATTGAAAAACAATCAAATCGAAAAAAGAGGAATAAGATTTTTCTAAATGTTGTAACAAGTGTACTTATATGAAGATTTTCAGAAATCTGGTGTGGAGGAGTTCCAAATACAATGAAAGAGCCCATTGTGTACAATTGTAACAAATGTCAAAAATTCACACCGACCTCAATCTTTTTATTTTACAATAAAATCACATTACAGGTCATTTTTTTTTAGTCAATGCAATGTTTTCTTTTTTTACAATAGATCTACACAAGAGGTAAATAATTTTCCTCAGGCATATGTCATCTTTAGAGATGCTGTGTAAAGGATTTTTTAAAGGAAAGGAAATTCTGGAAAGGAAAAAGGTATGAGGGGTGGGTAGGAATCTGGGGTCAGTGGGTCCAAGACTGATAGACATATGAACCCTTCTCTTCCACAGCGGTACAAGGCAATGGGTTGAGAGAGTCCTGCTGGAGAGGCCAAATGGACTCTCTTAACCAGTCTCTCCCGATCTGGCCCGCCACGCGGTCAGTGTACAGACGCATCCGCCGCCACAACCTAGACAAACCTCACCCCATGATCCGGGCACCCCTGCTAAGTCACCAAACCTAGCGAACCATTTGGGGTAACCTATAGCAGAGGTGTTAGTTTTCCAATAAACGGTTACCCATACCCGCCTCCCAAATTGAAAGTGTACAGAGGAGATAATTTTGCTAGATATTGTCTATGATCCTGATGTTTTTGAGATTTGTGTGGTGTGAGTTTGAAATGTCAAACAGTTGATAAACGAATTTTTACCGCATATAATTTCTACGAGTTGATAATATTCAAAATGGCCGGGAGTTCAGGATATATTACAAGCAACCAAAACATCACTGGTAAATCAGCCATTATAATATGGAACCTTAAAACGACTATAAAAGTATATGATGTCTTTGCAGGTTCAAAAGTTTGCGCAGGAAAACAAAACTAGATTTTGACAGCCAATTGCATAGATACGCAAACAACACCCCACTCGCTACTTGGTATCGACTAGTTCGACCCACTCGTTGTTCGTGCAGAATGACTTTTGACGTTTGGCTTCTAAGTATGTACCTTTGACGAGGCTCGAGAATAACCAAGTCGACCAATGTACGTACTTTCGACGACGATAACGAGCGATCTGGCTTGGAGAATAGCAGTCCAGTTTACACACGTGCCACGAGACTAGCAAGTTGTTGCTACACCACTGCATTGATATGTTATCAAACATTATTATTCATAATTTTATCTTATTTATCACCACATGTGGTTAGTGGGTCAGTGGCATTTCAAATATAAAATACAAGGTTATAACATAAAGCAACATTTCCAGTCAAATTAAAAATACATAAATATTTGTGTAACAATCAGATTTAGTTATATTATCAAATAAGATTTGAAATTAAAAAAATTTACGAATAGTTTGTTTTAATGGAAATATTATGTTCATTGTAAACCCACCACACTAAAAATTTTGTAAGTTAAGACTCAAAGAGGGATTCAAATTTTGTATGTGATGACCACACAAGTGTCTTTATAGCTGGGCAGCCAGTGGGACCATCCTTTCTTTTGGGTATGCTTGGAATGAACCATCTACGGGTCAGAAGGGATGTGCACAATTCTATACATTTCTTCTGACTAATTCGTGGATGGTTTGAAAACCCAGCTATCATTGAGAGCATTCATTTCTATTTTCACGTTACTGACAGCACATACTGTTTTATCTCCCAGCCTGTAGAACCAACTTGCCAATGGTCATGCCGGAGGGGAACAATCACAAGGGCAATCTTGTTATTGAATGGAATCAATTTGGATATCGAAATTTTTAGTATCATTGAGGCTGCTTTTAAAAGGCAAGCTTGTTTCTTTTTAACATTAACTCCACACAGGAGGAAATAATTTCCCTCAGGGCCCATGACATCTTTGGGGATGCTGTGTAGAGTGTGTTTTATGGAAAGGAAGGAGTGAACCTGGATCTTGAAGAGATTAATACGAAAATAAATTTAAAAGGGTATACAATTAGATAATTTAGAAATTTTAGAAATTTTAGAAATTAGGAAAAGTGTTAATAGTATTTTAAATATTATAAATAACCAAACATTTTTTAAAAATAGCCATCTTTTAAATTTATTTTCGTATTAATACTTATATTTATAATAATTTATTTCGTTATTTAGACTTCCTATTTTGTTTTAAAAGATTTTTTTATTATGTTAATGTAATTTTTACCCATCCTAAAATAATTTTTATATTTCATTTTATATACCTAATTGTTTTTTATGATATTTTAAGTAATTAATCACCTCTCCTTTCTAATATTTTGCCCATTTTCTAATTTGTCTGTACTTTTTTTTTTTTTTTTACAGTTAATACCGCACAAGAGTCCCAACTGCTCCCGTCTGGAGCCAGTGAGACTATGGCATCCCCAACGAGGTATGTTATGAGGCTGAAGGTAGTGGGGAGGGGAAGGAGATAGAGGAGAGGAAGGTTGGGAAGTACCTGGCTATTCAGATCTGGTCACTAAACACGGCTAAAGCCATTTCAAGCAACGTTTCAATTCTGAATGGTGGTCTTACACCAGGGCGATACTGATATTATCTTCCACTCTGGAACGTGCCGCAAATATACTATATATTATTTTAAATGAATAAATTGTGAAATAACACAAATTAATCAAATAAAATTTATTTGTTCATATGAAGCAGATACTTTGTGATGTGACATTATAATTTAAAATAAAACAATAACTTTGTAAACACCACTTTTTATTTTTTATGTACTTAATGCCGACCGGGTTTCGCTACCACCGTAGCTTCTTCAGGGCAGTACAGAACTCTACCGAGTACAGAACTCTACCGAGTACCTCTCTAGTAGAGTTCTGTACTGCCCTGAAGAAGCTACGGTGGTAGCGAAACCCGGTCGGCATTAAGTACATAAAAAATAAAAAGTGGTGTTTACAAAGTTATTGTTTTATTTAAAAAAAAAAAAAAAATTTATTTGCGCACGCCGGGTTCGAACCCGCGACCTCCGGATTGTGAGTCGAGAGTCTTGCCTCGGGACCACGGAGGCCGTCATTTGTTGTCTTTTGTTATTTTTTATTAACTTATTATCCTGAAGATGAAAACATAGTTTTCGAAACATGTCGACATTGTTAATTAAATAGTGGTGTACACAAAGTTATTTGTTTTCATTAAAAAAAAATTAAATTACAATTATAATAAATTAAATTAAATAACAATAATAATATTAGAGATCAGAAAGAGCGTGAATGCGAATTTGAATATTATATAACCAAAAATTATTTTTAAATGACCTAATATTAAACCTGTTTCCATTGTAAATTGTTTCCTATTGCCCCTCTTCCCTCTACCCATTCTTACCTTTCCATCTACTATGTCTATTATTTATAATTATTTTGTCTACGTCTATGACCATTGTTTTTATCTATTATTTGTAATTAGTTAGTAAATCCTGAAGAAGTGAGCTTAGTTCATGAAACATGTTGGTTTTGTAAACAATAAAAGTGGTAAAAACTAAGTATATTAATAATTTTAAATTAAAATGGTGCCACAAAATAAGTTTGCTGTGTTTGAAGAAGACATAGATATTTCTTCTTACCGCAAATATATTCTTCTCGTTAACAAAAGCGCTGGTGTACATTCTGCAGAGGACTTTGGTAGTGAAGATTCCAAGCCAGCGAATGATATATAATTTCCTGTCTAATCCGATCTCTTGCAGCATGGCCACCACTTCCTTCTGCAACTCGGCTTTGGACTTCTTTAAAATGGGACTTAGCTGAAAACACATTTATTTATTCATCAATAAATAAACTATTAATATGAATTTATGCTTTATTACACAGTAGCACCACACACAGGCAGGCAAACTGCCAGGGTACATACCTCTTCGAGAACCTGGTTCAGTTTCTTGCTCTTCGCCGTGACCGTCTTAATCTGCGCTGTGGTGAGGTGTTTGTTCAGGCAGTACGCCGGCTGCGGGTCCCAGTGGCGCGTCATGAAACCTACGGCATCGTTGTTCTTACGCCGCGGTTCCACGATGTCGCGGAAATTGGCGAGGACGCGATCTTTCGACATCTTGGTGGGGAATAAGAGCTCTGAAATAAGAATATTCATTTGAATTTTTTTTTGAAAGAATAATGTTGGTGAGTTCAGTCTGTTTGTGGCAGTCAGTCAATGGTATCTTCTGTCTTTATTGCTTTGAATGAGGCTGAGGAAAATGGAAAATATTTAACAACTTCAATAGCATAGTGGGCTTCACATTTAACATTTTATGGTGGTTGGTTTGTTGTTCTGAACCTTTTTGTAGTTGTAGTACGTTTAGTAAATTCTGGAAATATTTTGCACTTTGACAGGAAGAGTGCACACTAGAGTAATTTTAAGTGTGGAAGGGTGGATACGATTTTTTTTTTTACATTAACTCCACAAAGGAGGCTTTAAGAAAAATATTTCCCTTAGGGCCTAAGTTATCTTTGGGCAACTAAGTGGTGGGTTTTTGGAGGAGGGGAAGGATTGAACATGTTGCAGGAGGGGGGAAACATAGAGGCCAGCAAATTGTTCCACAGACGAGCTGTTGAACTCAAGAATGAGTCTTAGAAATGACCCATTCTCATGTGACAAACATCAACCAAGCGCCCTTGAGGTGATTTTTCATAAAAACGGCGCTATAGAAATTATCCAATTATTATTGTGTACAAATACTGGGTGCGCATTTGGCGTGGGACCAGAGAAGCAATGATGCTAGTTCCTCGGAACATCTTCTGTTGAAATACCATTAGAACAAGGACGGCATTCCTACCCAAAGCCTGATCTAAAGATTGCAATCCGTTTGTTAAAAAGGGGATTATTTAGGAATATTTAGCATTTGACAGTAGAGGAACACGCTACCGTGGTTTCAAGTATAGGAGAGTTGATATTTTAAAGATTTAACTGTATCACTTTAACTGTAACACAATACATCAATAATTTCAAGTATAGTAGCGAGGACTTTTAAAATATCTAACACACAACCCGCTTATTGTCCTTGAAGCAATTTGAATTTTCAGTGAAACTTTTATATCTTTTTCTAAGTTATTTCTCAATTAGACAGCAATATGTAATGTGTGATATTTTCCACTATCAACTTTATCACAAACTCTGGGGTTCCACAGGGATCATATCTTGGATCTTTACTATTCTCGCTCTTTATTTATCAACTCTGTCTTCTCTACTATTCTCGACATTTAACATTGCATAAAATTTTCAAAGTTTCTCCTATTTGCAGATGACATTAAACTATTACTTTTAATAAAAAAAACTTTGGAAAATAGCTTGCAGCTACAAAGCGATATAAATTCTACCGTTGACACCAATCAATTAGGATTTAATTCTAAGAAATGTTCCATTATGTGCTGCACACAAACAAAACTGCTGCAAACAAAATGAAATGTCTTGTCTACCTCTAAAGCACACTGTTATTTAGAGCGATTTGGGAATCACGTTTGATACACACATAACATTGCATGACCAAATAGAAATGATATGCAGCAAAGATTTAAGAATGCTGAGATTTGTGCTGAGCAACTCCAGGCATTTTTGCAGCTCGGCCGCCATTTGTGCCGCATTTTTGGAAAGCGGCTTAATAATATGAGGACCAGAGGATTTTACATACTCTCTAATATTTACGTACAAAAGAAGTTTCTGAGATATTTATGAGATTTCGGGTTATATCCATCGGCCTTTATGTCTGATGTACTGGGTTTTAATAGCATCGCCAATAGACGGAAAACTACTTTGCAGATACATGCATGTAATCTTCTGAACAATGTATGTTTTTTATGGGTTATGTAAAACGTAAATGTACATTTAAAATAGAGTAAATAAATACAAATAAAAAAAGGTACAGATGATCATTTTTGCACAGGAATATTATGGACTTTCCAATAGACGAATCAGTGACAAACATAATTAAAAAAATAATATTTGGGAATGCTACTTAACCACAGAGTTTCACTGAACTAATTGAGATCATAATTTGACACCTCAAATCCACAAAAAACACTAACTGCCGCGAAATATCAACAGAATGAATACATCAATCAATGTGATTATGGAGCGCATGGCTTATCATTTATCCGTCAGAAGAATTTGATTGAAACATTATCTAAGAGATAATCAAATAATTATTTTTTTATCATGTTACTGTGAAACATTATTACCAGAGGGAACTTTGAACTTAGACAAATATTTTTTTATCAAAGATAAGAATAAAATCAATGGCCAACGATATTATCATAATGCACAATATTATACTAAAACCTGGCTAAACTTCTTTATCGCTGATGCTAAATTTTCGCCACGCGCCAGATATATCTTTGTATTTTCAAACTAGCTAAATTGTTTTTTGCAAAATTATGTTTTTGTAAATTGTGCTATCTTACTAGATAACGTGTTTCTAAATATAAAAAAAATAGTATTTAATCTACCATAAGTAGTTTCCCCAGAGTAATCAGTCACATTCAGAGAAATGATTTTTAATAGTATCCTAAAGGATACACTGGCGAACAAGAGGTTAAAGAAATCAAAGAAGAGGAATTATACAACATTTTGAAAAAAAAAACGTCGTAGAATTTGAAACAAACAACATTTAAATAAAACCCAGTCCACCTCAATACAGGTAATGAGGAGCGAGGAGGTCTAAGAAAAACATTATGAATTATTTTTTTATTTTGTAATAAAAAACATTATTGTTAAATTGAAATTGAATTAAAAATGAACTGAGGTTAAATTTAAAAAAAAAAAAGGATAGTCGAATGCAAAATTGTGGTATGTACAGGTCGTAACAGCACGTACCTGAAGGATATTAAACCAGCGTATTTGAGCATATTTGGGGTAAAAAGTAGATGTCATTTTGCTGTCTGATGATATTTTTTTCCTAGTAAAAACGAAAATATATTTTTCAATCACACGTCGCCACTGATCCCACTTCTACTCGTCGCGACAGGACCGTAAGATATGCGCACTGTTTTGTGCATTACCGTGTTGCTTTTAAGGTGACCCGCCGCTAGGCTATACCAGACTACTCAGTTACGACATGTGCTGGAAAAATATTTTTATTGTTTTTAATTGAAAAAAATGTTGTAGAAGAGAAAAATGACTTATGCATTTGTTACTCCAAATACGCTTAGGAATCGCTGGTTAAAATCCTTCAAGTACATGCTGGTACAGCCTGTAAATATAGGTAAAAAAAAATATTTATCAACCACATTTCTTCTATTTTGTAATGCCACGCAAAAAAAAAAAAAATTATAGTTAATGTGAAGTTTAAAATAGCAAACATATTAAACGCAATATTATTATGTACCTATTTAAATACAGCTTTAGGTTATAAGGTCTACAATAATTCATGTAAATAAATCATTCATAAGATAAGATGAATAAATAATAATCAAGCACATACAACCATAAAACTATACTAATAAAGGCATATTGTCTAATACCACATCGATATATGCACTAATATCTTGTTGATGTATGCACTAATATGTCATCAATATATGCACTAAAATCTCTTCGATAAATGCACTGATACCTCGTCGATATGTGCACTAATATCCTGTCAATATATGCACTAATATCTCATCAAAATACGCACTAATATTTCATCGATGTATTAGCTAACACCTCGTCGATGTATGCACTAATATCTTGTCAATATACGCACTAATATGTCATCGATATATAAACTAATACCTCATCGATATATGCACTAATTTCTTGTCAATATATGCACTAATATGTCGTCAATATATGCACTAATATCTCTTCGATATATCCACTGATATCTCGTCGATATGTGCACTAATATCTTGTCGATGTATGCACTAATATCTTGTCGAAATATCCACGATATATACACTAATACCTCGTCGATATATATGCACTAATACCTCATCAATATATGCACTAAGATCTCGTCGATATTTGCAGTAATATCTCGTCGAAATGTGTTTCACTAGCGATAATCAGTGCGCACTGCGAGTAGGCCGGATTTTGTAGTATCCAGTCGTTCGGCATTAGAGCGATGGAGGCCAAATTGGACATACAAAGGTGGAATTAATTTTTTTGCTTCATGTCTCATCTAAATACAATACGCCAATGCATCCAATGGATTATAAAATAGTACAACTATATAATATTGGAGAAGAAACAACATTGTAATATTTATTTACTTTTATTTGTTATTACATTGTAATATTGTATGTATATTATTACATTGTAATAACAAGGTGACTTTGAAATCAGCTTTGTTGGGAAAATGAATTGTAAGATTGTAATCAATCTGATAAATCAGTTGTTGTATATTTATACTGATAGGTTTTATTAAATCGTAGATTGATGTGTTGGGAATAGAGAATACAATCCCGGGATCCCAACCCATTTTCGATCCCGAAAATACCGGGACTGCTCTTTGGCTAATCTCGAGATTTTCGGGATTGCCACAATCAGGTCTAGTTTGCATTCCGTAATCCGTTGCGCCTTGAATTGTTCGGAAGTAATGCGCGTACAAACACTTCGGAGATTAATTTTTATTTATAATAGATTTTAACTACGACACCTGAAATAAAATTTCCCGCAAATATATCAACATAGTTACCGAGACAACGATTTGTTTTGCTTTTCGTCTGACATTATCAATAACTCGCTTTTGTAAGGGACAATAAACTTATAATAAATATTAACTCTTGAATACATTGTACCGCTTATATTTAACATGCTGCCATACGATTTGAAAAAATATTGCTCGACACGTAAATTTGCTCTATTGTTAAAAAAATGGCTATTGGAATCAGATTTTCTTTATTGACTGACTCCTAGTGCACTTAAAAATTTTTTATTTTTTTTTAGACGTATTTTATTATTATTATTATTTTTATACTTATTTTTGTTTTTATTATGTATTTTATTAAATTGAAATATTTTTTTCCTGTATTGTATTATACTTAATTGTACTATGTTTCTGTCCACACTGTTCCTGCCGACAAGCTACTTGCAGTAGCTTTGCAGGTATAATGTAAACATGAAAAAAATCTATTTTCTGTAATAAAAAAAATAAATAAATAAATAAAAAAAATAAAATAAAAAAATATATATATTTATAATTTCATAACGCTAGAGCTTACCATTATATACAACCTAAACTACTCGCATATAATGTAGCTTTCTATTGGTGAAAGAATTATTGAAATCAGTTTAGTTGTTTAGGCGTGAAAGCGTATTTTATTTTATTTTATCCCTATTATTAACCACATTTCCTAATCCCGGGATAGTACCGGGATCCCGGGATTACGCATCAAAAATCCCGTAATCCCGGGATTTAAAAACATGTTTGGGATTGTATTCTCTAGTTGGGAACCGTAATACTTATATTTTGGACATGAGAAAATGTCTAATAATTTTTATGTACATATTTGTTTACAAAAATGGAATTACTTACTGGCCGTACAGTTTGCTGGAGTAGTTTAAATATACATAAAAAATGTAAATAGTCTTAGGACCTCTGTCCACAATATTTACAGCTGACATGACATTCATGTTGGAATGTTATCGAAATGAAAAAAACAAAGTCTGTAAACAATTATTAATTTTCGTATAAACATCTTAGTTTTCTATCATTGCTCAGACACAATATAACAATTGATAAACAAACAAACAATGTCATCACCAAAGAGATGTATATTTATTTCTGCCATTTGTAAATATGAGAGATATATTTAACATTTAACCTTTTTAGCGCGGATTCGATGTTATATAAATATAGGCATAGGATGATTGATTGATGTACGACAATATCAGATTTTGTAGTAGGACTTGTCTCGAAAAGGTCTCACGGCCGTCCACTGCCAAAACTATCCAAAATGGGGGCAAGCCATACAAAAGGCGGATGCAAAATAAAAAACATTGCTTTCTCTCATCGTCCTTCTATTAAAACAAATTATTTTTCATTTCTCCATAAGTACTTCTTCTAAAGGTAGATTTTTACTTTGTTATGACATAATACATTGAGACTCTCTTAAGAAGTTTTGTGGCTTAAGAGGTTTGGTTTATTTGGTTACTCAGCCCAAAATTGGCCCAATTTTTCCCACATATAAGATTTTCCTGCTTAAGGGGGGGGGGTAATGTTTTAAAATTCATTTTTAAAATTATTTTTTTTCTAAATGTGCAACATGTCGAGAGTATTGTGTCAAAATTTCAAGTAAATCGGAGCAAAACTAACGAAGATACAGCATTTCAAGCGACCGGCCCTCTTGCTCTTTTCAAGTATATTTCGATTATAAAAAAACTTTAAATCGATTTTCTCGCAAATAAATTTTTATAATCCGTGAACATCATAACTCAAAGTTTACTAAACCGATGTTTTTGAAACTTTGTAAACTATTTTTACACATAAATCAACAGGTAGTGACGAAGAGTTTTTTTTTGTTTTACCATTTTTTTCCATTTTATAATAACAAATTCATCGAAAATTTTAGCAAAAATCGCATTTTTGACTTCAACATGCTGCAAAAAAAAAAAAATAAAAAAAAAACTCTTCGTCACTACCTGACAAAACATATTACCTTTTGAGTCCATTAAATTTTTTTTGTTTCAAATGATTCGTTAACGAGTTATGATGTTCACCGCATAACACCTTTTTTTTCGAAGTGCCTCGGGAGATTCGGTCTCACGGACTTATTTATTAATATTTTTAATTAAAAAAATTTTCAAAGATACTTCCGGTGTCATACTATAACGTGTATATAAAAGAAATAAGCCAACATTATTCATATCTCCAAAAAAAAAGCTAGAAAATATGCCTTTTTTTCGCCTTTAAAACCTTACCCCCCCCTTAAGAAGTTTGTTTTTCCGGTACCTTGGAAAATTTCTTAAGGGAATTTCACTGTATAATGAATTAAAGTGAAATTACTGTGTTAACAGCGCAGAACTAGCATCATTGATTCCTTCGGCACCGGTGCACAGTCGGGGAACACATCAAATGCGCGCCCAACATTTTTACAGTTGACATTTGTCACATGGGAATGGATCATTTCTACGACTCGTTCTTGAGTTCAACAGCTCGGCTGTGGAATGATTTGCCTGCCTCTGAATTTCTGCCCTCTTATGACATTGGTCTCTTCCAGTCCCAGGTAAACTCCTTCTTTTCCACAAAAAGACCCTCCACACACCATCTCTAAAGATGACATGAAAGCCCCTCAAGGAAATTCCTCAGAATGTGTTTTTTTTTTTTTTTACATGAGCTCCACACAGGAGGCCCTGATGAAAATAATTTCTCTTAGGGCCTATGTCATCTTTGGGGATGCTGTGTGGAGGGTTTTTTAAAGAAAGGAAGGAGGGGAGAGTTCTAGGAAGGAAAAGGGTTTAAGGGATGGGTAGGAATCTGGGGTTCAGTGTGTCGTGGTCATCCGCCTCCAAGACCTAGACAAACCTCACCCCATGAACCCGGGCACCCCTGCTAAATCACCAAACGTAGCGAACCACTTGGGAGTTCATTTAAAAAAAAAAACTTTATTAGTTCAAAATCCACATGTTTCGAGGATAATTTTTCTTCATCAGAATGTGTTGTATATAAAATTAAATACAGATTAATATTGGGTGAGGGGTTAGAAGGCTGGGGCAGAAGAACTGACGAAGGTGTAAAGAAGTGAAATACAAGGTTCTTAGAAGGGGAAAAATGGCTAATTGGGAAAATATTGAAAAGACAATTGCTAAATTAATTATTATTGATTCTAAAATAAGTGACCCAGAAGCAGTTTGAGGAAGAGGTGGATTGATAGTGTGAAAGAAGCTGTAAAAAGAGTAGAGAACAAAATATCACAATCTCAAGTCACAAGTTTATTGCATTATTATTTGTACTTTGTTTGCATCAACTTGGACAACACAAATATGATTACAAAATCAACAAAGACAATTTTAGAATCAATACTTTTATAGTGGAATAATTTATTGACCAACACCTAAAATTATAATATTTAATCATTAAAAACAATATTAACCATTATCAGACTTCAATTTGGGAGGCGGGTATGGGTACCGCCACCCCTGGAACCATTTTTTTGATAAGCAACATCTCTGCCACAGGTCACCAAGTTGTTAACTACATTTGGTGACTTAGCAGTGGTGCGCGGGTTTATGAGGTGAGGTTTGTCCGGGTCTTGGCGGTGGGTCTGTCTGCCCACCAACTGTGCGGCAGGCCAGATTAGAAGAGACTGGTTGAGGGAGACTTTGATCTCTCCAGCAGGACCCTCTGGGAACATTGCCTTGCACCGCAGTGGGAGGGTTGGATTCATACGTCTGTTACTCCTGGACAACCCGCCTGACCCCCAGATTCCTACCAGCCCTGCATACCTTTTTTGTTCACAGAACTTCTTATCCTTTCTTTTCTAAAAATACCCTCCGCACAGCATCCCCAAAGATTATGTAGGCACTGAGGGGAATTATTTTCCTCAGGGTATGTAGTTAAAGTAAAAAAAAAAAACAAATAAATAATTGAATGAATCTTTTTTGTTTGTCTTTTTATTGGTTAAATTTTATAATAATTTCCATAAAAAGTAAAAAAAATCTAATTTTTCACAGTACATGTTTATAAAAGCAATTACAGTTAAAAGGGGTTTACATCTTATTAAAACCACACAAAAGAAAGCTAGAATTTAAAAAAAAAACAATGTTGTAACTTTCAAGTTTTCACTACCCTCCGAACAAAAATTTTGAAATAACTAATTATTAACCATCACACCTGTCTGCAGAGATAGGTGGGGAAGACAGAACGCTGCACCACTCCTCCCAGTAATAAACTCCTAGCTCCGTATTCATACATTCATTTACTGTCTCATCAGATATTCGATCGTGCCGTAATTTCACGGGCATCTATGATTTCTTCTCAGATCTCCTTGCGGCTCGTAAGTACTTCAATATACTATTTACAATAAAACAAAAAAAATTACAATATGTTTTATAGTAATCTTACCTGTAAAGTACATTTCTAAAAAGTCCACTCCCATTTCTCTAATGAAATCTGCGCCGTTTACTAAATTAGACATTTTCACGTCACTAATATTACACTTTCGAGAACACAATGACTTTAATAAATCGATTCACACTGCATTTAATTCAAAACAATAATATTGCGCTTGATTGAGGCACAGCTGCTAGAAAAGAGATTGTGTTAAATGTTGGTAATTTTATAATAATATTATGATATTTGGAAGATACAAAACCATTAAGCAGATAAGGATTTATCACAACACCGAACCAGCACTCCTCATTAATAATTTATTTAAAATAATAACGTTATCTCAGAAAAATTTTAAATTAACATTTCTTGCAAATGAGATTATAATGTTAACATCACGGTGTTCCGCAGGGGTAGGCAGAGAGGATGAACTGCCAGACAACTCGGTCTTGTCACACACTCTTTGCCTCATTCACATTCATACATCTTCTATTATTCTGTGCCATGTCTTCCTCGGGCGTCCCCGACATCATTCACATTTGCGTTGTATATTCTCCTTACACTTCTTTCTACGTTCATTCGCTCTACATGCCCAAACCAACTGACCGCCCCTTTCTTAATCTTACTCATTGCACTTACATAAAAGCCTTGCATTCTTTGTGGATTTCCACATTTCTCACGCAATCACATGGTTTACCGCACATATGCCTAAGGGATCTCATTTCTACAACATTCAGACTACTTTCATCCTTCCTCTATCAGTTCCATGCCTCACTGCAATACATCAGGATAGGTACCAATATCATAATGTTCGGTTTTTTATACCCAATCGAAGAATATTTTGAAGTAATTTAGTATGTTATTTTGTTAAGGCGCCTTATCCCTGCTCAAAAAGAAGAAAATGGAGAGATATGTAATTACAAATGTTGGAGAAAGTGCGCTAATGTTTAAAACGACAAAACTGAAGCGAAAATTATGAAAATGTTTAATAAAACACGACTCGTTTAAAATAGACCAAAAATCTCATGGGGAATGTCTAAATTAGCAAAAGACTGTGAATTTTTTCATACAGTTAACTTCTAAAATAAGTGAAATGAATGTGTTTATAATAATTTTCGGAATTTCATATGAAACGACAATAAAAATAATTTTCTGTTAAGAATATCATATAGTAGGAGGGTAATTCATCGATTGTCAGATTTTTTCACGCAAAATTTGAGTTCACTGAACCAAAGTTATGCAGGACGCACAGATAACAGAAATTAATAATTTTTAAGACTGAATTAACACACAATTTAAATATCGCTGATCTAATATATTACTTGTTAAGTTATAATTACTTTTAATAAGTAATTATATTGTTACAAATAATAACATCATTTCTCAAATATTGTGGCAATTATATAACAAAGAAATTCAATATACTAAATAGTATTTTATGCATACAAGATTAAAATTATCTACAATTTGTAAAACATCGATATTTTATGTAGCTGATTAAAATACAAGGTAGTTCAAAAATTAAAAACCTGAATCATTAAAGTGAAATTTAAATGTCAATATTTTAATGTAAAAAGATTAAAATATTAATATCAATGGTATTTGTTTCTAGGATGCTAAATGGCTAGCTAAGATGGACGATAACTAGAGAAAGGTAGCTCTGTCTCTTTCTTGAACAAAGCGTTATCTCACAAAAACTGAACTTTCACAACACCCAATATTTACGATAAATTATGTACAAATTTTCGTAAGTCGTTTAATCTAAATAAAGCAGCTATATTCAAATTAAATTAAGCATAGGTAATTTGACCAGTTTTAAGTTATTTTCTTGCATTATAATGTGCACTTAGTAAGATATTTCACAATTTTATTAAAATTTGACACGAGGCCTCGAGAATCACAAAAATTCCTTCAGTTACAACATTAACAAAGAATCGCATAAAAAATAGGAAACCCAAAATTTAATCATCATCATTAATTATTCATTATAGACAATATTCATGACTGCGTTCATTCGAATAGATTACAAACTTCCGAGTCATAGAGTAGAATGAATTGTATTATTCATTAGCATTACAGAAACCACGGGCAATGTGTTAACATCTTGAGTTTATAATGAAGTTGAAAAACAAGTTTAAAAAAGAACAGAGGTATTTTATTCACATTTTATATTAGTGAAATATGCTATTTTAATTTGTAATTGGAAATCTTTACCAATTGAAGTGTTTGACACAAGTTTTTAGGCAGTAAAAAACTCTGTCATAACTAAGTAGGTAATAATGACATTTATTTGGAAAAACCAAACCTTTGAAAATTTTTCGCAATAAGATAAGGTTTTTTTTTAGATAGGTATATAATATTGAATTATGTAAATATTTTTGCAAGTTTAAAAGATAGTTAAATCTGAACATTACAAAAGGGTTCAAAGATCGTACAGCTTCATGTGTGATTTTTTTACAAAGGTATTAGGAATAATATGTGGTTTGCATATAAAATGATTACAATGTCTCATTTTCCTCGTAGAGCTTTTTATGAATATCTTAATGGATTTGTTTTCAAATGGTTGTTACACTTATTTATATATTTTATGGGTCAAGGATCAATACAGGTGTGTTTAATGTTTGGTTGGAGGTCGCTTTGCTTTTACGTTGCTAAAATTTATTTTTGATAAATCCCAAAGAAGTTTAAGTTTAGCCGAAGAAATCAAAAAGGTTTTACATGATTTAATGTATTATTTAAGTACATAACATTGTTGGCCGATAACCAAGATATCTTCATAAACGTTTATTTCGAGATAAATATTTGAATATTTTGGAAAATTTGATTAAAATGTGTTTGTGGAGTAACATTATTTAGTGTAGTGAAAATTTGATATAAATGCGTTAAAATGTGGAGTAACGTTATTTAGTGTAGTGAAAATTTAATTTAAATGAATTAAAATGTGTTTGTGGAGTAACGCTATTTAGTGTAGTGAAAATTTGATTTAAACGTGTTTTTGGAATAACATTATTTTAATAACATCATAACTTTATTTGATTTAAAGGCATTAAAAGGTATTTTTGGAATAATACTACTTAGTGTAGTAAAAATTTGATTTAAATGCATTAAAATGTGCGTTTGGAATAATGTTTTTGGAATAACATTATTTAGTGTACCGAAAATTTGATTTAAACGCATTGAAATGTGTTTTTGGAATAACTTTATTTGGTGAAGTGAAAATTTGATTTGAACGCATGTGTTTTTGGAATAATGTTATTTAGTGTTGTGACCAAAGTGACCGATGATTCTTTTTATTTGACCACTCTGGACTGATTTGTGGACAATTAATTTTACACAGTAGACATGTGTAAAATGAATTGAATTAATTAAAATTAATTATTTTTGTGCAGAGCTGTTTAGACAATTTTTAATCATGTTTTTGCTTTATATGCCCATTGTTTGTTCTTTTTAGGTACAATAATAAAATATATTAAACTATATTACCAACGCACAGGCTGCGCCTTAGTGGGTTCCCATTATTCTTATTATTTCATGATATTGTGTACATCTAATGTAAAATTTGGGAAAAATAAAGAAATAAACCTTTGTACGTATTCACTCTGAAATAGAAAGAAAAAAATTATTTTATGCACATCCAAAAAAACTTTTACTTACCAAAAAAAAATAAAAATACGGGTGCAGTTCACACACGGTAGAAGCGAAATTTTACCATAACAATCTCAAGCCTTGAAAAGTGAGGTCATAATCAAAGCAGCCAATGAGCGCAGATCTAGGACCTAGCGTCACTTCCATTTTATATCTCAACCAATAGGAGCCTGACATCGTAATCAAATCGGCCAATGAGGTGCTAATGCGTAATTTCCGTTTAATCCAAATTCCGAATCATTAACGCCGCTAAAGAAGTTTCACTTCAAAAATTACTAAAAAATCAACCAGTAAAAAACAAAGTATATATAATAATTTTTCACCTAATTGCGCCATTTCACGAGCCGGCTAGTAGCCAATTTCAGATAAATGCGCGTGTGTGTGTGCGCGTGGGTGCCATCAAAAGTTGATGGAATGCAATGTCAACAACAATGAGTCTATCTGCTGAGTTTCAGATTGATCGGATATCGGGAAGTGGGTAAATTTCAACTTCCAAGACTTGCATTCGTTCAAGCAAACAAAATCTAAATTCAAATAGATGAAAGGCAATATTTTGGAATACAAACAAATCAACTATTGTTACAATAGTTTAAAAATAAAATATTTTTCCACCACCTTTGACAAAAACCACGCACACAATTCGAAAAATTAATTAATCGTTACACAACTACGTTACATTCAATAATAGACCAGCTGCCATATAAGAAAACATTGCATAAAATATCTTGATTGGTTTTTACTATACTTTCACTACGTTATTACGCCATACCCAAATCTATCAATATTTTGACCAAATTATTTTATACTGTATCGAGTTGCTATATTCAACAATTAAATACATAAAATATAGTAACGAAATTCACACACAATAAAATAAACGTGTTCTATTCTGATATTTGCCCAATTTTCTTTCCCAAAGATTTGATAACCTAATGGGAATCACAATTTTCATTTAAAGAATGAAGAATTAAACTTACCGAGAAGACCACCGTTCACTATATTATTAAAATCACATTGAACAGACCTATGCTTGCATGCCAAAGTCTGTATTATGAAATAAACCGCCGGAATATTAGAGAAGGATCAAATAACAAAATAGAATTCGCGAAAAAAAATACGCGTCTTGTTTGCACGACACACTGACAGTGTGAAATTGACAGCAATAAATTTGAAAACGAAAAACTAGGATCGAGAAATTTTATCTATGAGATGAAAAGAGGCAGAGTACATCTGACAGGAGTCGTAGCTTACACTGAAACGTACAAAAGAAAATAAACACACAGGTTGTCAAAAGAGATCTTATTTGACCCTGAAAAGGTACCTACTACCTACGCCACGCGTGAAATAGGTTTTCCTGCTTCAAGTCCATATTGGCATTTCAAACAGAGCCGATTGTAAAACTGGTCATTTTAAAATTTACACAAACGCCCGGGGCCGCAAAAAGAAGTAACCTTAGACGGGTGAGGGATAGGCCATGACAGGCACTTTCATGTTATCTAATTAGACTACTTAATTTGTAGTGATTTCAGGGGCGCAAGAAAGTAGTCGATTGTTTTTTATGTGAAGAAATTTTCCGCACCTGACCTTACCACGCCGCTGGGTAGAAGTGCAATAATAGCTGGGTACTTACCCAAAGTTTTGCAATAATTATTACGTTCTGCTTAGTTTCCATATTTTAGATAAAATGCATTGCAAAATAATTTGATAATTGTATAATCGTAAAGTAGGTATATCTACACCATGGAGTACTGTGATCTTAGAAAAATAAATAATGATTATTTTTTAATCATTAGTTTTTTTTTAGATAACCAACAACTCTGCTAAATGACATCCCTAGTAATTCGCTATGTTTGATGACTTAGCAGGGGTGCCCGGATTCATAGGGTAAGGTTTTTACAGGTCTTGGTGCAGATGCATTGGGCCGGATAGGGAGAGGCCAGTTGAGGGAGACCCTTTGACCTCTCCAGTTGACGTAGTCCCTGAAGGAAATTATTTTCCTCGGGCCTTGTGTGTGGGGTTAATATAAAAAAGTTCTTATTTTTTGTAACGAGTTTCACCTCTTTTGATTAAAATAAAACTATATCCTTTCTTAGCAAAAAAATATTTTGAGTGCATTTCTATAGTAACTATGTAGTGGTCGCCCAATGGTCGAAATTCAACCATATTTGTAATGTTTTTTTAATTGATTTAATGTATTTTTTATGCATAATTAAAAAAATAATAATAGCACTCTGCACTCCTTCTCTATACATATAAACTATATTGTGCGAAATTTCATACTCTTCTGTCCACGCAATTTTCGTAAAAAGGGGTACAAAGTTTTTGCTTCATGTTTTAATATACCTATATGGAGGGTTGTATGTTGTATACCCCACACAATCAGGCTGAAATAAAAAACCTAATAATTATTACTATCCAATGCCTGAGGCGGATCTGTCCAAAACATGAATGTGGTTAGACTAAAGAGTACTACAATGAAAAACCTTGGCTTTTATTATTGATTGAAAAGAAGGCTTTTAGCGTTTATTTGAGCAGAGCATAGTCCCGTCTTTATTTTACACTGTTTACTATTTGTAAATACTTTGAATATGAGCAGCAATGATTGGCTGCGACCACTTTATTTTTATGTAAATACTATTATAATACTACATACTTACATAAGAGTCCCAACTGCTTCCAACTGTCTGGAGCTAGTGAGACTACAGCATGTACGTGTTGTAAGGCAGGCGCAATTGGAGCAGTCCACTCCGGGCACCGGCTTGTCAAGGAGCCAAAGCGCTGATAATATTTAACAATTTTAATTTAATATGTTTTTGAGATCAGAAAAATATACACATTTCATTAAAAATTCCGGAAATACAGAATTTTAAATCATCAAAAGGGAATTAAAGTAAGCCAACAAAATGATTTTAATTTTTAGCATACCCAACATTGTTCTCCGGGAACATCGAGATAATCCATTGGTCTGAATTTTATGTGGTTGTCATGTAGATCACTCACAAGAATTATTGCTGCTAATATTCATGTTCCACGCCCCCCAAAATATTAAAAAAAATTGTTACCATGTTACCAACAAATTATTTTTATTTATCACACAATAAATTTTGCAGCCGGTCGCCGCATCACTAGCAAACATTTTGTGAAGACAAAAACTATGGATTAAAAATAAAAATTAGTCCATTCCTTCTTAGACCGCTTGCAAAATTAACCGTGTCTAGCGGCAAGCATCACACTGTAGAAATTGGTATACAAATGTGTTTGGTTTTTTGATAGCTTAATCCCAAACCAATTAGGAATGTTTTTTTAATTGGGCTTATTAATTTGTGTCATAGATGGCCAGTACTTATTTTAAATATTTCAAATTAATTATTTTTCTCTTCCAACAAACAAATGAATAAAGCTTTGTTCAAACCTCGATAAAACTAAAATTTTCACTGCGTCTCTTTTGTTACCTTATAATATTTGGCTTATTTATAAAGCGCCATTTTCATGAAAAATCATCTCAAGGGCGGTGAAAACCTTGCGTTGAGAACAAGCATTTTTGTGTGATACAACTTTTGTCTGTTGGTTTGAGAATCTCATTGTTGTCGGTGGTGATATGTTAATTTAAAGAACAATAAATCGATGGATATTCGAAAACTACTTTTCTTTTCCAAGTCCTAAACTTTTACAAAATGTACAATAAACATTCTTTCAAAAATGTTTCAATTTTACTTAGTAAAGTAGTGGCACACGGTTCCATTCCAACTGAGAATAAAGTCAACTCAACACCTCCTTGAAAAGTCATTAAAAGCTATGAAAAAATAATTTTAAATTAGAAAATAACTTTAAATAAAAAAATAATTTTAACCTAACCTAATGTAACCTATTTAACCAATTTTTTATTTATATTCTTTTATCACTCTAAATGACTTCTGAAATGGTTCTGAGTTGGTTTCATTCCGAGTTGTTTGGTAACCGTGGCACACATAGAAATTATATCAATTTTGTTATCAAACAAATTCCACACAATGCATGTGTCATATTAATGATTCCTTTTTATAATCAATATACACATATTATAAAAAAAAGTGCAGTACAATGTGCATGCCGCTAAAACTCAGAAACAAGTCCCGGTACCATCAAGGAAGGGCGGTGTATGGTGTGGTAGCCCTCTATCACCCATCCATGAAGGTTCCCGTTTTTACCTGAAGGGTGCACTTTTGAAGGTACGAGGGCTGAAGTTTCGCCCTCTAGAAATTTATAGAACAGTCCAGAACATTCGAGAGTATTCAAGAGCATTCCACAACATCCTGAAATGTTCGGAAATAGTCTCAAACATTCGGGGACATCCCAGATTATTGTGGAACATTCCAGAACACTCTCGAATGTTGCAGAATGTCCCGGAACATTGTGGACCATTCAAAGCCTTTTTCGTATGGGTGGGGCTACCCATTGGTAGGGTCATATAAAGCAAGATCCCTTGTGGGTTTGAAAGTCAGTTCAATCTCATATCAACTTCCTGAGTGATGCCGGGTACCCCAGCTGGTTAATAATATAAATATGTCTGTTGTAAACAGGAATATTATTATGACAAAGCAATTTGTATTACTTTGATTGACATGTTATTGCCTCCAATTTTTTTAACCCGCCACTAATAAAACAAATCATTTAACCGTTTCACTCCCATTTGACGATACACCGAGTGGCATCAAAGACGGCAGATTAAATTTTATTGGCCTATCTGGGGTGTAGGAGCCGAAAGGTCTTAACCCTTTGATTAGTGAGTTATTTTTTCATCATTTGCATTGTGGGAGTGAGTCAATTTTTTCTTAATTTTAAGTAATCGATTTAATTAATTATCTTCTTACCTTTTTACTACACAAGTTAATTTCGGAGCTTTTTTATTACTATAACCTTTTTTTATTGCATTATAAATTATAGTTAGATAAATTCAGTGGCTCTGAACATTTTACAAAAAAAATTGAAGAAAGTCGTATGGCCGCACATATGCGGCAATACTCTAAATCAGAGGTTCCCAAACTTTTTTTCTCGTAGAGCACTTTTAAAATTTTACTGTTTCGGTGGACCCCCTGCTGCAACATTTCTACCATATTTCCAAAACATGACAGGCGTTGTACTGAATATTGAATATAACGCTGGAGTTGTGGTCTGTCACAACGGGGGGGGGGGGGGGGGGGGGGGCGTAATGAGATATGAGACAGGGGGCGGGATGGTATATGGGCACGGTGTGGGTCTCAATATGACCATTTCACCGAAATACTAGTGTGCTATCTGCCTACATTGACAGGTAAAGCCAAGCCAACATTTTTGTTCTTTACTATCGAAACCAGATAAATTTTCGTGGACCCTACTTACAACTTGTACCACTACTTGTACCGTTGACCCCACTTACAACCCATTTTTTTATCACACCTACGTGGACCCCCGTCGAGTCTCCAGAGGATCCCTGGGGGTCCACCTGGACCACTTTGGGAATCACTGCTCTAAATGGATCGTTCGAGTGCCGCCGCATATGTGCGGTGATAAGTGTTAAGGGTTAAAAATTCTTTAAATTTTCAGTAAATTATAACAATATGAAAGTATACAAAAAATAAATGTTCCAAAGTATTTTATTGTCTCTTTTGATGTTTTGTATAAAAATATATAGTCAATCAAGATAATTAAAAAAACTTTCATTTCAGTGTTAAATAATGATGTATTTTATAAAACTATAATCTGCAATTTGCCTAGATCTAGCAAATACAAGATCATGAAGAAGAGTTAGTTCACAATGAATTATGCAATACAATCTGATGGCCCAAAAAAATTTTTTTTACTCTTTTACCAAATCAATTTTTGCACCAAAACTGGCGACACATTTTTGTTTTATTATAATGGCAATAATTTCGCTGATAACACATCAGAATTGTTTGCAGGTGAATCTTAGAGGGTAGCAATAAATAAACACGCAAATGGTGAACGGTTTTATTTGTGTTTAATAGCTTCGTCCAAAGAGGGTGAAGAAACGGGGTTTCTCGGAGCAGGCGGGGTGGATGCACTTGTCCTGCATGACGAGCGCGCGGGGCTGCTGGAAGGGGATGCACAGGGCTTTGGCCCCCATGGCCGGAAGTTTGGCACCTTCGGCTGTCTCCACTTCCTCGGTTCTAAAAAATAACATTGGTATAAATTTAATTGAACCGTCAATCATCGTCATCAGAATAAATAAGCCTGCCCTAAAGCCAAATATCAGTACCATTTTGGTTGCTTGGAGGCAAACCACATTCTTTTTTTTACATTAGCTCCACACAGGAGGTCCTGAGGAAAATAATTCCCCAGTATCCAGTACCTGTGTCATCTTTGGGGATGCTGGGTGGAGGGTGGTATTTTTAGGAAAGGAAGGAGAGAAAGACCTGAGAAGGAAATAGATATTTTTTTTTTTTTTTTTTAATCATTTATTCCAGATCTTATGAAAAGTGGGTAGGAATCTGGGACTCAGTGTGTCATATGAACCACGTACGAATTCATCCCTCCCACAGGGGTACACGGCGATACTCTAAGGATGGGTTGTTTCAAAAAATTTGATGGATTCATCAAATATTTGAAGTTGATTTTCATGTTCTGTGTAAGTTCTTTTCAAGTTCTGTTATTATATAGTTATAGGATAGTTGCTTCACAATACTGAAATAATTACAGAACTTGAATAGAACTTACACCAAACGTGAAAATCAACTTCAAATATTTGGTGAATCCATCAAATTTTTTTAAACAACCCGTCCTAAGAGAGTCCTGCTCGAGCGATCAAAAGGTCTCCCTCAACCAGTCCCTCCAAATTCGCTCTGCTTTGCAGTTGGTGGGCAGACACATACACTATCTTAACCTGGACAAACCTCACCCCCCATGAACCCGGGCACCCCTGCTAAGTCACCAAACATAGTTAACCTGTTGGGGTGGCCTACGGCAGAGGTGCTGGTTATCCAATAAACGGTTCCCGGGGCGGCGTTACCAATACCCGCCTCATGCGCCAACCCCGCCAGGGGAATTCGCGCATTTCTCAATTAAATTACATTATCATCTGTAATCTGACTGGCGCCTAGCGTTAATCGGAACATTTTACTATATATCACAGCAATTATGGTTTCACGTGCGTTCAAACGGTGTAAATATGTTAAAGGTAATACATATTACATTTCATTCCACATTAATTCAAGTATTATTGTACCTTATTTCAAGCTTATTCAATATAAATAATGAACAACATACTATCAAAAACGAATTGTATAGGACACAAAATATGAAGTGATTATTTACTGCGGTGGCAAATTACAGTGCAAAAATGTGCAAGAAAAAATGGCGTCAGATTTAATTACCGTGCGCTTTCTTTTTTGATGGCATCCTCACAGACCTCCCGGCCGCAGTAAGGCGCCATGATGATGTTCTTGCCGTCCAGAGCCTCGTTGAACTTCTCCCAGCTGTCCACTTGGATCATGTGAGCGTCGCGTTCAGCAGTCGCCCTAAACAAATGGTTATGTTATTATAATGTTTGACCGATCAGTGGCTGAGTTGGCGTCGCGTCTGGTCGACTCGGGCATTGTGAGTTCATTTCCTCAACTGGCTAAATCCTCCATCACGACACAAGCAACATTTTCTACTGTAGTGATTTTCAAATATTAACAGGTTATTCGTAACCTGGGAATATTTGTATTTCTTTTTTTTTTTTTTTTAAATAAAGTTAAAAAGTTATTGAATCAAAGGTTAAAATGTTACACATGTTTCTGATTATTTTGCTTCTCCATCTGGTGCCATTTTCTATCAGAGGTTGGATATCACCAGGGCAATCCTGCACCTGCATACCGAAACATATAGATATGAATGCATTATTTGAGCAATATTATCAATACACGTATTTGATTTATATTACACAAAGACTCTTCTTCTTCCTTGCACTGTCCCAACTCATTGCCAAGTAGGCTGTTGGGGTCAGCTCTTCTCGTTCTTGGGCTATATTGTCTTCGGTTCTGGGTATCGCTTTTACCAGGTCGTTTCTCTGTAGTAGTTTGGAGCATTGAGCCATGCAGGAGTTCTTCGGTCTTCCTCTGGATGATATTCTAGACCATATATTTGGCCCGCTTCACTCTGTGGTCTGGTGGTCTACGTCTTATGTGCCCATACCATCTCAAGTTCTTCTCGTCGTTCCTCCAGCTTACTGTTTATGTCCGTGACACCCAGGCTACCACGAACGTGTGAACTTTTAATCCTATCTTTTAGGACGGGTTGTTTCAAAAAATTTGATGAGTTCATCAAATATTTGAAGTTAATTTTCAGGTTCTGTGTAAGTTCTTTTCGAGTTCTGTTTTTTTATCATCATAGGCCAGCTGCTTCACAAAACTGAAATCATCACAGAACTTGAATAGAACTTACACAGAACGTGAAAATTAACGTCAAATATTTGACGAATTCGTCAAGTTTTTTGAAACAACCCATCCTTAGTGATATTCCTGCCAACCATCTAAGCATTCGCATTTCTGCTGAATCGAGTTGCCAAGAGTAGGAGTTATACAAAGTCCGTAAGTTACATTACACAAAGAATTATTTAAAACTAGTGGTCGCCCAATGGTCGAAATTCGACCATAATTAATTTAATGTGTAATTTTTTTTTATTGATTTAATGTATTTTTTATGCATACTTTAAAAAAATATTAGCATTCTGCACTCCTTCTCTATATAAACTATAAGTGTGCGAAATTTCATACTCCTCCGTCCGCGCAATTTTCATAAAAAGGGGTACAAAGTTTTTGCTTCGCGTATTAATATACAGAAGATAGATATTATTAATTACAGTTTTAAAAAGTATTATTGGTCGGTGAGATGAGATGAAAAAATGTGTACATTTTAATGTAGCCTGATGAAGTGGTTTAATTCAAAGTTTTGAAGAAAAAACAAATGAAACAGCAAAAATTCCTGTAAGATTCTTCATCGGTTCGATTCTTATGTCTAAGTCCATCCCTGTGAAAACTAGGATAAAAAGTAGCTCCCAACCTCAAAAGGGTGGTCTTGTAGCTTCTACAACTCTGGAGTGATTCATTCTACATATATTGTGTTTGTTATGTAACATTACAAAAATAAAATAAGAACTCACTTGGCAAGCATATCAGCCTGAATGGTGTCGAGGAGTTGTACGATTTCCTTCACAGCGTTGTCCCTCTTGATGGTAACCTTGACCCCTGTGTCCCTCCGGACAGCCACCAGCTGTTGCTGTGCCATGTCCTTGGGGCCCAGCTCGATGCGGATGGGCACTCCCTGGTGGAAGAATGGGGATAGATGAGTCACATGGAAACTTAACCTAATCTGCGCAGCTGTCATAGTTCCATGACAAAACAAAGCATTTGAAGACCTTATAAAATGTGAAGAAAAGTGGGGGGAAAAAAAAACTGAACTTATTTTTTGTGTTCTTTTATGCCACTGTTCTATTTTATTCACTGTTACCTACCATCGAATATATGACTGATGACTATTTCCGTATGTGGATGTCACATTAAGTGCTCCAAAAATTTTCACTAAAACACATACATTGTGTCAATGTATGTGTTTCGTAATACCGAATGGCATCTTGATAGGTTTGTTCTGTTCATCCAGTGGTATTGGCGAGAATTTAAACTTAACGCGAATTTGCAAATTTTGGTTCCTATATATAAAGAGAGCTGCCCGCCGACAACAATCAGGTCTGTCTAGAACCATCCGATGATCCCTTCGTTACATTATGCACCGTGTGCGGGTGTTCTTTCTCGTTTCATCGTAATATTCTAGTTTCTAGAAATCCAGTTATTCTCATCATTATAGTGACTTAAAGCAAATTACTTTCTCATTGCCGTTATTGCTTTGCTGATGTCATTTTCTTACCGTGATTGGTATTCTAAATTAAGTGACTCACCATTCGTTTGGATTATGTGAGTGAATCGGAACAAAATCTATTAACGTGTGTACCTTAAAAAAACTTTTGATCATCGAATTGATGATGATGCAAAAACTGACTTTTCCCCTAATCTATTCTTTTACCGTGGTGACGGCACAAAACAGTTAAATAACCAGAACATGATAAAAGAAAAGAATAGGTTAGTTTTTTCCTTCACTTTTCATCTATGTTCTTTTTTGTGGTGGAACCCTTTTACCATTGTGAAAATTCTACCAACCTTCAGTTCCCAGTGATTGAACTTCCACCCGGGCGAGTAGTTATCCCTGTAGTCTCCCTCGACCCTGACTCCGGCGGTGGCCAACGCCTTCTCCAGTTCCTGGAAGGAGTCCATGAGGGCCTTCTTCTCGGCAGGGCTGGTGGAGGCACCGATGCCGCACGGCACCAGGACAGCCTGGAGGGCGGCTACGCGCGGAGGCAGCACCAGTCCCTGGTTGTCTCCATGAACCATGATCATCACACCTGGGGAAGTTATTGAATGAGTTACCATATTTGCGGACATTTGTAGCTTTTGGTATAGATTGAAATGAGGATTTGAAAGTTAATACGGTGGCACAATCTCAGACTCTCACAGAAAATGTCGTGGTACAGTTTTAACAAATAACAAACCTATGGTATGATTTTAGGTTTTCACGGCCAAAAGTATTTTTGTTATTTATTATTTAGGCATAAGGCTAAAGAAGGAGGTAGCGCAACACGGCATAACACCCCAATAATAAATAAATAAAAAAAAAAACAAACCTATGGTTCGTGTAGTTAGTCCCCAGGAATTCTGGAAGATGTATTTCTTCTCCTGGGTGTCCGGATCTTCAAACACAATCTCAAACATCTTGGCGAAGTTCTGACCCAGGTGATGGCTGGTTGCTCCCTGTAATAGAGCATCATTAGAAATGTACTATATTCCAATATTTACAAATACATATAACCAAGTTTTAGTCTTTGAGTGCTTTACATGTATATTTACATGTATTTCCATTGCAAAAAAAAAAGTTAATTGAATGCATACCTGAATACCACGTCCACTTGCGGGTACAAAGGCCTCTACAGTCGTTGTGTAATCTCCCCCGGCGAACTTCTCCTTTTCAGTCTTGCGTCCTTTGACAACCGGCACGGCTAGAAGGTCTGTGTAGACCCTTGAGTACAGATCTGTAAACAAAACAAAATGTAAGTATGCATTCAATATTAATTATTACAATAATGTCCAATATTGCTAACTCTAATTGCACAGATGAAATGAACTCAAGCTGATTGATAGAAACATACCGAGAGTAGTGAAATGCCCATGTACCGCGTTCTGCCGCGCAAGTCTTTTTATAGACCTACATGCGGAACTCGCTTATCAGCCAGCCAATGAGATTCTCCAATAATACAGTGAAACCCTCTTAAGAAGTTTTCCAAGGGACTGGAAAAAACAAACTTCTTAAGCGGGAACTTCTTAAGAGGGTTTCACTGTATCAACATTTTTACAGCTTATATTATTCAGTATTTTCCAAACATTCTAAAAGTTCTATTATCCTCAGCGTACTGTAATTACTATGAAACATTTATAAATAATGATGTTTAATTTTAGGAGACAACCTCATTGCTGAATGGCAGTAACTTACCGAGGATATCCAAGACTTCCTTATCAGCTGGTTCCTGTGTGGCGAAGGCCGTGTGACCCTCTTGCCAGAGAAACTCTCGGCTGCGCAAGAATGGCTGAGGGTGCTGGAACTCCCACCTCTGTAAGTAAATAAAGCATCCACTTTAATACATAATTAATTTTAATTTGTTCAACTATCGAATCTCAGGAAACCATGTATATAATACCGAGGTCACTCTAAATAAAATGGTAGTTGATTATGAGCCCTCGAATTTTTATCTTTTTGTCGTGATAACTTCTTATAAATCGATGAACGCCGGCTGCACTCACAAAAAAGCATGACTCATTGTCACGTTCCGCCTGAGCCGAGTGTGCAAGTGAGAGCGCGGAACAAGCGTTCGACTTGTGACGTATCTATCTCTCTTCCACTCCATCGTTATTATATGACGTTATCACGTAAAATTATCGCCCATAAACCGACTTTACAGAAAACCAATTTTTTTTTTTAGATTGTTGCTTGACTTTATGCTCTAGAACTGCCAGCATGTTTTATGTAGATAACGTAGTTTGACATTAAGGATGGGTTGTTTCAAAAAATTTGATGGATTCATCAAATATTTGAAGTGGATTTTCACGTTCTGTGTAGGTTCTATTCAAGTTCTGTTATTATATCGTTATAGGACAGCTGCTTCACAAAACTGAAATAATCAGAACTTGAATAGAACTTACACAGAATGTGAAAATTAACATAAAATATTTGATGAATCCATCAATTTTTTTGAAACAACCCGTCCTAAGTCCTCGATAAATACTAGTATAGGGTGTTTTTTTTAGAGGTATACAAATTCAAAATGAAAAAAAACGCATTAAAAACGCAAAAAACGCAATTAACAAAACGCAGTTCCTCGATAAAGTTGGCGAAAATTGGACTTCACGATTGCGCGTCATTCGAGCCAGCCGTGGGCGCTCATATGCCCAAAATCGTATTCAAACAATAATGGCATAACATTATCTATTAAAAAAAGCCAATATCATAGACATTAACATTATTTTAATGCGTCTTTTTTCATTTTGAATTTATATACCTCTAAAAAAAACACCCTTTATTATCAAATAAAAATGAACAATCTTTCAAATGTAAAGATGAATAATGTAATAACTATACTTAAGCTATACTGAGAATTCTAACCTGGAGAAGCTCATGGTCGCTGGCAAAGTGGAAAGCAGGAATTGTCTTCACCAGAAGTGAAGCCAAAGAAGATCACCGAAACAATGGGCTGACAAAGTGCCAGGGGGGCGAGGGGTTAACAACTGTAATAATCATTTAATTGCAAGATCACGCTGATTCAACATAATTTCAGCTGAAAATACAATGTGTGATTGATTCTTCCTTGTACACTGATTTGGCAAAGTTATTAACCCCATGGCTACAGGTGTACAGAACATGGGTGTCTGGATTTGGACAGGTGGTCATAATCCTCAGCAATGAGGTAAGAACTCAATAAGAAATGTACGAAGAAGTAAAGTAATATAATTACCACAACATTGTTCCACTGGTTGAGACGCATGGGCAGATCCCTGTAGGACTGGATCCACTTGGCGTAGGCGGGGTACATGACGGTCTCTGAGGTGGGGCGGATGGCGATGTGCTCGGCGAGGTCGCTGTCCCCGCTCTTGGTGACCCACGCCACCTCCGGGGCAAAGTCCGCTATGTGGTCCTTCTCGCGCTCCAGGGCTGCCTGCACGCATTATTTCAATTAAAATCACAATTCATGTTTTATCTTCTGCTCCTGTTTATCGATAATTCCACAAAACTTTATCCATGGCGTAGAATAAATTCCAAGTTTATTTAAAGTTTAATATCTCGTATCTTAGTATATCAGTATGTACATATAATTTTATTATGGTGAAAATTTCCGAGTTGTCAATACCATAATGAATAATTTTATTTTATAGAACAAGGTCAGAGACAATCAGACCGCATAATCAAATTAATAGATTTTTATTTACCTTAGAGACAAAGATGGGGAAGTAGCAATCCTTGACTCCCATTCCTCTGATCTCTTTGCTGATGTATTCGCGGATGGAGTCCCACACGGCGTAGGACCATGGCCGGAGGATGTAGCAGCCCGACACGTCATAGTACTCGATCATCTCACCCTTGGTGATCACCTGCGAATACCAGTCCGACAGGTCTGTTTCCTTGGCCGCCTCCAGGCCCAGGCGCGTCTGCTTCTTGGGTCCGGAGCCATCTTCTTTGGGAGCCTGGAGAGTATTGTTAGTTTGTACACGTTTATTTTGAAAACATATTTTTCCTGATAATACCCTGCCATCTCTTGACAGCCTGGATAACACTTGGTAAACAATCGTAAAGATTAAGTTAACCGGTGAGATTATACCAAATTGAGGTATGTTGTGAAGTTGAAGTTAGGGAAGGGAAGGAGATGGGGACTAGGAAGGTGGAAAAGTATCTGGCTATTTAGATCTGACCACCAAATATGGCTAACGCCATTAAACGTTTCAATTCTGAATGGTGGTCTTTCATCGGGGCGATACTGAAAGCTGACTGCCAGTGCCTAATATTTAAATTCTCTTTACGGTAATGCAAGCGAGTATATACATGCATAATGATATATTAATATATAATAATAATTGGATAATTTGTAGAGCGCCATTTTTGAGAAAAATCTCCCCAAGGGAAGGGGTATGTAGATTCTTAATCTTCCTCCATTCCTTCCACATCATCCAGAGGGTGATATAGTATTACTGGGTCTTGACATCTCCCAACAATGAGGGTGCCATAGTTACTACGGGTCTTGGCGTCCCCAATATTGAGGGTGCCGTAGTTACTACTGGACTTGGCATACCCAATATTGAGGGTGCCATAGATACTACTGGTCTTGGCATCTCCAATATTGAGGGTGCCATAGTACAACTGGGTCATGGCATAGTCCAACATTGAGTACCAGTGTAGTACCGTAGTACCCGTGTCCGGGCAGTTGGTACAGAAAGAAAGCGTTTAGAGTACCATGAAATTTCAAATGAATAAGTTTTTATCATTGTGAGTAATATTTTACCTCTACTTTCTTTTCCTTCTTCACGGGCGGAGACTTCTCCTTCTTGGGTTGTGCGACGACGGGGGCAGAAGAGCGGGGGCCCTTTCCGGCCACGGGGAAGTCCGAACCCGCCACCTTCTTGTACTCGGCCTTCAGCTCCAGTAGACTCTTCACAGCTGCATCTACATCTTCCTGGAATCATCATTAAAAAAATATTGTAAAAAAAATAGCACTCTTAAAGAATCTGACCAGAAAGCTAAAAAGTGCTGAAAACCAAAATATATCACACAACTCAGACATAAATCGTTAGAAGTGTGTTGTGGGCATATCTGTGTGCTTGAAGTACGCTCACTTCTGATGAATTGATATTTTAACCCCTCAGGCTAAATTGTTTGCTTTTGGGAACAACTCATATAGGTCTCAAAGAAATCATTGCGTCTACCTTCTATCATGGTGAGAAATATGATATAAACAGTATAAGAAAAATAAAACACCACACTTTATATTCAAATCTAAAAGTGAACTACAAAATAATTAAAATGTACACCTTTTTGAAACCAAAATTTCCGACTGCAACTTGAAAAAAAAAATTATAAAACTTTGTGAATTTTTTATAAATTAATTTACATAAAACGACGAAAAAGTGGGGTGACGATAATGTTTGTATCATTTGTCTAATAAGGTATGTGTGTGTTTTTTTTCATTATCAATATTTTAGTAGTTAATTTTAGTTGGAAAAACCTAAGGGGAACGAGCCACTTTTAAAACTTTTTTATGTTTATATTCAAAAATATTAATTTTAAAAAATTATGTTTTTCAAATTGTAAAAATTTGAAAGTGAATTTTATCACCTTTCTATTTATTTGGATTTTATTGCAGAAATATTTTTTCTTGTGCAGTTAACCAATTTCAATGGTCTTTATGGGAGTCTAACACCCGTATTCAGAGTCGATACTTTAGTTCAAGGAGTCTTCCTTTCCTTTAAAAAACGTAGTTTTGTATTCAGAGACACTACTAAGGTCGGTGTGACGTCACTTTATAAGGAAGCTACCTTCCTTAAGATTTCTAAAATATTTGTATTCAGAGACAGCTCTACGAAAGTCTCTACGACACTGCGCACGCGCATTCTTGCTTACCTTGACTTTTCAAAACTCAAGGTTGGTCAGAAGGGTACCTTTGCTTTTCAAAGTCGGTGATTTGTTCCCAATTATTTCTGTTAAAGACGTAAAACATTGGAGATGGATATAATTGTGGAAATGATTAATGAGTTTTTGAATTTCGCCGCTCATAACACACGATTTTTCGAGCCCAGGGTTCATAGAAAATGTGTTAACATGCATTTTCTACGTAGATTGGGAACAGCCAATTTAAAGAACGTTATCAGCTAGAAAAGATAACAGTGATGCATCTTGTAATTCCTCTCTTATTTCCATATTACGCTTTAATAAATAATATGGCGGGATATTTGTTTATAAGTCTAATATACATTGTTAATCATTAAGCAATTCACAATCTCGAATTTATTGTCGAAATGCGATGCGAAACAAATGTCAACGGAGCATAAATAAACCAATACGCAGACTTTTGACAGGCCGATGTTATTTTTAACTTTCGAGTTTTTGAATTTTGAATTTTAAACACACAGCTTGTCACAAAACGGGGTACATTGTTCCAATAGAAGCGCTACATCGACAATTTTCGAATGACGTCACAACTTTTTTCGGCGTAGACATAAGGTCTCTACCTTAGGAAAGGAAGCTCAAAGTGTGGACTCTGCATAGAGGCGTTAAAGGTAAGGACGGTTCCTTCCTTTACTAAGGTAAGGTCGAGCCTTTACTTAGACAAAAGTTAAGGAGCGACTCTGAATACGGGTGTAAGGATGCCGTCCCACTGGGCCGCATCGGAAAACAATTGATATAAACTGAAGATCCTGAAAATTCTCATAAGGCTGCGCTGCAAACCGCAGCGAACTTAACTTTTCTGAGAAGTATCTTCAGTTTATGTTGATTACTTCCCGATACTGACCCTTTGGGATGACGGGCAAAAGGTCACTCGGATCTTTCAAATCGGTATAGAACACTTCTACAAAATATCTTGAGCCCGACAATATGAGAATCCTTGACTCACCTTCTTGGCTTTAGCAGCCTTCAGGTCCCTCACCACATTCCCCTGGTCATTGATCTTGGCGGTGAGAGCTGACACGGCTGGAGACTGCTCAACAGCCTTGGGGGCATCAGCTTGAGGCTTCTCAGAACCTAAATATCAAATTATCTGTTACAAACAGGTTTCAAGACAGGGTAAGCAGTGAATCATTATAAAGTTCTTCAAGGGATCAAAAAGAAGAAGTATTATTGTGTGAGGGTTAGATTAACTTGTACAAATCTCAAGTATGCCCAACTATCGAAATTGAGAGCCACCTCTGGGCTGGAGTCCCACAATGCTTGATCTGGGCAAAGGAGGGCGGTCCGTCTGATCTGACAATCCGTTGTTAACAGACCGATTGCCATCTCTAATGCACAGATGCAATGTAGGCATGCTGAGCCTGTTTTACAGGCATTTTAACAGAGCTGCTCTAAGAAGCTAGCAGTTGATCCCTGGCACTCGGTAAGGAACCCACTTGCACGGCGCAAATGTAAACTGTGCGCCCTAAAGTTTAAATTGAGACTTAATTAAACGGAATTCAATACTTCGTTTGAGTGAAAGCATTAATAAATCCCTTCCTACAGGCCCTATCTACAGTGGTGATATAGTTCCCCTGTGCACACTTTACAGACAGGGGTGCTCTTGTTGCGTGTAACTTAAAAATAAATTCCTAACATTTATGATAATGCACGCAATATGTTCTTACTGTTGCTTGGTGCAGGTGCTGGTGGAGAGGCAGTTCCAGTGGGCTTGATATTAGGATTCCAGTCAACACCGACCACCTTCTTGTATTCAGCCTTTAGTGCAAGCAGATTTTGAATCTGAAAATAAATAAATAATAAAAGTAATATTTTGCTTTTCCAATATGTAGATTACATACGAGAGTAATCTCATTCTTCTCACGTTGTAGTCACTCCAATAGTGAAACCAATATAAGTGTATTGTGTGCGTGTTTCAACTTCTTAAGTGGGAACTTCTTAAGTGAGTTTCTCTTGATTTCAATTTTTAACCCATTGGCCTCAAACTCCGCCGTCCTTGCGGTTGTACAATGCAATATCGTAAACTCCAACCACTGAGGAGGCGGGACTGAAATGTGTCAGCTTAGAACTGAAAAACAGACATATGCACACATCTGTTTTTTTTTATTTTAAATACCAAATGCACTATAGATATTTAAGCATTCATTTCGCAGTATTGGCAATAAAAAGTTCCTAAGTTTTTTTATTTGATATTTAAATTTACAAATAAATTTTGTTAGCGAACTGCGTCATTGAGCGTTTGTCAAAATGGCGAGTCTTGAAAATCTTGCAAAGTGGCCCTCCAAATCCCAGTTTGCTTCGAAGACTATCACACAAAATTAATTTTTTATTTATAATATACATATACATAAAAAAAAAAAAAAATTTGCCCAATAACCAAGGTCAATTTTTTTTTCATCGACGTAAAAATTAAAAAAAAAAAAGGTTTTTTTTTAAATCATTTTTATGTCCAGATTTAACTGTACTATATTTCATTTTAACCCTTTGATTATTGTTATTTTTTTGCCATTTACATCGTGGGAGTGAGTTATTTTTAAGTTTTTCTTAATTTTGCAATCAATTTAATTAATTATCTTCTTACCTTTTTACTACACAAGGGGCTTTCGGAGCTTTTTTATTACCTTTTCTCTTTGCATTATAAATTATAGTTGGACAAATTCAATGGTTCTCAACATTTTACAAATAATTTTTTTCCAACAAAGTTGTATGGCCGCGCGTATGCGGCGATACGCTATCTGGATTGTCCGAGTGCCGTCGCATACGTGCGGCGATACTCCTCAAAGAGTTAAAACACAAATTATATTTTTTATGTATCTTGATTCAATACACAAGTAAATTTAAAAAAATTATTACGATTTAACATGTAGTTTAAAAGTTATATTAGATTTAGTACACCACTAAAGATTTAAAATTTTTGGTACAAAATTAATTTGGATGTGAAGGACAATTTTTTAGCTTAACAATTCGGATTGGTTAATACAACTTAAGATGTGCTGGGTTTCTTTCAAATAAGTTTGAGGTTTGTGTGATTACTAGTTGTTATTAAGTAACTATAAATGTTACAACAAATATTAAATTGGGCAGATGTCTTTACTAAACTAGGCTCTAAGTAGTTCTGCCACTCCAGCTTAGACTGGGCGGCCACTCCAGGTGCCCGCCCAACTTGCAGATGCCTTCGGCAATCATCGTAACCTTTCGACCATAGAAACGAACGATAGAATGATATTGTACTTTACTGCCAGCTGTTGGGATACAGCAAAACTTTGTATTATGTACTAACTGTACTATCGATATCTATTGAAGAAAGCTGAAGCTATGTGAATAATCAATACACTACAAAAAGATAAATATGTAGTCAATTTCCCTGGCTTGTCTGAGGCCTGAGATTCGAAGGTATTATGTAAATTGGCAATATTAGTTTGTCAAACTTCTAAAGTTTTGTTGTTCAGTGGGGAGGACCAAAAATTGGTGTAAGAATTATTCTAGTAATGAATACCAACCTCCGGATCTAGAGTCTTCTTGTCTGCTTTCTCTCCTTTGAGCTGTCTGATCCGGTCTCCTTGCGCGCTGATCTTCAGCAGCACGCTGTCGGCCTCGCTGGCACCAGCTGCTGCGGGGGCTGGCATGGTGGGGGCGGGGGCTGAGGGCTTGGTGTTGGGAGTCCAATCTGCGCCAGTCACCTGCTTGTATTCCGCTTTCAGGGCAAGGAGGGTCTGCACCTGGGTGGCAAAAGCATTTTCGTTAGAGAAAGTATTAGTACTAATAATACTGTGCAATGCATTGATTAGGAGTTGGTTTGAGATTATGATGGAGGTGTGGAGCCTGCATCAGATCAAGTGATTTTTTTTAAGAAATTCTCATTTAAGAAGCTTGGATTTTTCGCCATTTGTTAGTTTACTTGTCTTGCAATTTATTTTACTTAAAATAAGATAAAATTAACCTCCAGGCAGGCGTACAGACACGCCCACAAAACACTTCTTTCAACACATCTATTCATCCACACAATGTTCACATTCTATTCAGGGCCGGATTTATACTTTTCATAAGTATAGGCCACTTCGTTTGCGCCGCCCCTTTCTGCTTCTTAGAATTTGCAACATGTCATTATCACTCTCTTGTAGGCTTTTATTAGGCGACACACAATTTTCAAAATAAATATTCAAATATAGGTCAAGTAGGTATTCAAAAATGAAATAAATGAATGAATTAGCAAAAGGACTAATAATATCTTTTACACCCCTCAAATCAATACCAAATTAATGCAAACACATAGCAGCTTTATTGGTCCTCGGACATTTAATCTTATACCAAAACACATTCAAACGACAGATAAAATATCACTCTACATAAAAGAATTAAAATTATGGCTTTATGGTGCAGATGTTAAAACACTTTTGCTATAAATTCTATGTTAACCTTAATACATCACTTTTCATTTTAATTCTAACTCATGTAACTTTTTTATAACTTATAACTATTGTTAATTGTACTTACTGATGTATGCATTTTTGTTTATATTACCCACGCACAGGCAGTGCCTTTGTGGGTTCCCATCACCTACTTTTTACTTTACATAGATTTAATTATTCCTAACTTTTGATTTATTTGTTTCTTATATGTGTATTTTGAAATGTTTATAATAATGGGAAAAAATAAAGATTAAAAAAAAAAAAATTAGTCTTAAGTAAAAGTGTAACATGAAACAAGAATTACAAAATTTTTTACGGAAATTTTTATCGACAAAATCATCTAGAATGTCTTCATATTTTATAGATTTTTATTAAGTCTGCTTCTACGCATAAAAAATCCAAAGAGTTAAGTTTTTCCTGGGACGAAGAAGACCTTTAGTAATCCTTCACTCGCTTTAAAAGTAAGAAATTCCTTTCTCCAGAACAATTTGTGTATGTATTATATCCAAGTTCGGGTAAACGTTGCACAGAGATTGTTTCCTCAAAAACTTAAAAAGATTCAGTAATCATGTAGATTCATACTTCTCTGCCGTCTTACGCCTTATTAGAGGAAATGCGACCGTGAAAGTGTAACATTCTTGAATTAAATCATCTTCTAAAGCATTGTAGTAATATTGCACAAGAGCCTGAGCTTTTTCTGAGACTCTTTATGTTGAAAGTTCACCCATTCTTGTTAAAAATGAAAAGATCTCTGAATCTGAGCACTCACTTTATTTAGTCTTTAGTGCAATTTTTCATTTTGAGGCGAATTTCCTTCGCTTCAATTCGCGGGATAAGATTCTCTGTAGCGTCATTTTCAATCATTTTTAAAATCGTAAATACTTTATCCCAAACTCTTAAACTTTTACAGGCATCTGCTCTTGCTGGTCAACGTATGAGGTTTACTCTTTTGAGTGTCTTTCCTCTTTCTGTTTCTTAAACCAATTTTTTTGTAACATAAACATAAGTACCTAACTATCTAGCATAGTATACTGGAAATTAGCGACTTTTACCAAATGTGGTTTAAAATAGAAAAATCTATAAATATATAAATAGAAAACTCTCTATATCCACAGTGATTTGTTTTTTATTATTTATAATCGCACACAAACTTAATGGCTTACTAAATAAAGCGAGCGAGCGCTGCCCCCTGAACTCTGCCGCCCCTAGGCCGCGGCCTATAAGGCCTATTGACAAATCCAGGACTGATTCTATTTGCAATCCCAAAAGCATCCAATATTGGCAAAAAAAAGTTCTCCATAAAAACAACGGGTACTCAACATTCAGTAATGTGTAAAAATATGCAAAAACAAACCTCTGAATCGATTGTCTTCTTATCTGCTTTCTCCCCCTTCAGCTGTCTGATCCGATCTCCCTGCTTGGCAATCTTCTCCAAGACTTGGTCACTACCGCCGGCTGAGGGTTTAGTAGCAGCCGGAGAAACCGCCGGGACTGGAGCTGGTGCTGCAGCAGGAGTAGACTTGGCGGTGGCGGCAGGAGTCCACTCTGTTCCAGTTGCTTTCTTGTATTCTGCTTTGAGAGACAGAAGAACCTTCACCTGATAGCAAAGGTTTGGGTTTGTATAAGTTTGTAGTCATAGAAATGGTGGTAAAATTTTTGTATCCTGCTTACTTCTAAACACGCCAAATGTATTGAAATAACACTTCGATTCAACTTAATTAGTGGAAGAAACAACTATTCACACTGGGGGAAATGGAAAAACATGCAAAAATATAGGTTATTAAAACAGATGAAATTTTGATCTTTGATAAAAAAGGAACTTTAATGTATCTTTTACCAACTCTTCTGAAGAGCTATTCTCTGAAGAGCTATATCTTTTGTGAGATCGAGATAGATCTCAGGCGAGATCTCCTGTCAGATTTGTGTGATTTTCTACTGCTGTTATTTGCTTTTTCTATGGGCCGATGTCAGAATTTCAGCAGTAAGCTGTCACGTAATTTAGTTTAGGTCGTTTTAAACACAAATTCCTGCAAGTATGCATGATAATTTATTCATTTAATAGCTGTAGAAAGTCACACAAATCGGGCAGGAGATCTTGCTCGATATCTATCTCGATCGAGATCACGATATATTCGATCATGCCTCCAAAAAATTAAAATGGAAATATATGAACTGCTTGCTTAGATTTAAAGCCAACTAGATTTCACCATTTATCCCTTGTTTTTAAAATGCTTAAAAAAATTTCAAAGACATTGTTAAATTTGTAAAATGTAAAATAAATAAAAATTAAAAAAGAAAGACAAACATTTCCGGGTTACAAATAACCTCCTCCTCTAATCTCCTACTACCATCACAGAAAGCGGAAAATGTTGCTTGTGTCGTGATGGAGGACTTAGCCAGTCGAGGAATCGAAGATGGGGACCCAAACTCGTTGCCAACTCAGCCACCGACCAGTCATAATTCATTGTATAAAAATCACCTACCTAAATTTGGATAGCATCGCTCTAGTAGATATAATAATAAGATAATAATTCTTTGTTGTCAAGTGTATGAACAAAATGAATCATTTTCATTTTTCGAAAACAAATAAAATGGTAAAATTTTTAATAATTTCAAATATTACTAATTTTTTATACCTCTTACCTCTGATTCTACGGCTTTTTTGTCTGCTTTATCAGCCTTCAACTGCCTGATTTTCTCTCCCTGCACTGCAATTTGAACAAGGATCGAGTCTGCTAATCCACCGCCCGATGGAGCTGAAGAAGTTAAAGGAGCTGATGGTGCCGGGGCTGCAGGAGTGGCTACGGCTGCTGCCGAGGGTTTGGAATTGACAGTCCAGTCAGTTCCAGAAACCTTCTTGTATTCGGCCTTCAGTGCCAGGAGCGTTTGCACCTAGTGTTCAAATAACGAGTTGATTAAAAGACTATTATGGAAAATAGACTAATATGGATTAGTAAGAAATTATTATCTTCACAATAATGGGACCTACAGATAATCCGATTTCATCCATCTTAACCTGAAGTCAAAAGAGATAGACAAGCCTAACGCAAAATCTGAGTATCATCATAAGCTGGAAGCAAACTACTTGCATTATCGTACTTTATCACTGAAAGCGACACGCCCACGCTACCTCTAAAATTTTTACAGTTAAATATCACAAAAATGCATTTTCAATCAACCAAGCAATTGATGGATTTCAATGAATTGGTTAAATTTAACCGCCTGTTTTATGTCGCTTTCGCTTTTACTTTCAGAAAACCGGTAGTTAGAGATAGATAGTTATTCTAGAGTTTCTTTGCCATTTTAACACATTTGACAGTTCTGTTGGAGGTAAGGTACGAAAATTGCGTGCTTCAACATTGATTATTACTAGTATCATTCTTAAAATCATAGAAGATGATAGTGATGATAAATTCCTCATCCAATATGTCTTGCAGCTAAACCAAAACATTTCGACTCTGTGTTAACAATATGGTTATTTGGAACAATCCTGAATTTTTGGCGCGGTTTCGCATATCGAGAGATATTGTAAAATTTGTGACACATCAAATTAAATGAGATGTTACAACTACTGGAAAGTAAAAAAATTTTTTCCGGGTAATATCCTACATATTACAATAGGTCGTCATTTATTTTTCAATATTCATACGTCAATACAAATATGTTTACAGAACAAAGCCGTCAGAATCTTCAATTATGCAAAAAAAATACAGCGGATATTTTGACAGTTGGTTTTCAATAATGCGATGCATTTTTACACATAATTTCGAGGAATATTTGGCTTTTTAGACAGGCCACACTAACAATTACTACTTTAGCAAAAGTAGTTGCTTACTTGAAACAGCGCATGGTCCTATTTACTTTAACTGATAGTTAAAATTTAAATTTCGTTCAAAATTTAGCTTTCTGTTGAAACATACGGCCCTTAAATAGCCATCGTCCGAGAGGTTAAGGATCATCTCCTTTACTTCTTTTTTGCTCTTTCCCTACCATACAAGTGTTAAAATAATTATTGAGGGAGAATTAGTTCTTACTTCTGGATCAATAGTTTTCTTATCGGCCTTCTCCCCCTTCAGCTGCCTGATCTTCTCTCCTTGTGCGGCAATCTTCACCAGAATAGAATCTGCAGCATTACCACCGCTTGCTGGGACAGCTGTTGGGGATACTGCGGGGATTGTTGGGGCTACTGCATTACTTGAGGGCTTGGAATTAACAGTCCAGTCTGTTCCAGAAACTTTCTTGTACTCGGCCTTCAGTGCCAGGAGGGTTTGGACCTGGTATTTAAATAAATGGATGATTAGAAGAATACTGTACAGAAAATGGTCAGCAATTAAACAATAAGTAGCGACAGTTTTACCGATAAGCTTAATAAGCCAGGCTTAAAGGGACTGGATTATAATAAATCCCAAAAGGTCTCCAAAGTGGTAGATACTCTCGGTATCGCCCCATTCAGAATTGAGGCCGCATTCTGGGGTGCTCATATCTAGTTTCACAATAAGTTTAACAGTAATTGAGTTGATTTAATATTAAAAAGATAAATTATCCTTTCTTAAGCTAAGCTCAATAATTATTAGTATCCAGTAATTGACGGTTACACCAAAGCTAAAAGTAGAAAAACATTTTGAATTGTACTATGCCACCTCGTTGAGGAATGGAGCTGGCAACACTGTATCTCATCTACATACTTAAGCACATACTTTGCAAATTACACATCTGCCCTGATGATGGACATTGTAAGAGTGTAACAATGTCCAAAACGTTGGCTAAAAACAACACGGCATAACACCCCAAAAATAAATTATGATAATCCTTTCTTCTCTCCAAATGGGAATCCCAATCAAGCTTTAAATTTATTTATATTTGCGGCACCGAAGACATGTTGTAGAAAGAAGACATGTGTTATTTCATGCTTCCACTACTCTATTTGCTTTAAAGTGTTTCCAAGGATTGGATACAAAAACAGTTTTTTTTTTCTTTTTTTTTAGTGACAACAGAGATTTACATTTGTGTTGGTGTTGAAGATTTCTTGAATACCAGGGCAACTATAACATCCAGATAAAATATTGAAAGTCTCAATCAAGTCACCACTTTCTCTTCTTTCTTTTAATGTTGGTAATTTTAGTTCCTTCAGTTTAATTTCGTATTGTCTTTCGAAACTCTTGATATTTTTGTTAATCGTCTTTGTCCCCTCTCTATATCTATATCATTAGGTAAAATATGAGCTCCATATTTGGAAAGTATATTCCGGGAGAGGTAGCATGTATGAGTTTGGTGACCAAATCTTTCCAGGTACTTCCCCATCGTTCCTCTTTCCATTCTCATACACACCAATTCCAATCAAAATGAATTTATACAAAGGACATGTAACTACTATAACAACAAATTTGCAAATATAGACACACGTGCTGACGTATTTACTGCCAGTTACTGTCGCTACAGAACTTCACTGTATAACATTCTAGGTGCGAATAGCACATGAATTAATTGTATCTAATATTTTTATATTACTTGCGTTTCAACTTTCCCTTATCCCTCTCCTCCCCTTACCCTTCCCAACCCAAATCCCTATTTTGCAGTCTATTTCAGTTATAATCACACTTATTTTAATGTTGTGTATTAGTTTACCATTTGTTGAATTCACATTTGTACTCTGATTATTTTTTTAAATATTCTAGTTTATATTCAGTTAGTCTTGTTTCTAAATACCTATCTGTGAACATTAATAATTGGTCTGTTTTTTTATCATCCTCTTATGTTTATTGTATTACTAAGACTGTTAATGTTCCTTAAATAAATAAATAAATACCCTTCAGCCTCACAACATACCAATTAGTGTAGTGTCACTGGCTCCAATTAGCAGGGATTGGTTGATACCCATAGGCCACGGGCTCCTTCCATAAGTGCACATTGTGGGCCAAAATTTAAGTAAATCTGGTACTAACAAAATGGCCAGTCACTCTCCACTAGACTCCTTTTCACTCTTCAATTACTATTTAGTGGGAGAAATTACTGCTAAGAAAATACCTCTGGTTCAATGGCCTTTTTATCAGCTTTCTCCCCCTTCAGCTGCCTGATCTTCTCTCCTTGTGCGGCGATCTTCAACAGAATAGAATCTGCAGCATTACCACCGCTTGATGGGGCTGGTGCAACTGCTGGGGTGGCTGCCGGAGCTACTGCTTCACTGGAGGGCTTGGAGTTGACAGTCCAGTCGGTTCCAGAAACCTTCTTGTACTCGGCCTTCAGTGCCAGAAGGGTTTGGACCTAGTGTTCAAATAAACAGATGATCAGAAGAGTAAACTAAAGAAAAAAGTTAATAACATAATTATTCATTTTTACAATAAGGTTTAGTCAGCTTTTTTAACTTCTTTTTTTCTCCTCTTTCTTCTGTGTCTTTTCTACTCTACACTCATGGCCAAGAAGTCTAGCAGAAACATTTAGCAAAAGTTTTCCTGAGGCTCAGATTACAACTGTTACCTCTACAGTTTCGTAGTCTCTGTGTTCTCATGCTAACAGTACCCCCTGTACATCTGAAGGTGGTGGGGTGGTTCACCGAACATCTTTTGGATCTTCTTCCACATCCGATGTTGTCTACTCACATCGCAAACAACTTATCTCGCAAAGCCCGTGCAAGTCGCTACCGAATTCACGAGACCCGTGTCGCCACTAATCATTGTAGAATAAATGTCAAAACTAAAATGTAATCATCACCTCACTTACAATCAAAAAATTGCTCTAGCTGTCATTTTTATATTCTGTCATTCTTTAGTGACTGTTTTGTTCCTAGCATTACTGAGGAAGATGAATTTCTCATAATTTTGGTGTCACAACATCCAATATTGTTTGAATAATATATTTTTTTTAAAGAATTTGGAGTGAAATTGTAAATTATTCATAAGAGATTGAATCATAATTTTATATTAGTTTAACTAAATAAAATATGTAGGAGTAAGACAAGGTAAGTAGGTCGGCAATCGTGTAATGACTGGAGTCCACCAGTGATAGGATTGTGGCCTTCGTAAGTGACTAGCGCTTCAGTGACTTGGTGACACTTAAACAGCGTCACTGACGCCATAGACACTGTGGTCGGAACTCTCTCTATCTTAAGCATACGAAAAAACCGACACTACTCCTGTCGAGAGTACAGGGCAAATATGAAAACAATTATTTTAAAGAATAAGTATGTAGGCACTTACTTCTGGTTCAACGGTCTTCTTGTCAGCCTTCTCCCCCTTCAGTTGGCGGATCCTCTCTCCCTGAGCTGAAATCTTCAGCAGGATGGAATCTGCAGAGTTGTCAGTGCTTGTCGGAGCAGCTGCCACTGGCGCAGCGGGAGCCGAGGAGTTGACAGTCCAGTCACTGCCGGAGACCTTCTTGTACTCGGCCTTCAGTGCCAGCAGGGTTTGTACCTGATTAAATAACATTATTACAAGTGAATGAACGGTGACGAAAGAAAAAATAGAGCCAACAGCATTTCTTCAAACTAGACAAGTTTAAAATTGAGTGGTGGAATCATAAGAAGAATAATGAATTGAGTGGTGGCTGTTTCTCAAAGGAGCACATGTGCAGTGAATTCCCAAACAGTAGCAAAGACGAATAGACAAGCATGATTTATAATATTACTAAATGGACAGCGTACAAGTAAAACTCATTACTAAAAAATGAACCTGTATGATAATCATAGGAGCAGAATCCAGAAAGCACTTATGGATAGATAAGTCCTATAGAATATTTCAAACAAACAATATATCAGTGTCTCGCACCTCTAGAGCTGAAATATTTGTCTTTTGGTTCAGCGCACCAAGCTTTTATAAAATATGCCAGATGTCACTTTTGAATAATGTAATATTATTTATGTGCCTCGGATGAAAATGAAACACAATAAATTATTATTGATTGATCATCAATTCAAGGGATAACCCGATAAAACGGAACAGGTATCAAAATTGATCGTGATAAAAGAATAGATTAGGTTTAAGTTGTTTTTTCTCTTCTTCAATGTTCTGTTTTGTCGTGGAACCCAGTGGAGGATAAGCGCCATTTTGAATTTTTGACAATCAGATATTCCACACCCTACAACCAAGGTGATTTATGCGAGTCTTGTAAGTTTGTTGTTCTAAAAGCTACACCACAAACCGCACAAAAAACTAGAGTATTTCATTTTATTTATCCTTTTTAGTATCATTAATTTGTCATTAATAAATTACCTCTGGTGTGACGGCTGCTTTATCAGCCTTCTGTTCCTTCAACAGACGTATCTTGTCTCCTTGTTGAGCAATCTTCTCCAATATCTCGGCAATGTCACTGCCAGCCGCCTACATACATAAAAAAAGAAAAAACAGATTTTGGTAAAAATTCCAAATACAATAAAAAATTAATAAATTGTTGAAATTGAAACAATATTAATAATCATCAACTCGTATTGGAAAAACATAGTACTATTATTTATATGGATGACCTGGCAACTCAGAATCATACAACACCTTCTTTAAAAAGTCGTTAAAAATGATGAAAAAAATAAAAATAAAATTGGTTAAATAGGTTAAGTTGGGTTAGGTTAGGGGCTATTTAAAAAAAAAATCATAACTTTTAACGACTTTTCAAAGGGGTGTTGAAGTTGCATGATTCTGAGTTGGCATGGAACCATTTGTATGAAATTAGAGAATACCTTAGGAGCTTCTGCAACACTGTCGGGAACTGGGGTGGCCTTTCCTTTGGGAGTTGCAGCCGAATTGGTCTGCTTCGATTGCTAAAACACAAAACGATTTTTACTATTATTTTTAAGTCAAGTTTTCAAACAGACTCTCCGGATTACAAGCAGATTCCAAGTAGAAACTGGACATAACATTATAAATGTCAATTAAGAGCAGAAAATATTAAAAATGGAACTACAAAATTTGTACGCTGGCAACACCAACTCTCAAATATTGTGTTGTGTGAATAAATAGAATACTGTAAATCACATTTACAAAAAAACTTTTTTTTTTTCAAAGAAAAAAAAATTAAAATCAAAGCACCGTTGTTAAGATACCTACTTAATGACATAAATTTGATTGAATAGTGTTTTACAAAGTGATTTGCTTTTATTTAATTTAACATAAATTTGAATTTAACAGTACATAGACAGGAAGAATCAATAATGATGAGTTTAGTTACACTACTTTTAGATCTGAATGAGTTAAATATATTCAGATCTAAAATTAAAGGCATGATCTAAAGCCCGGGCAAGCTAGGTACTTAAGCTAGTCCATACTAATATTATAAATGCGAAACTGCTCGAGTTTGTTTATGACCTTTTCAGGCATTAACCAATAAAAAGACTTTAAAAATTCATTCACCTATAGAAAGCTAAATTATATGCGCAGACTACATGTTGTATATGATGGTAAGCTCTGGCGTTATGAAATTATAAATATTAATATATTATATTTGTTATACGTTTCCTGTCGCTAACAAAAGCGAGTTAATTGCAAGTGTCAGAAAAAAATCATTCCCATGGAAACGATGTTGATATATTTGTGGGCTCTAAGCTGGTAGGTACTCAGCCCCCTGGTCAGCTACTTGACCCAGAAAATTCAAATATTAGAATTTGTTTTGTTTTTATTGGACAAGCTGGAATAAATGTCAGATAAGAGTTCGTACATTAAAAATATAATTCGTAACGATTATAAAGACTGAATAATAAATAGTGTAATTTTGTATTATATTAACAAACTTCCAAATATTTAATTAAAAATAAACAACCGAAATGTTTGTAAGCGCATAAATTCCGAAGGAATGAACAAAATTGGATAATTCTTTTTTTCTTTGTGAAATTTAGGTGGCAGGCTAGATGTTTGAAAACTGAATGTAAGGGAATGAATGTATGGAATGCGGGAGGGGGTGGGGGTGGGGAGGAGGGGGGATAATTGATAAGTTCAACCGCTACAGTAATTTCCCGTAATACCATGCGAGCGAAGCCGCGGGGAAAAGCTAGTATTAAATAAATGTGAGCAATTTCTAAACCGTCTTTATATTTTTTACAATATCGTTATTATTCATTATGTTAACACAAAATTGCAAAGGTATAATATACCTACACGCAATTCTAATTTTCAGTGGATATCTATTTTGCAATGAAAAATATTTTTTTCACTTTTATGCCTTTTTAATTTTATACGAAAATGTAGGTTACACAGCTTTACATTTACACCATGAGTTATATTTTTGGTATTGCTACACGAACAACAGTGGCGCCCTCCTATGTTTTCTACACTTATTTGACAAACTGTAGAAAAGAAAATATTTTTATTTCAAATAGGTGCCTACACGAAAAACTACCTAGACACAAAACAGATTCTTGTTGGAAATTAATGAATCAAATGACTGTGTTCAACAAAAGGATTATTAATAATTGCAAAAAAATATGAATTCAAAGTATTTTCATACATTAATATCCATTCAGCATTATTTAAAATAACGAAAGAATCAGCATCAGTTGTTTATGATTATTTAGTAGAAATTTCATTTGACAAAAAAATGCCAACTTTTGAAAATATATGAATTAATTAAATTTCTAAAATAAATAAACGTGGAAGGAGACTGTTACGAATGTAGTTCCACAGAGTCGTTGTGGGTGAAGACGGCCCTAATCTGATGATAGTCAGTCTTTTATTACAAAATAAAATAAGTAATATTCTTCAACAATTGAGTAGGTACCTAGTTTCCTCTTCAGAGAGAGAGACCGTACAGAATGTAGTGATTTTGTTATTATTATTAACCGGCGCATACCTGTGAACAATCACGGTACACAAAAATAAAATCATTTAAAAAGATGTATTTTTTATTACAGGTTAAAATAAAAAATATAAAATTTAACGTACTGAAAATAATATTTATGTATTTTTGAATAAGGTGCTCACATGGCATTTCAAATTGTATGAATAGCTTTGTTACTACGTCCCTAAAAAAATTATAATAATATTCGAGAATTGGCTCCCCCAAAATATATATACGTGTTATTTATATGACAGACGTTAAAAAATTCGAAACGAAAGACGAAACATCACGAGAGCATTGCACGAGAGCCGAAATATGCCGGCAAACAAACACATCACTACATTTGCCGGCGGGTGATTAAAACTTTCGAAAATATAACACAACACAATTTGTAAAAACTTTTTCAGAATAATTACATAAAAACACAATAAAAGTATCAAAAAAAACTTACTGTAACAATGCGTACGTACGCCGATTGCCGCGGCGACAAACGTCAAACTGTACACATGGCAGTCGATGGTAAAAAGTTTGTTCCACATAAATAATGGTGAACGAAACCATTGGCATACGATAATGTAGTTTTAAAAAATATATAAAAAATTGCAATGTTTTAAGGACCTACACATTTTTCGTGCTACCCAAATGTTTTATGACTTTTTAATGTGTTTTTTCGAAAAACCGTGATGAATATACATAGGGTCACGAAAAACGTAGTACAAGCGGGAAACTGGTGAAAATACGTCACATTCAGTGGCGGCTCGTGACAGTTGGGCGTGTTAGCGTTTATATTTAAAAAATGGCTTTACTGATGTTGTATTAAAAATATTTTTTTTTTTCGCAAATCCTTTTATGTATTTTCAGGGAATCCGCGTGACACGGCGAAACTTAATTTTCCTGAAAATTTTCATTAAAAAAATCGATTTTAGAAAAAATAAAAAATTGGCTACAACATCATTAATGCTGTTTTTTTTTTCAATATTATCACTCTAACATATCCAAAAGTCACGAGCCGCCACTGGTCATATTTGGAGTTGATTTTGTAATATGTTTTTTATTTGAGCTTTCGTAAGTTTAGAGCGTGTTCACACACAAATATACTAACTCGCCATATATTCCAATTGGGAATGTATGGCGAGCGATATGCTGAAATAGGCCAAGCTACATCTTTTATAGCTGCGTGTAAACACGCTCTTAATGTATTTTAAAAGCGTTGAAGCGTAGTCTCGACTTTCCCCTTATGCCGAAAATAATTGAAAAAATCGAAATGCTCAGATTGGAAAAATAAGTTTTTTGGGGTTTTCTACGAGTGTAGATTCAACAGTTTCGAAAGGCACTGTGTATTTTTACTTGCTTTACTACTCGGTTTCATCCGAGGTGAGAATGGAAAATAATGTGTATTACTTTTAAAAAAATTAATATTCCTACCAAAAAATTTGCCAATTTTTGAAGCGGAAAATGTAGCTTGAAATGATGAGTGTTGTTTATTCAAAACACGATGATAGAATAACGGTAAAAAAGACAATGTTACATTTTTTCAAAATAGTAAGTTCCTTCAAATTTAAAAAATGTTGACGAAACTGTTTGCGGTTGCTGGTGAAAGGCGGCAAAATGGTTCGTTGGTAGTTGCATCGGGAACGGCAAAGACGCCGATTAAATTATTATTATTATTATGTACTTTGGTTCAAATGTTATCTTATCCCAACACGAAGAAGCCATTTCGAAGTAAAATGAATACAGGTTGTAAACAAGTCATAAATATTGATCACAAGCTTTGAACAAGGTTTTCCAATTTTACTTTTGCGGCATATTTTAATTTAAAAAATACTATATCGCTGGCTCTTATTTTATTTTTGCTGAAGTCTCTGGCATTTCCCGGGCTTTGCACAGTTTTTCGAAATTAGACGCAGACAGTTCGACAGTGACCTTCCTCTTGGTTTGAAGGTCAAGTGTGCAAAATTTCACGCAACCTCGGAATAAAACTGCAGATTTGTATACAAATCAAATCCTTGCCGATCGCCTGGTGTCCGCCGCAGACAAACTGAATGTCTGCCTGTATAACATAATTTTCTATAATTATTTTCCGTACGATTATTCTCGGACCTGTTTAAACTTAATGCAGATTTTTTCTTTTGTATGTATAAATATAAAATTATTAAGTGGATTTATTTTTATAGACACCTTCCGATGTCTTCACAATTTTGTAATAAGTTTCAGCGTCACGAATCGATAAGAAAAAATTTCATTCGCCGATCAACGGCATGATGAATTTTATACAACGTATTCATAATATACATGTATACACGGTTTCTGGAAACTCGTAGTACAAGCGGGAAACTGGTGAATCTAATCCACATTTTGAGTCAATTTTGTAGTATTTTTTTTATTTCAGCTTTCGTTTTCGAGTAAATCAAGTCCGGAGTTGGAATTTTTAAGGTCAAATTTGAAAAAAAAAAATCGGTCGTAAAGGGGCTAAAATCAGCTGTTTATGTGTTTCAAAGCTTGTCGAAGCGTAGACCCGGAATCCAAAGATTTTTAACCTATTAGTTGCCGGAAAAAAATCGAATCTAAGATCGAAAAAAAGTTTTTTTGGTAAAAGTATTGTCAGTTCACCAGTTTCCCGCTTGTAGCATGAGTTTCCGGACCCTATGTAAAATATAATATATTAGGTATATTTAAATATAATCTAGAAAAGTAACTAAATCGGCTAGTTTGTCCTTGAAGCTGCCACGTTTTTCAAGGCTTCTTCTCATTCAACTCGTGATTCACGTAGGAACTTTCTGAACTGACGAGACGACGAGACGACCAGCGCCGGCTGCTAGTTCGGCAAGTAGAGTCATGGCCCACGCGTATAAATATGATCAATTTGAGGTGGACTGTCTGAAATCTCTAGGTACTAGGTATGCTCTATGCATTAAAAATCACGCAAACTATCTTCAAGTTAAAAATAAATTTAATTCCGTCAAAAATATACGACCGGACGCCATAATTTTTAATTGGTCAAAAAGAAAGAATATGTTGAAAATTCGGGGGAAGGCGGGTCGTAATCAACATGCAGTTAACCATAAAATAATATGATCAAAATTAAGTTGTAACAATACTTGATCCCATGGAATAAAGAAGAAGGCAAGAAAAAGTGATGCGGGCGTGTTTTGCGATAAAAAAAGTCTGGCCAATCGAGTCATAAATTTCCAATACAGTTTTTCATCATCATTATGAAATTCAAACGGGTTGGCGATTTATGTTGTCAGGTAAGTGAATGTCTAGTATTCACGGGCGAGCATGACGTCACACGCCTAGATAGATACATCCATGCGCACACGCAAGAAACGCCCGATTATGTCATATTCGGTCGGACATGTTCGTATGTGAGTACTAGGCTTAAGAAATACAGAGTGCATGCTAAGGGGGCGTTCAAGTATAACGTAACGCAATTTTTGAAGATTTTTGACCCTCCCCCCCATGTAACGCGCCGTAACGTTTTTCTGTACCCCCTCCATAAACGTTACGTAACACGCAAGCGACTATTTTTACCAATTTGATTTGATTTTGACAACAAAAATAAAATAAAAATGACGTACAGTACAGTCGAGGGATTCCCCGAAAAACATAAACGAAAAGGGTTGCCAACTTGGGACAACAATAAATAAAAATGACGTGTAGTACAATCGAAGGATTCCCCAAAACATAAACGAAGGTCTTTAGGGAATTAAAATCTTCCAAGTTGCTAACTTAAATTTTTAAAAAAACATGTTGCGTAACGCGTTGTTTGTATCCCCCTCCCGCCCCGGTAACGCACGGTAATGTTTTACAAGACACCCCCCCCCCCCTCCCCCCAAAATGCGTTACGTAATACTTGAACGGCCCCTAAACGGGATAGAACGGAATAGAAGGTAAATCAGTGATGACATTGGTTTCCATCAAAATCTGCGTGGAAGTTATCTCTAGTGTGTATTATTTATTTAGAGCTTGATTCCCTTTTCTAATTTATTTTTTTCCTTTGCAAAAACGCGCTGCAATTTGAATTATGTGAATTTTCCGAAAATTTGAATTTAATCCGGACCTGTGTAATTGTTAATTCTAATTTTACCAATACGAGAAAGGATTACTAAAAAGAATTTCGCAAATTGGAACCGACAAATCGTGAACATTAAAAATTGCTATTTTCTGCTGGATTTTAGAGTGGTGATAAATAATATTTATTTATATTACTTAATTTAACTTACAGTAAAATTTAATTACTCATAAGTTGTTTACAGTCACAGACATTTTTGTTGGAAATATTTTCACCCAAGAAAGGTTGAAAATATCGACCAAATGATGCGAAAATAGCTTTTTACTTACAATTACCTAATATTACTTACCTATCCTAGCATAACTTAGTAAAAATACATTACAAAGGGCCACTACTAGCATAGTAGTTCCGGAACATTTCTAAGGCATTAATTTTTTTTCCAAACTTAAAAAAAACTGCAGCAATTTTTCGAAAATATTAAGTTACCACCGAAATTGAATATTTTTTTATAAATCGGAAAAACTATATTTATTGACGATCGGCAATACAATTTTTCGAAAATATCATAAGATGTTAGTAAGCTAACCAACATTGATATAAGATTATTTGAGCATGTTGTGTTTCGAACCTGCGACCTTTGAATACGGGTCTTCTGCTACGATTGTATTGTTCGAGTTTGCCGAAAATGGACGAAAAAAACGTGAAAGTTTGTGACCTAATAATAATTTAAGAATGACCTACATGACTGGTTTGCCCAATTGGGCGGCCCGCCAAAAAATATTGGTTTCAATATAGAACCACTTTCGAAATCCACAGGACTTCCAAATTCAAATTTCCAACGTAAAACTAAATTTTAAGAACAAAATAACCGAAGTCGAGTTCCGCGGTTGCCCCTACAAATGCAAGTAGATATTCGGAGTAAATTCGTTAGAGACTTATTTCCGTGAAAATTCAATTTTTGCTGCCGGCCATCCTAATTCAAATAATCAATCATCATCATCAATATATTAATACGTGAAGCCAAAACTTTGAACCCCTTTTTACGAAAATTGCGCGGACGGAGGAGTATGAAATTTCGCACACTTATAGTTTATATAGAGGAGGAGTGCAGAATGCTAATATTTTTTAAAAATTATGCATAAAAATAGATTAAATCAAAAACAAAAACATTACACACACTACCATGTATTTGACAAACACACTCGCGTCTTTACTCTATTGTTTATTGTTAAAGTCTATGGTCAAATTGAGAATAGATTAATATTGTTTGTCTTTAATATTATTTGTCTATGGTCTTACTGAATGTCAAACATAAAAAAAAACATTACAATTATGGTCGAATTTCGACCATTGGGCGACCACTAGTAATAATAAATTCGTAAAATATATCATATTTCAGTATAAATCGAAATTTTGCGTCGGCCCATCAAATTCAGACATTTGAAGTAAATCCAATTTTCGCGGCCGGCCATCCAAATTCAGATAATCGAAATAAATTCGTAAAATATGTCATATTTCAGTGTAAATCGAAATTTTGCGGCCGACATTCGCATGCGCATCAAATCCAGACATTCGAAGTAAATTGGTAAAAATATGTCATAATATTTCGAAATTTCGCGTCGGATTACCGTAGAGGCGGGGTCTTTAAATTCAGATACTTGAAGTAAATTCGTAAAAAATCAACCCGTACAAACAAAGTTTTTTTTTTAAAATATAATACAACTGTTTTTATTATGTAGTGAAACAGTTTCGGCTTTCCGCCACAGTCCTACGCATCGAACGGTACGACGTAGCTGCGCATCTCTTGAAATTGTAACCAATTGCGGAGAAATGCAATTGCGTGCGAGAATGCCACCATAAGTTGTTAGAATCAACAACGAGTCTATCTGCCGAGTTTCATCTCGATTGGATATCGGGAAGTGGGTTAATTTCCACTTCCAAAATTTGTATTCATTCATTCACGAAAACAAACTCGAAATCCAAATAGATGCATTTAAAAATACGTCATGTTTTCGTGTAAATCGAAATTTCGTAGCGAATTAACATCGCGGCAGGGCCTTCGAATTCAGATATTCAAGTAAATTCGTAAAAATACGTCATAATATTTCCGTGAAATTTCGGTCCAATCACATCGCGGCCGGTCCTTCAAAATCAAATAACCGAAATAAATTCGTAAACTACGACAAATACGAGGAGGAACCCAAAAGTAACCCTTCAAAACTTTTTTATTTAAAAAAAAAAAATATATATATATATATATCGATCGAAGTACGCGAGTAGAAGGTGATTTGACGGTAGAGGGGGTGGGGGTGGGGCCGGCAATATCAGGCGTAGAGATTTGATTGGATTGCTTTAAGTTGATTGGATGTATTATTTCTGAGGATTTTGGAAATGCCGTTTTTTGGGGAATTTGATCAATTATGACTTTCCAGGTGTTGGGGATTCTAATTTGAGTCATTTCTGGTGTTCATATTATTTTTATGTTTATAAATTTCTATGGCTTTGCGGTAAATTCTTTTCGATTCATTGTTTATGCTAGCTATTGTTGTGGCGTTGTTAAAATCTATTTTATGGCCTTCATTAAGGACATGTTGAACTATGGTATATCCATAGTTCAACATCTTTACACCAAAATTTGGTCGCCTTCAAAGTGTTCACCATTAGAGGTAAAAGCACTTGTCCAATCTTTTTTTCCACTGTTCAAAATAATTTTGAAACTCAATGATTGGAATATCCTTTACGGCCTCCAGCGATTTTTGTTTCACTTCTTCAACAGTATGAAAACATTTCCCTTTCAAGTCCCTTTTCATCTTAGGGAGCAGAAAGAGGTCACAGGGAAACAGGTCGGGTGAATAGAGCGGGTGAACAATCGGGGTTGTTCCATGCTTGCTTAAACACTGCTTCACAGACAACGCGGTGTGAGGAGGTGCATTACCGTGGCATAAGAACCAGTCCCCTGTGCGCCAAGGGTTTGACCTTTTTCAACGATTTTTTTTTATGCTCTCTCGCAACCTTTTTAGTACCTCCATGTAGAACTATCGGTTAACACATAGGTTCTCAACGCGGGCGATAACGCCCCCCTGGGGGCGTTTCAAACCTTCAGGGGGGAGGTAGAAGGTCAAGAGAAATTTGGGGGCATAGGAGACTCGGAAAAACCCGTCTTATCCCACCCCCATCCTATATCCCCTGCAACGGAGGGGGCGTAATGGGATAGGATGGGGCAGTTGGGGGGCGCTAAAAGAGAAAATATTCTCAAAGTGGGCAAAAAAAGGTTGAGAATCTATGGGTTAACTGTTTGGCCCAGAGGAAAAAAATCTGTATGCACAACACCTCTGAAATAAACTAATGAACATTGTCTTGATGTTTGATTTCACCTGACTGTTTTTTGAAGAGGAGAGAGAGCACTCTTCCATTGGCTTACTGTTGCTTGGTTTCGGGATAGTACCCATAACACTATGACTCATCACTTTTCTTCACCTTGGAAAAAAATCTGGGTCCTCTTCCAGTTGACTTTTTAATTCGTGGCAGGCTTGAAGGCGATGCTCTCTTTGATTCTCAGAGAGGAGGCTTTCACGTTTTCGCCGAAAGAAGAAATCTTGATTTACATAAAATTAAACTTTGGACAAACGCATGGATCCACAAGGACGCGGCTTCGCACTGAGAAAGAGTTTCCGTACAACAGCCGATCACACAAAACCCGTTCCATTCCACTTCACCCTTCTACCGCCCGAGTCCCGTTACTTTTGGGTCCCCCTCGTGTTTCCGCGTAAATCGAAATTTAGTGAATGATCGCCATCGCGGCCGGCCCTTTAAAGTCGTATATTCTAAGTTTTTTTTTGCTGTTTCTGGCTTTCATCCTTCAAGGCCTACATTTCAATTTATACAAAATTTTTGTTTGAATGGGAAAATTTCATAATTGCATGGAAGATTGATGTAAATAAATCTCGGAATTTGTCGCATTTTTGAGGAATATTTAATTTTTGGTGGGGGGAGGAGGGATGCAAACTGCTACTCAGATTTAGGTAATTTATTTAATTTAAGGAATCTTTTCAGATACCAATTTCCCCCTAGATTTGTTTTTTTTTTACTCTCCCCTTTCCCCTGTAATGTTTTTTTCTCCCTAGATCTAGGGATTTTTAAGTGATTAGTTTTGACCAGGCATATTAGGTCTAATAAGCAGAACGGACGGCTCGGCGATGTGTTCTCCGATCCTGTGGCAACGCCTTTTCCAGGCCAGGAAAGTGCGTCCACGCAACTCGTTTTGTCCAGTTTGTGCGAAACCTAATAATTCTAATTTAAGTTGAAAGGTTCATAGTATTATTATGCATGCAATAACAATAGCTTTACGAAATAACAATAGTACTTAGGTACTGATGTACGGCTGCAATACAAAAATATCGCATACACGAAAATCAGTGTCAAAACTGCCGAACCTTTAATAGACACACAATCACCTCACCACTCACCACCTCATGACTCACGTCATGTCATAAATGTGATTGACACATTGAGCGGGACAAACAATCCTACATAACATATATCTCAGCTTGAAGCTCATCTGAAATCTGAGCTTCAAACACCTCGCACGAGTGTATGTATTACTGTTGTTTGAATAGTGTTGAATTCCTGTTGTGTTGATTGAGGAAAATCAATTCAGTGTTTCTGAGACTACGGCAAAGAATGTTGAATTGCATGAGTTGCAACAAATAAGGTGAATTAATAATATGATTAATCATTTTCAAGACACAAATGAGATCAAAGTCTTTCCTACGTTTTTATAATGAAGAATTGTTAATGTTTGTTCAAATTCATCATATTATGAGTACAGTGGAATTCGTTTATAATGACATTGAAGGGAAATTACAAACACGTCATACTAAGCGGACGTCATACTAAGCGGACGTCATACAAAGCATTTTGTAGAAAATAAACAACCTCCTGTTTTGTTAGGTATAAATGTGTGTATTAATTTTAATAGAGAGAAACACAGCACATTAAGACTCATGATGAGAGAAACACAGCATATTAACATCGTCAGGCGTCAAGTGACCCTCCCGAACATTGCCGAAGGTGTTAGGAATCATGTCGGTCACAATAACCGACATTATTTTCCATGAAATTAGGACATAATTTATTAAAACTGGGTCATAAATAAGCGACATGTCACTATAAGCGAAGTCATTATATCCAACTTTGTTATAACAAATTTTATATGAAAACCAAACTCCGCTGGGTAATTACGTCATATTAAGCGGTTGGTCAATATAGGCAGAGTCATAATAAACGGATTCTACTGCAATTGTTTCTTGGGCCATTCATACACAGAGATTCTTACAAGCGATTCGAGTTTTGTGCCTATTCCATACCCATCGTTCATGAGTATCTGCCATGTCATTTTGCTAATATTCGCACACAACATGTTGACAACGGATTTGACATCAGTTGCATGCTTTGTTGCATATGCATCTACTACTTGTTTGATAATGAACATTTGAGAAATGATGGCTATGAACAAGTTATATTTGTTCTGGAGATGGGAAAATATTAAATGTACGTAACTGTAATTTACCGACGTATGTAAGAAAGGATTTAGCATAGCAGATATGGATGGATTGTGGTTGGAAAAAATTTTATTTGACATCATTCTCATGTAGTTCCTTAGCGGCGACAATTCCCTAAAATTAGGATGTTAAATTAGTTTAAAATTAGTTTTAAATTGATTAAAATTAGTTTCACAACAAAATGTAACTTTGTCATCAAATGGCCACTCAGCATCACAATGTTTTTTTGACAGTTGAAAGGTTCCCGTTAAAATCGTGATCGTGAATATTTATTTTGTTGCAGATAATTACAATACTTGGCTCTTTTTAATGGCACCTTGTGTTTTCCTTGCAGGTGGAGGTTTTTCTTTGCTACTCACTTTTGCAAATTAAACACGTTTTGCATTTATCTGATCGTACTTTATATATTTCTTCATTTACGTCCAAAATTATTACAATCTAGCTTGGTATTTTAGAATTGAACACAATTTTTTCTCCAAATCAAGTTAAAAACAAACTTCTTTTGATATAAAACAATTTGAATTTCGAATTTGAATTAATGAAAAATATTAAATAAACAAAATAGTAATTATCTATGGCTTTAAGTACCTACCCATAGGATATAAAACAGTGATTCCAGGTGGACCCCTAGGGGTCCACGGGGGACCCGACGGGGGTCCACGTAGGCATGATAAAGAGATGGGGGTCCACAAGTTGTAAGTGGGGGTGGTTATAACAATAGAATAAGAAGATAAATTACTAACAACTTAATAAAGGCATTAAAAATAAACAATAATATCAGAAAACTCGTTATGTAGTGACCTCGTTAAAATATGTTTGGCTGAGATGTTTGATCAGTAAAACCTTGTATTTCAGTAAGGAAATATTAAAAATATCAGCAACATTGGCATAAAAATTACCAATGTAATCTATTTATAACAGAATTGTAGCCTGAGACCGGCGTGTAGTTGTCACAATAATACATACTTAGGGAACCTTGATCTAATGGTAGGTACATGAAAGTAAATCAACTTTAATATATCAGGGCTTTCCAACTGATAATTTACGATTTTATACAAAAATACTAGAGCAAAAATTTTTCTTCTGTCACTTAACTTCAACAATTTTAATGAGTTCAATAAAAAATCGTAATTTGTTGATTCTAAGGGAATTCAAAGTCTAAAATTAATTATGTAATATAAAAAAAGGTTTGACTTATCGAATTCTTTTATTTCATTTTCATACTAATAATAAAGGTAAAGAAGAATAATATTGTCTTCATCACTAGTTACTTGACATTGTATTAAATCCACTCCATGTGAAAAATTATGCTAAGTCACATACTGAGCGGTGACAATTTTCCTCTGCTTCTGCATTTGACCTTGTGTCCAAGCAGTGCCAATTCATCTTCACTGTTTCAAATGGTCTTGCATCCGAGCAGCGACAAATTATCTCCTACGCTGCACATAGCCTTAATAGCCTTAAGAAACTAACCTGAAGGGTGGGCTGCTCCTTGGAGTGTCCATCGGGGATGTGGAACAACACGCAGGGCTGGTCGCGCCCGCTGAGCTCCGAGGGCGGGCGGTACGCCACGTCCACCTTGAAGAACCCTCTTCTCTGCAGCTGGATCACATCCCCCTTCTTGAGGGCGGCCAGTTCCGGGTCACCGAGCATGCTCACTTCGGTCTGTGGGGGACAAAAACATGAGTATCAGAACAAAATAATAAATGGTAAATTTTTTTAAATCGCGGATGTTCCAAGGCAGAACCGTGAAGAGTGAGGAGCCTACTTCATCAGGGCAAGTGAACCGGGGATTAGAACCCTCAGAAATGAGGCAATGACTCAAGAAGAAGAAAATTCAAATAGGGTTCTGTGAACAGTAGATCGTGCGTCCAAAGAAAAATGTTTCTAGTTTTCTCTCATAAAATAAATCAAAGCAAAATTTCCTCTGAAATCATATATATATATATAACTAAACTTCGGATATCCGAAATTAAAAAATATCCGTAGCCGAAACCGATATAAAAGTTTCGGATAGGATAAAGGCGGAGTCTAAATGACAGATTGCGACAGGTTTGTTTGTTTTGCTATAATAATACTTTTGCTATTACAATCAGTCAAATAATAATAGTTCTTTATTCAACTGATTGTAAAAACAAATGATAATATAGACTAGAAATAAAAGTCAAATCTTGCCATGTGTATTTTACTTTTATAATTTAATTAAAAATGTAACTGAAATTATCCGAAACTAACGGATAATCGGAAATAATTTCATATCCGTAACCGTATCCGAAACCGGTACAATATTATTCTTATTTCCGTGTCCGTATCCAGATCTGAAATTTCATATCCATAATATCCCTAGTTTAAACTAGGCGTAAAAATATTAATATGTAAGGCCCACCCTTGTATTATGGCCGATGAACTTCTTGAAATCCTCGTCCCTGCCCAGCACGCCCTTGGAGATGATGTGCTCAAAGAACACGCAGTATGTGGGCGTGAACTTGGTGGCCTTGGCATCGGCCAGCCAGGTCAGCTTCAGGGTCTTCTTGAAGTCCTTGTCCTCGAGGTTGGTGACGGCGTCTACAGATGTCACTGTGCCATCGGCGGCTCTGAAAAATATATCAGTATTAGACGTGCAATAATTTATTTTATCATTGAATAAGAAGATAAAAATAAAAATATGAAAGAGAACAAGTAACAGAAAAATAGAAAAAGACAATGGTCGCAACTGGGTCTCGAACCCAGACCTCTCGTCTAACCGGGACGTACGCGTTAACCAATTTCACTATTGCCACCTTCTGTCAAACCGTCATATTTGTCAATCTGATATTTAAAACTTTAGAATTAAGAATATTATCTTCAACTAATTCTTTTTTCCATATTAGTTGACTAGTTAGTTAATTATAAATGTGTGAAATTTGTATAAAAAAAAAATTACTACAGGTGGTGCGCGGGTGGTTTGAAAATGTGTGTATTTCATATATTTTAGCGGCAGGGAAGGAAGGCAGGAGGGGGAGGGTAACGAAGGAGGTGGGGTTCGCGGGAGGAGTGACAAGGGAGGGGAAGGCGGCAAAGGTGGAAGGGGACTGCGGGATGGGAAGGAGACGAGGGACCTGAACAGGGATACATGGGAAAGGACTTGCAGGGAGAAACGATTTATTTTTTTAAATGGCATCGCAACGCATGCCCAGTAAGCATTTAAAAATGGTGCATCAAAGTCACCCCACTCCGAAAGGTGCTTTGATCACCCTTTATTTATTTTTTTGGCTCGATGGTGCAATAAATATGACAAAATTTTCTGACAAATAATTTGATAAAAATTTTTTTACGTGGTTTCGAAATTGAAAATTTATCAATGTCACCCCATATTATGGTAACTCCGTGTGACTGTCTACTGACGGCTATGAGAAGCGGCTATCACTCAAGGTAGACACAGGCTTTAAGGTTTCGTAGCATATCATACTAACTTGTGAATCTTTTGTATCTTGATATTTCCCCAGTTGATGAAGGTGGCGTTCTCTCCTTCCTTCAGCAGCTGTGCGTCGGCCTGGTCGATGAGCACCACGGGCCCCGTCCACACTGTCTTCTCGCCCACCGCGGGGTTCTTGGGGTGTCGTGCCACCTTCAACGCCGTCTCGGGCCCCGCATTGACCACATTGACTCGCACGGGGGCCGGGGAGGCCTCCAGAGCCGTGAAACGGGGGGCTACGGGGTCTATCACCTGAAAAAAACATTTAGTTTTGTATATCATAAAGTGACTAGTGCAGATTGACAAAAAGTAATGGGAAAATTAAAAAAAAAAAACATATTTTTCAAAATAAATATTAAAAAATTTTATTCAAAAATAAAAATTGCCACAGCCAAAAAATCAGACCCGAAAATAAGAATTAAGTATGTATTTTTTTAATAATAAGAATTGTAATATATTTTTAGAATGTTACATAAACACTTTTAGGACCATCGTCAATGACGTGCATATTAGTATAATAATAATGACCTTTTTTTGTATATTTAGCATTTTAATTGTATGTTTAGCATTTTTTGCTATAATCCTACTAAGCTAGTGGGATTTTAGCAAAAAATGCTTTTTAAACATTTAAATACATAAATAATGCAAATAAGATTCATTATAAATTTAATAAGATTATTATCTCACCACCATGAGCAAAAAAAAATAGAATTAGAAGTCACCAAAGTTATTCGATTTTGCCAAATTTAATGAAGTGCCCTCTACCTTCTTATTGAATGCCCATATCTTGTCCCACTCCATGAAGACGACGGATCTGGAGGACCCTTGGGCGATGATGAACTGCTTCAGACCCTCAACGGACATTCCCCTCCTTAGCACTCCTCGCACCGTGGGGAACCGCGGGTCGTCCCTGGACAAACATTATTTATAATGATTAGTAATAACTTAATAATCTGGGCGGTTAGTCTCTGACCTTATTCTATTAAATAAAATTATTATTGATGGTATTAACAACCATTAAAATTATATCTACCAACCAGAAATACGAGAAAAATGCTTTATTTTCTGCGACAATTTTATAATAAACCATCAGATTCACACACCTATTAAATCGACTGCATAATTTTGGAAAAAATTTAGAAACGTTATCGACATATTTAGAGATTCCGTCAGTCGTATTAATGCAATTGAGGGCAACTAGCGGGCTGATAAACTAGCAAGGAAAGGGGCGAAAGCACCACTTGTGGGATCCGAGCCGGCTGTAGGAGTAGCAGCTTGCCACACAAAACTACATATTGATAGGTGGGTCGAATCCCAGCACTGCAAAGAATGGGAGAGGGCACCTGGAATGAGACAATCTAAAGTACTCATAAAAGGACCAGACTCTAGACGAACCAGGAAACTACTCAATATGGACAGAACTCGCTGAGGGAACTGGTAGGACTACTAACGGGACACTGCCATCTCAGGAGACACATGCAGATATTGGGAGTGGAAAACACCAATAGATGCAGGAAATGTGAAGAGGACGAAGAAACTCCAATTCACTTATGGTGCCAATGTCCTGCCCTGGTGGGAACTAGGCTCAGATACCTGGGGAGACACAGTAGAACCAGAAGACATAGCCACATATCCGGTGACAACCCTGGTGAACTTTATTAAAGGGACTGGGTTGTTACTAGATGATTGAGGTAAAATGGGAGATAGCACAATGGGCCTATGGCCTAAGTGCTCACGGGAACACGTACTTGTAAACCGTCTCCGCCTTTTATAAAAAAAAAAAAATAAAAAAAAAAACAACCCTTAAAATTATATCTACCAACCAGAAATACGAGAAAAACACTTTATTTTCTGCGACAATTTTATAATAAACCATCAGGTTCACACACCTATTAAATCGACTGCATAATTTTGGAAAAGATTTAGAAATGTTATCGACATATTTAGAGATTCCGTCAGTCATATTAATGCATCTGCCACACACAGCGTTAAAAGCGCTAGCACTTATCTGTTGAACCGCGAGTGCTTATGTGTTGTACCGTCACAACGCTATCAAATATTTCTTCCTATGGTAGGAGAGGGGGTCAGATGAATTAGAGAGCTGCCAAGAAATGACATTTCTTTGTACTGAATCTAACAACTTGACAGCTGTCATCTGCCCACTTAGGCAGCTCCGTAATTAAAATGACCCCCTCTCCTGTTTACGGCAGAGAGGGGGTCGCATAACTTTTCGCATATCACCTCGGTAGCGGTTACGGCAGAGCTTTGAGCACATCTGTATGGGATTGTATGGAGAGCGATATTGGGTGTGCGATGATCTTTTATAGCTGTGTGTGGCACCCATCTAATGATGAAACCAACTCTTCATAAATACTTTGCAGAAATATATACCACTCCATAGTGAATAAATATGTATTTCTATATTTTTATTTAATTTTTGTATTTCATTTTATATTTTGCACTGCTTGCATATTTAATTTATTAATCTTATTTTAAAGTATGTTTTCTGTGTAATTTCACTTGTGTTTAACTCGTGCATTATGCTTTGTAACTTGTTTAATAAATCAATATGTACCATGTACTTGCTCTACCATTGTTACTGCACTAAATAGTTAAATTGTATTATATTAATGTAATGTAAAAGCCCGCTAGGGCGTAAATAAATGAGAAATAAATTTACCAGCCATCGACAAGTCCTTCTTCAACGAACCAGGTGAGCTTCCTCTTGGAGAGAACTGTATTTGTCATGCTTAATCTGAAAGAAAATAATTCAATATTTAAGGCCATTACTTCATATTTTATAAAGATAGCCATGTGATAGATAGCCAATGTATTATAATAGAATTGTAGGAACTACTCTTACCACTACGGAACTAATTTGATTTTAAATATTTGCCACACTGAAACGCAGGTGTTGGACCGCGCTTCTGAACGAGAGAGCAGTTTCAATATAAACTGAAGACAGATAGCAAGGGACTGGAGTGTGGGGGTGCATTTGTGAAGGGGGCCAATTCCGGTACAGAGATGATTATGGTAGTATCAGAGATAAGACTGACCTGCTGTATTCCCAGATGTACGGTTTCCGGAGTCCCAGTGCCTCAATGAACCAGTAGAACTGCGGGTCTCTGTCGTGGTATTCCATGGTCCTCAAGACGTGCGTCACGTCCTCCACGGCGTCCACAATGGGACACGCAAAGTCGTACGTGGGATACACCCTGGAAGAATGAAATAGCACAATGCCTTCAATTAGACGAAGTATGGTAGGTAGAGCCCGCCGAAGTAATGTAGGACAGGGGGAAGATGATTACAGATTGTGGGTACAAACAAAGACTCATATAGGGTTGTTTAAACTCCTTGACGACAGTGAAGTCAACAATCACCGCCATTTTTAATTTTTAACATCCAAACGGTCCTGGTTAAATACTGATTTTCAGCCTGTTTCAGATTTCAACCAAATTGTGATCAGCTATCAGCATAACAACTTGACCAATATGATTGGTAGTTTCATTAAACTCATGGAGGCAAAAACAAGTTCTGGTTCTAATAATGTCCCACCCATATTTCGGAAAAATTGTGTAATAAAGTCTTTCCTATCCATTGCACATAATCTTTAACTACATATCTCTTAGGCTGGCTTTACATTTGTAAGTTTTTTCCCGTAACTCGCTCGTGTAAGCGAATTATGGCCAAATTACCAATGTAAACGACACCAAAAGTCACTTAACGTAATTTAAAGCATGTTACAGAACTTCTTCTTCCGGAAGTTTTTTGACAGGTCTAATCGCGTCCGCGCGAAATCACAGCCTTCTCACAGCTTATAAAATCAGTTTGATAAGCTGAGGGACTTTTTGTAAGAAATAGTACCAAAATGCGCCGTTGCGAAATGTCAAAAATCAAAAGACATTTGTTTTTATTGGATTATTTTCCTATAAAACTAGTATTTATTTCCACTTATTTGAGTTTTCTGAAAATGAGCATCCTTCTATTCAATTATCGGTCCAAACCTTTATAATCTCAATATTTCTGTTTTTAAAATTACGTATTTGAATACAAAGTCGCTTGCTGTCGGCAGCTGTCAGGTAGCTGTCATTTGAATAAAATGAAAGAAATCCATTAATTTTCACCTTTGACGGCAAAAAAGTGAGTGGAGAATTGTTTAATTAAAGCCAAATTCTATTTCAGCACTTTATTTGGTCCTTTTCGACTTTATTGACAAAATCGCGTAAATTTGACAGTAGCAGGTCGTTGTTGAAAGGAAGCCATCTTACTGCAAATAAATTTACAGATGTAAACGGTCGCATGAGCAGTTACACAGGTCGAACTTCCGAAACACTTCCGTGATCATTAATTACCACAAGTCAGATGCATATGTAAACGCTCCTGTCAAAATCTTACGTAATCCGTAATTTTTAATTACGAGTGTAAAGCTAGCCTTAAAATAGGTCACTTCCCAGTAGCTGGAAATTAGCTATGTATCTCACTCCTGTGTTCAAAAAATTATCTATGCAATTACATACCTATTTGTATTCTATCTAGTATTCCAAAACTCTTTGAAAAATCATTCTTAGCAAAATATCCTCAAAATATCCAAAAAATTAAACATGTTATTGGCTCGTGTCGATCTACTCTCACAAATCTTACATTATGTGAAAACTATATTACACAGCATTGACTATAGGAAACAGGTAGACTCCGTCTATACAGATTTTTCCCAGATTTGCCACAAAAAACTAATCAATAAGCCCAGAAAATTAGGGATATAGGGCAATTTATTGGCATGGTTCATTAGTTCTTGTCTAATACATATATTACTTTTTGTAAAGGTCAATAACTTATGAATTTATCCCTACCAGCGATGTCCCACGAGGTTCTCTCCTGGGACCTTTATTAATCATCCTATTGATCAATGACATTACCAACATTTTTTGCAGTGCTGAAGTTTTACTCCTTGCCGACGATGTGAAGCTGTTCAGGGGCAAAAATGTTTCAAATTATTCTTGAATAGTCCAGGGCATTTTTAGGTCCAATATGTCCAGGGCCTTTTTAGGTTCATGAATGAAAGGCCACCTACTTGTACTGCGTGCCCGTACGGGGATGTGGCTCAGGTTTGCAGCGGTATATGGTGGGATCCCTCATGCAGCCGTTGGGGGACTGCATGTCGATCTTGGCTCTGACGCAGCACTTCACTCCCACCTCGCTGCCCTTCTTCATCTCTTCCCATAACTTGAGATTTTTCTCCACGGCTACAGAGATTAAAACAAACAGGTGGGTTTGACATCAGTCTGGACATCATCAAGTTTTCAATTTTTCATTTCTCATTGTCTTGTCACTGTTGTGTTTTGTAATGGAACCAACAGAGAGTTCAGTTGAGATGAACATAATGTACACCTGGTCATTCAGTATAGTCCTGAAACGATCAACCATTTTACAGTATCAGAGTTAATAACAACCCACTGGCGAAGTGATCGGGTCAAAAGTACCTGACCGTTGATCTGCTAATTTTAAACAAAGAAAAAAATTCCATATATAGATTGATGCATCGCCGCCATGTTGACTTTGAAGTTGTATAAATTGTGTAGACTGGGAGTATCATTATCGTGACACAAAAATAGATATGGTTAATCTGAAATGAACTGTCACTGACACTGTCACCAAACTGGAATCGCAATGTCAGCCCATTTCAGTTATCTACCATCTCTACTTCTCTGTCGCGAGACCGAGATTCGAGACGCCCAATCTACAAATTTTATGTTTCTACGGTCGCTTGCCATGCCCATTATGGGAACTGTGAATCTGAGTTGAAAGCTCGTTGATCAGAAGATCGATTTTTTTTTGAAAAAGTGAACCAATCGATCATTGGTGGTTAATCAATCCAGGACTAATTCAGTAACTTACAATTCTGTCTGTTGACGCTCTCCACCTTCTGTTCTCTCTCATTCTTCATCTGTTCCGGCAGTGTGTCATCCACAAAGGCCTTCTGCTCCTTGATGAGGCGCTCGCACATCTCCAGCATCATGTCGAAGTACTGCGACGTGTGCGTGAATATGTCAGGCTTGATGTCCAGCATCTCTACGTCTTCCAGAATTACCTGAATAAACCGTTAAAGTTAACTCATACTTAATGGAATTGTCAGAGTTGTTCCAGGACGCCAGGGTGAGGATTACCCTGAATATAGTTGGAGAGGGCTCGGAGGTATGAATTTAGGATTTTTCAAAAGCCAGGTAAAATAGAGATAAATGATATTATATACATATGTATAAAAAATTGATAAAAAGAGTAGATTATGTGTTTATTACTGTTGGTATTGTGAATTATAATGGTATTATGTTTGATATGATAACAAATGCATTTACGTGATCTATGATTATGTTCAAGGTACTGTCATTTTTTGAACAATTAGTACTGTCAACTACCTATATGAAATCATGAGTATGAAAATAATGATTGAGTAAAGCAAAGATTTTTCATATGGGTCCCGATGATATTTCCGTACAGGATCGGTATGAAAAAAAACATAAAGTGTAGAACTAAGAAAGAAAGCACTTCGGATACATGAGTCATGTAATTTCTATACCCGCTGTATATCAACTTTCGTTGATTTGGAGAAAACCACAAAAAACTGAGACATCTCTTTTTTGAATAACGAATTGGAGTAATATAATTTTGTGTTATGTCTAGCAATATTCAAGTAATTTCGATAAATAAAATGGATATAGCACATTTTGATACTCACTCTGATATACAGGCTTTTGAAACTCAACTGATCTGACAAGGCGATTTTAAAAACTCACGCTTAGATAATTTTGACATACGATTGGCAAAATAACTGCTTGTGATTGATTGGTTGAATCCCATATAGTTGGTTTTAATAGTAACTTCCTGAATAATATAGCGGATTTCGTTTCTCACTCGCAGTTTAAACATGGTTTTTGGTCGTGATAAGGGAGGTTTTGACTCAATTTTAGGTTCCTCGCAAAAATATGAACAAGATATCATTTTGTCAAAAAATCGGATATAGCGGGTATAGAAATTATAGGATTCGATAAGTCATGAAAGGACAAGCGAAAGCCTGAAAGAGTGTAGGACATATTCGTGGAGATATTCGTGGTGCAGGAATTACTCATGATGGGGAGAACTTTAACAGATGCAAACATTCACGAGTAAAAATTCTGAATAATTACAAAATATATAATACCTTTTCAAAGTGAACATTTTCTTTAGCTGGATTGGTGTCATCAAATCGCATGATGAGCTTTCCCTGAAAAGCTTGTTGGTAATATTGGTTGAGAAGGGCCGCCTTGGCATGTCCAATGTGCAGATATCTAGACAAAACATTACATTTATTATCATGAAAACAGAAAACGTTAATTATTGTTAAATTGGTTCAAGTGAAGAACATACCCAGAAGCTTCTGGAGGGAATCGGACGATGACCTTCCCCATCTCGGCTCCGGGTAAGTCCACAAACTTTCCTTCCTGAAGACGGCCCCCGTTCTCTCCCTCTGTCTTCTTGGGAACACTGGACCTATCACTGGAAATAACAAACTTTATTAATAACATTTGGCATTTTGTCTGTAAATTTGTTTGTGCATTCCGTTTTTGAAAATCTGCTGCATCTCTGCATTCACTTTATTATTCAACCAAGCCAAAGTAACTAACTACCTTGCTGAGGCAAACTTTGACAACGGTTCATAAATTAAATCAAGAGTCATTTTCAAATGAAAAATAGTTGGGTTTATTTGGATTTTCTTATTTGCTTTTTTTCCTCAATGTTATGGTACCTACCTGTCTGAAGAAAGTTTGAAAAAAAATGGTTATCGAGGTAATGAAGTTCTTTGAACAAATTTCCCAATTCCTTACTTAAATTTAAAAAAGTACATCAAATATATGTAGTTTACAATTAAGTATGTATGTATTTAAGTGCCTACTTACAAATCTTGTCACTTCAGGAGAAATTTTGGTTTGGAGTTATTAAATAAGAGAAAATTAGAAACATACTAACTTTAACCCCGATACAGGCGAACCCTAGTGGGGTTAATAATGACATGCTAAAATGAATAAACTTGTGAAAAAGCAATAAATAAATAAATACTTTTTTGGGTGCGAGATCTACTGTTCACAGAACCAAAGTAGTTACTAGGTAAGCAATGTTATAAAAATCTTACCCGCTCTTAGAACTGGAATACTGTGCCTTAACTTCCGCAGGCAGAGATGCCAAACCCTTCACAACACAACCCTGGGATGCTATCAGCCTCATCCAGCGGGGGACATTCTTCATGCCCAGCTTCTTGGTGATTCCCAAGTACGATGGTGAGCCTACAATCATTACAAAAAAATGCATTATCATTATTTATACAAAGAAAGACGGAAATTCCCGTGATAATATTTGAATTCTTCCTACTACCGTCAAATTAAGTGAAAGGACAATTGTTTCTCAGAAATTCAAATGTGACATAGTCATCAAGTGGCCATTTGGCGCCCTTTTGTTTTTTACAGTTTAAAGGGGAGTTAAATGCCGATTCTAATTCTGTTTCAACTTTTGAACAATTTGTGATCGACAGAAGTTGTGTCATAATGTAAAATATAATTTAATAAACAATGAAATGTAACTTTGCACATACAGTGGAGCGTTGATTACCCGAACGTCAATCAACCGAACGACTGCTTATTGGAACTACTACGCCCGCCCGACCCAAAGTGTATGTGTAAATGAGAAACAGGAAGATATGTCTGAAATGATAGATATGCTAAAAAAGCTCGATTGCCACGAATGTGATGAATAAGAGGTTCAACAATGGATGGATAACGACGATGAAGATCCCGGGTACCAAATTATGCAGGATAGCGAAATTTTAGACCTCATGACTAATAAGGCTGATGCCACCGCTAGCACCTCATCAACTACAAGTTCAGATAATGAAGATGAAAACATAATTGGTGCTTCTGAAGCGTTTACTTGCTTAGCCTTGCGTTGGTTTGAAACACAAGCTGAAAGCGACCACTATCAAATATCTGTCCTTAAAAAAGCATGTGACCTAGCCGCTCGTAAGCGGGTATTGTACCTAGTACATGTTTTATTACAAGATTGTCTGCACTTTTTTTTTGTTTAATTCTTATTTGTCATTAAAGATATAAATGTAAATATGGTTTTCGTTCACCTGTACGTAAATATGTGTGGCTGAATCAATACAGTTCGATTATCTGATTTTCGAAATACTGGTTTTCCGAACAACCACGTCCCCCAATTAGTTCTCATAATCGACGCTCTACTGTGCAGTGAAACTGAAATTTTCTTTTAGTCTTCGGGTATTTTACCCCAAATATTCCGTTAACATTCTTTGAGGCTTCACTGAGTGGTTGGCTAAGGGACACGGAAGCTAAGGTTGGGTTGTTTCAAAAAATTTGACGAGTTCATCAAATATTTGAAGTTAATTTTCACGTTCTGTGTAAGTTCTATTCAAGTTCTGTTATTTTATCATCATAGGCCAGCTGCTTCTTAAAACTGAAATCGTCACAGAACTTGAATAGAACTTACACAGAACGTGAAAATTAACATCAAATATTTGACGAATTCGTCAAATTTTTTGAAACAACCCATCCTAAGTGTGGTTTATGGTCAGACCGAATGCCATTCACATTTTTTGTTGGTACTTGCCTATTGATTTGAGATTTATTGTATTTTTTATGTTCTCCATTTTATACAGGTGCTTGCAGGTTTTTTACACGATGCAATGCCCCCTCACGGAGTCTCATGAATGAGTTTTTTTTTATTTTGCCCTGTTTAATTCATATTTGCTTTACTAACATATTTTTGCATTTTGTTTTTCCTGTTAAGCACTTGCATACTGCTTACTAACAACGTATGCAGGGACACTGGAGGTCTAGATTCGTTCAAAATAAATAAATGTAGCTTCGTTTAACAAAAAAAATTAGTATCTTGCAAGAGCCTTGAAGGAGTAACCATATGTTACTTATACCAGGGCGGGTAAGTGGTGGATAACCACCAATGTGCAGTGAAACTCTCTTAAGAAGTTTTTCAAGGGACTGGAAAAAACTTCCTAGGCGGGATAACCTTATATTCGGGATACTATACCATTTCTTAAATTCATTCGATCTTCAAGGGACCGGAAAAATCAAACTTCTTAAGTGGGAGCTTCACTGTATTAGTTTATATACCAAAATGTAAGTAATACAAACTAACTGAATAAATTTTCGTTATTTGTTTTTGGGGTGTTATGCCGTGTTGCGCTACCTCCTTCTTTAGCCAATGTTTCGGACAGCGTTACAGTCTCCATCATCAGGGCAAATATGCCCTGATGATAGACATGAAAGTTCTTAAAACTTATTATGGTTTACATGAGCCTATTCTGATATGCAAAAGAGTTAGGCCTTTATGATCCTCGGCCCCGAAATATTGCACAAATTCGGGAGACATTTTTTTTATTTTATTGGTATGATAAACTTAATCTGTAAAAATACAGTTTGAAACATAAAAACATGTTGTTAAATATTTTCATTTATCAGTGAAGAAGCATAATACACTATCTCATGAAGAATAATTGAAACAATAAATAGATAAGACAGAATACTAACCATTCAAAATGCTGAAAACTGCCAAATCGGCTATCGTCAGTTTGTTAGAGACCAGATAGGTCAGGGGACTAAGTGTCTCGTCCAAATACTGCAGCTTCTCCTGCAGATCATGCAGAAGGGTCAAGGAGAATGACAGCCAATGGTCCACGGTGATGCCGTCCATTGATGTAGCCCCGTAAAGCTGAGCTCCCTTGACTCCGTGGGCCAAAATCCTAAGCAGGTCATTTTGAGTCTCAAAAGACTTCACTTCACCACTCTTAAACTTGACGGTGTTCTCACTTCCCCATGACAAACTAACAGGAAAATTCTTGCTGTTGACCAGATCAATCGCCAATACCCCACCTGGAATTATTCACAAGCAGTATTTGTAAAAATAGCCGGTGTGAAAATAGACATAACCTTATTTGATAATGTCACTTTTTGCACAAAATAAAATAAAAACATTCAATTTCAACATCGATAACAATTATTTAACAGGTAATTTACAATACCTATAGGAGGGTTTGTTTGACTGCATTGAATTTCCATACTTATGTTATTAATAATAATATCTTATAATATGACAGCACGCACACAGCTGACGTAAATTTTTGAAACGTGTGGCAAGACCATAGATAAACCAATCCGATTTAGACTCGTTAGAGCAGTGGTATTCAACCTTTTTAGCCTGCGTACCCCTTGACTCTTACTACAAATTTGTTGTTCCCCCGTACCCTCTATCTGCCTCTATCTATCTTTAATGAAAGAGGCGTTTCATTTGGATTTTTTTTTCTCCCATTTAACAATCAATATTATTACTCCCATTACATAAATTTAACAATCAAATACAATTAATGCAATTTTAAACAGAGTGTAACATGGCTTCGGGCATTTTTATCAGTGATTCTACATGCGTGCAATGATGTTGCGTACCCCCAATTTGGCTTCGCGTACCCCAAGGGGTACGCGTACCACAGGTTGAAAACCACTGCGTTAGAGTATTTAGAAATTTAGACCATAGATGTACCATTTTGGAAGATATGAAAAATATGACAAACCGACTTACTTACATCTTCCCCGTAGCGATCGACGAAACATAAGTACCCTTTACACGCAGAGTTCGGAGCGGGACGTGCCCCGCGCCACTTCAGGCCGCCGCGCAGAAAAGTAAAGACTGAAAATAAGATAACGGCTTACAGCGCAGTTCACTGTGAGACTTTTCTGCGCGGCGGCCTGAAGTGGCGCGGGGCACGTCCCGCTCCGAACTCTACGTGTGGGGGAGACTATTGACGTTTCATCGATCTTTTTTACCATCGATATATACATAGGCCGGGCGCATACATCAGATTTTTCCATCCGATGTATGATCCGATTGTCTGATCAGACAACCGGAAGGCCTTCGCGCCATACATTTCTTATGAAAGCCCGCACACATCCGATTCGAAAACCGGATCGGTAATAAAAATAGGCCACGCCGTCAAATCAGGTCTGAAAAAGGGCGTGGCCCCGGTTGTATTACCTGTCCGGTTTTCGAATCGGATGTGTGCGGTGTTGGTGCGGTGTGCGATCAGACAATCGGAAAGCAAAATCTGATGTATGCACCCGGCAATTGTCGTAGATAAATCGATTCTTGAACAATCGATGCCAATGTTCATATCGAATGCGTAGTCTGACATCACTTTCGATGACGTTTCAAAACGATTGTATCGTACTGTTTATTCGATTTTTTTTTTAACATTAGTCCCTCACAGTAGGCCTTGAGGAAAATAATTTCTAAAAGATGCTGTGTGAAGGGTCTTTTGGAGGACAGGAAGGAGTGAATATGGGTCTTGAAGAGGAGGGAGGAAACCCAGAGGCCAGCAAATCGTTCGACAGCCAAGCTGTTCAACTCAAGAACTAGTCGTAGAAATGACCCGTTCTCATGTGATAAATGCCATGACCGGGTAGTGGCTGAATTGGCATCGCGTTTACGTCCCATCCCAGCGACGCATGTTTGATTCCTCGGCTGGCTTAGTCCTCCATCATGACACGAGCAACATTTTCCACTCATTGTGGTCTTAGTAGGAGATTTTCAAACATTGTCAGATTATTCGTAACCCGGGAATGTTTGTCTTTCTTAAAAAAAAATTGTCAACCGTGTACATACATGTTGGTGATGCATACAACTCAACTATCATGACCTGAAGATTGACATCTCCCATACAAACATTATTTTCTTTTACTATGGCGGGACACAGCACTTTCAGATATGTGTATTTTAAAAAATAATATAAATTTAAAAATGTATGGATTTTAGGCTAAAATACAAGAAAACTATTGTTACTTCTAAAATCGCAAAAAAAAAAACTTCTTTAATGGCCTATATGTCATTATATAAAACACATATCGATCGTCCTGTTGATTAGTCGGACATCTCCGAAAAATCTAAATTTGAGTTGAGAACGCTGATGCAAAACTCAGATTACACATTAACCCCACCAAAAGGGCCATTCAAGTATTGCGTATGACATGGGGGTAGGGAATCTGGATAATGATTACGTCAGCAGTATATATTTTTTTAATTTTTCGAATTTTCTACAAAATTTCGTCGATTTTGGTTTGAACACACATGGCACCCCTAATCGTCTTTGCTTGAAAACGAAACGCATTTCTGGCGATTTCCAAAAATAGCCAAGTATGAGAATTACCGCGCACTTGTCTAAATTTCTGCCGCCTATCTATTATTTTGTTTCAGTACGATTGACGTGTGGTAAGTTAATGTTTGTTTTGCCATTGATTATGGATAATGTTTGTTTTGCCATTGATTATGAATTATGGAGAATGAAAAAGATAACAATCGGTAAGTTTAGTAATTTATCGATAAAGCTGTTTGGATTTTTTTAACATTTTATTGGTATTATTCGGTCCTAAAAAGAAGAACTGCTTTCTCGGATAAGTACTAATTATTTCAATAATATTTCGAGAAGTGGCAGCACAGAGCCTGGATCTTTTGACGTTTACAAACGTCAAAATATATTATTTTATAGGTGTGCGAAAGGGTATAAAATGTGTTTTTGTTTATATTAGATTAGTTTATTTAATGAATACTTGTATAAGATTTCGTCAATTGAAACGACCCAAAAAGAAGAACAATGTCATGATACAAAGTATATCTTCGAAATCAGTTTAAACTAAAAAAAGCGGGAGTTATGGTTTGTATTACCTTTATTATTATTTTTGTTGTCGCTCGAGATCGACCTGTTGTTGTAGTGAAAGTGAATATTGGTTGAATTAATTCGCACAATTAATAGGGTCATATCCTTGAGTTTTGAAACAAACAGTGAGCCAAATCTGATAAAACCACTCAAAAGGACTTCATTTTTGAAAAAAAGTGGGCGTTTGATGTCCAGACAACTGACAGCATTGACCTGCATTTTTGGATTTCGACAGTTTTCCCTTTAATTGTAAAAATAACTAATAATATTTGTAGCGATTTGATAAATAAATGACAACATTATTTGCAGTCAGCATAAAGTGATTTACTATCAATTTGAATAGAAACATTCAACATTATAGTTAATTATTGAGGCCTGATATTTTGATTCTCCTCATGATGTAAATACAATTCTATTGTAATTTAGTTTTCTGTTAGCATATCTCATCACATGCTAATAATCCTCAGTACCTACTTCCCTGGAGAAACATAAAAAAATGATTTGATTTTTACGTCATGATGGTTCTTAGTATTAATATTAATACAAATCAGGGCTGACAAAGTTCACTCAACTTTATAACACGTATGATCAATTGTGCCCTTATGCGGAAAAACAGCATTATCGAAATAACACTGGTTTGTGCAGATCCAGTGTATCCTACTTTCTTCATAGCAAAATCGTTTTAAAATCTCAATCTCACATGACAGTACAAGGTCTGTGGTGGCGACCGGTAATGCGCTCTCGGCCATTACTTAGTTAAAACTGACAGTTTGTGCAATCTGTGTTTTTCATATTTGTCATTATTATGGTGATAAGTTTTATTTTTGCATTGTGTTATGTTGTAAGAAACATGTCTGGAATTTTTAATTTTCAAATTATGTAAAAAATTTTGTTAGTAAAACCGAATGCTATATATGTATTTGTTTTTATACATAAACGAGTAATTGTATAAAAATATTTGATAGCGCCCCCTATCCAGGCATTTAAGTAGGACTGTTTCTGGGCTAAATCTATTTGTTGCCTGAAGTAAGTTCATTTTGTACATGAACATCGGATAAGTTCCATATGTACGCATAAATATACATATGTAAATGTGTCTGTATGTGTTTACGAATATTTGATTTGATCCTACTTGCTTGCTTGTGTAATTTATTATTACTTATTATAACACAAAGAATGTTGAGATGAATGGTGTGCTCACCTGTAATTAGAATCATCATTATAACCATATTGAAAATGTAAATTACTGTAACAATTACGTGATGTATTCTGTTGGCGAGCCAATAAATAAATAAAAATGCGGACACTTCAGTTTGGTGCGGAGTCCATCCATCACTAGCATACTCCAGCTTGCTTTTTATAATACCATCGAACATGGCTGTCATTGCTTCTGGGTCATTAAATTGCTTTCATTGTGCGTGGAAAATGTTGCTTGTGCAGTGTTTGGAGAGCTTAGCCAGCAGAGGATTGAAACCGTGATGCTCTGACGCATTTAGATGACTCTGTTATTTATCATTTGACTCTGTTATTCCTCATTCCAGTTGACTATAATCTACAACCTCCAGCGCGAAGGATCTTGAGCGTGGGTGTTTGAAGGCACGTCGGATGCATATTGAGAGTTGGCTGGGACTCGACATTGGGCGCGTGATGAAGAGACAGAATGTGCGAACGCTGTCACTGGTGGTGTGCACCTTCACCTACCTGCTGATTGGAGCTGCCGTGTTTGATGCGCTTGAATCCGACACAGAACGGAGAAGATCCGAAATGCTTTCTGGTGATTACTTTTATCTATGCATCCATTCTCCTTGCTTGAAATGATTTTACCCGTGATTGGTGAGCCAGGTATTTACTCACCTTCATCTTCCCCATATCCTTCCCCTCCCCACTAATTTCAGCCTCACAACCTTCTTCTTGGAGAAGCCTTAGCCTGGGACTCTTGTTTGATATTCTACCTCTTTCTCGGTCTGCCTCTGGGTTGCTTACTTTGCAGCACCCACTTGATCACAATCTTCGGTGTCCTCTCGTCTCTAAGTACTTCTTCTTTGTGTGACCTATCAGGTCCCCCCGACGTTAGCGATCACTCTGGAAAATTCTCTCTACATTGTGCTGCCCGGAATAGCTCCTCCGCACTTCTAATGCTAGTCCACTCTCGTATATTTCGTAGCCAAGACATTTGTTTCCTACCAGGCCCTCGGCGACCTTCTATTTTTCCTTTCAATATTAATTGGAGCAAGTGATACTTTTCCCCTCGAAGTACGTGACCCAGATATGAAATTTTCCTGACTTTTATTGATGTGAGCAGTTCTCTATCTGCTCTAGCCCGCCTGAGAATTTCTATCATGTCGATCCATGGAACCTTGATCCATAACCTGTTCATGGTATTTACTTTCAAGGTCCATGTCTCACATCCATACAGCAAGACTGACCACACATAACACTTTAACATTCTCTGCCTTAGTTTTAAATTGAGGTTGTCATTGCAGAAGAGGGATTTCATTTTATTGAATGCAGTTCTTGCTGCCTCAATTCTGCATTTAACCTCCACATCTGGGTCAAGAGTCTCCGTGAGAATGCTGCCGAGGTATCTAAATCTTGCCACCTTTTCGACATTGCAACCATTTAATTGTAACACTAATCCAGAGTGATCTAGTCGCCCAAATGTCATCCATTTTGTTTTATTGACATTGATTGTTAGGCTCACCAAAATTATTAACTAGATTTAATAGATCTTGGAGGTCATCGATACGGTCAGCTAATAAAACAGTATCATCCGCATATCTTATGTTATTAATGACAACTCCGTTGATCTTCAGACCCTTCTCGGTATTACTTAGGGCTCTTTTAAAGACATAGTTGGAATAGAGATTAAACAATAGTGGCGAAAGGATACAACCTTGTCGTACTCCACGCTGAATGGCGATTGCATTAGATCTCTCATTCCCATGTCTTATTTCTGCTGTTTGGAGCCAATACAGGTTTTTAATGAAATTCCGGTCTTTGGTGTCAATGTTACAATCCGCAAGCATTTTCATTAGGTCGGCATGTTTTACCCTGTCAAATGCCTTTTCATAGTCAATAAAACAGGTGAAGACTTCCTTTCTTTGGTCACGACACTTTTGCAGTAGTACGTCGACAGACAATAATGCTTCAAGCGTACCAAACGCGTTTCTGAAGCCAAACTGAGTGTCATCCAAGTCCTGTTCGCACTTATTGCGTATCCTGGCATGTATTATTTTAAGGACATGACTCATCAGGCTTATTAATCGATAGTCACTGCACTTCTTAGGGTATTGTTTTTTAGGCAATGTCACGAAGGTGGATTTTAGCCAATCTTGGAGTATATTCCCTGTGTCATATATAGAATTAAATAACCTCAACAGGAAATCAACATTTTCATTACTGAAGAGCTTCAACACCTCAACTGGAATATCGTCTGGTCCGCACGCTTTTTTTTCTAAGTACAAGCAAATCATTTTAAACAGGACACTTTGAATGTATTTATGCACGCCGATAGTATCGAAAGTTTCAAAAAAGTTTTTCAAACTAGTTGGAACACACCTACCTTCTTGCCCCACAAGTGTCCAAAGATAATGGGTGCGTAGCCAAATTAAAAAAATTGATCCATCCAGTAGCACTCTACAAAAGCAATGGTCTCTTTTAGGATTTACAATATGTACATATTTTTTCCTATCTTGATAAGATTTGAATTCTTGGATATATTGTTTTTAATTCTGTTTCGGTTCTATAGTAGTTAGTCAATAGTGATATGTGATATGTCCAGATGAAGTCATTTTCAATACCTAATATAAACATATTTTTATAAATTTCAGATATAAAAAATGGATTGGTCCGAAAGTACAACATAACCCCCGAAGACTACCACATGATTGAAATAGTTATAATAGAGAATAAGCCGCACAAGGCTGGGCCTCAGTGGAAGTTTGCCGGAGCATTCTATTTTGCTACAGTCGTAATAGCTGTCATTGGCTACGGACACTCCACTCCGGTCACTATAGGAGGGAAAGCTTTCTGCATGGCATATGCAATGGTTAGAATAAAATATATATTATTTTTTCTTTCTTCAAACTTCGCAAATTCACTTTGTGGCGTCATTATTAATTTAATGAGAACAAATAATTTTGTGTACTTCACTATTTAATTAACAATATCGACATATTTCAAAAACTATGTTTTCTTCGTCAGGATAATAAGTTAATAAAAAATAACACAAGACAAACAAGTATAAACAAATAAGAACATAGACAAAATATTAGAAAGGAGAGGTGATTAAATTACTTAAAATATCATCAAAAACAATACACCAAACACGCGCCCAACATTTGTACATGGTTGACATTAGTCACATGAAAACGGGTCGTTTCTACGATTCGTTCTTGAGTTCAACAGTTCGGCTGTGGAACGATTTGCCGGCCTCTGTGTTTCCTCCTTCCTACAACATGGGTCTCTTCAAGACCCATGTTCCCTCCTTCCTCTCCTCAAAAACACCCTCCACACAGCATCTTCAAAGTTAACGTAGGCCCTGAGGAGCTATTCTCTTTCTTTTGTAAGAAGGAGATCATTCTCCCGCGAGATGTCCTGTCAGATTTGTGTGATTTTCTACAGCTGTTAAATGAATAAATAATCGTGCATACTTGCTGAATTCGTGTTTACAACGACCCAAACTAAAATACGTGACAGCTCACAGCTGAAATTTTGACATCGGCCCGTAGAAAAAGCAAATAACAGCCGTAGAAAATCACACAAATCTGACAGGACATCTCGTGGGAGAACGATCTTGTTCTCACAAAAGATAGAGAATAGCTCTTCTGAGGGAAATTATTTTCCTCAGGGCCTCCTGTGTGGAGTTAATGTAAAAAAAAATATTACATCAAAATATCTGTCACTCGAGCTAATCAGTGAGAAGAATAAGCAAAATGCAATCAATAAATTGTTTTTTTAGTGGAAAACAAATTAATTTTAATTACCTAATAAATACAATTTTCTCTTCAAAATTCGCAAATTCACTTTGTGGCGTCATTAAAATACAATTTTGTCTTGTAAAATATATTATAAGTAGGTGGACACTTTATCGCACGTATGGATTTAAAAAAGTTCTTTTTTATAATTTGATTATTTTCACAACACATTCCTATTCCAATTTTGAAAATGGTACTCTGTTACATACAGGCACAAGAGAGTTATGCTGTTTAATTATTTTTCAGGTGGGAATTCCATTGGGTTTAGTGATGTTCCAAAGCATTGGTGAGAGATTGAATAAATTTGCTTCAGTTGTTATACGAAGAGCAAAATGTTATCTCCGATGTCACACCACAGAAGCCACTGAGATGAACCTTATGTTCGCCACGGGACTTCTCTCCTCCGTCATAATAACTACAGGTATTGATTTTTTTTTTTAAATAACTCTTAAATTGGATGCTAAGGTTATTCCGCCAGTAGATGGCAATGGGAGTCACTTGATTGAACATGGATGTGCTTTTGGGAAACTGGTGAAGTGATAATTTGGGCTTTTGCGAAACAGCAAAGGTAACTGTATCGGATGCACTTTAGTCAAAGACGTTATATATAATATATAGACTCGCCATTGTCTCGCATACTCAGGGTAGAATTTGGCAAGTAAGATACACTCTTGTGTTTTCAGTAAATTCTTAATTAAAATTTTGTTCGTCTATTGTAAAGATAGACATTTAAAGAGTGTGTATGTATGAAAGACGTAGATATAGGACCAGAAGAGCTATTCTCTAAGAGATCTCGTTCTCCCGCGAGAAGTGCTGTCAGATTTGTGTGATTTTCTACCGCTGTTATTTGCTTTTTCTATCGGTCAATGTCGAAATTTCAGCTTTGAGCTATCATATATTTTAGTTTGGGTCGTTTTAAACACGAATTCCTGCAAGTGTGCATGATTATTTATTTATTTAACAGCTGTAGAAAATCACAAAAATCTGACAGGACATTTCACGGGAGAACGAGATCTCTTAGAGAATAGCTCTTCAGGTGCCGTTTTTGTATTGAGCCGAATACTACAGTCTACATGACGGATGTGACTGAAATGCCAAGATACGCTTGCTTACACTAAGACGAATACAGAATTCTGTATGACACGACCCACTGCCATATGAAGTAGCATAAAATTCACTTGCTTTATTATTTGTAGCCTGACCTTACAGGTACTTTCGTATGGTGGTTATACGAATCCATTTTTAAATAGCTAAACGCTGAATTAGATTTTTTGGTTTGTCATATCGACAGATGTTATACATACTGTTTTTTTTTAAATGATTTTCGGCTGTAAAATTATTGTTTTTTTGCACCCGTAAAATTATGTCCCGTCTTTCCGGTTTATAAAAAATGGTCTGATTTTTCGGATTGAAATTTTCAAAAAATCGTCAGTGTTTCAAAAATACGATAAAAAAATTACGGAATGTCTTAGAATATTTGATTAAACCGGAAAAAAAAAATGTGATGCAAGTGGCCTATTTCAGTTGAGTCTACAACAAGGTGTACTTCGAGAATATAACTGGAAATGTATTTCGATTTCTAAACTCCAAATTCCTGAGACATACGTATACGACAATACATACACTTGAAAAATTTCCCTTCAAGCATTTTAAAAATAGAACCTAATGATGTTGCCATTATTTAATTTCATAATCTGAAGGCAGGTACCTAAGGGAAGGCATTAATTTTTTCTGTTACAGGTGCAGCTGTATTTTCTCGTTACGAGGGATGGAGCTACTTTGACAGTTTCTATTACTGTTTTGTTACACTAACGACAATAGGTTTTGGCGACTATGTAGCCCTACAGGTGAGACTTTTTACATTATTTCATTTTATTGATGTTTTATTCATATATGGTAACTTCATGAAAGCTTACTCACATATTTGGTTTGTCACTTTATTGACAACCAAATCAACGATCTGCGGCATTTTGAATTTTTGCCATTTGCCTCAGTTAAATTCTCGGCTCATTTCAGTTTTTCATCACATTGTGATCAACTACCATAAGCATTAAAGTATGACCCTTATTGTTGTTTAATTATTTTGTCCTATAAATTTATCATGTTTTGGAGTTTGACATCAATTTTTTGTTACAGAATGATCAAGCCCTCACGAGCAAGCCAGGTTATGTGGCTCTGAGTCTTGTGTTCATTCTGTTTGGCCTGGCAGTGGTTGCTGCCAGTATCAATTTGCTTGTTCTAAGGTTCATGACAATGTAAGCCAAAATCATTACCTCTATTTTATTTTTTTACATCAGCTCCACACAGGAGGCCCTGGGGAAAATAATTCCCTCAGGGCTTTTATCTTGGGAAGGCTGTGTGGAGGGTATTTTGAGGAAAGGAAGGAGATGGCAAGGAAAAAGGTATATTGAATTTGGAAGAAAACTGTCACTTCACTAAGTTCATACAATTAAAAATTATAAAAATTTTTAATAATTATTCCCCGAGAATAACCGATACAATCTGACATTTTGGATTATTTTTTGCGTAATTTAAATGTTGATTTCTAGTATTTGGTATTTATTTACTCAAGCATAAGTCATTCATGTCATTAAATAACATTACTTTTATGGAAGTTTTATTAAATTCAAGCGTAAGGCTGTAAATGTTTATAAACAAAAATTCTTTGCTGTAGCATTTTCATGTTTTGATGTTTTTTTCTTGTCAGGAATGCTGAGGACATAAAGAGAGAGGACAATGAGCTTCAGTCCTCATCGCATCATGTCATGACGCTGGATGGGGAGGTGATGGCAGTCAATGGGAAACTTTTGGCTGGTCACACTAATCTGAGGGCCATGCCTGACGATGATCAAACTTCCGTAAGTGAATCACAGTAAATTTATTTGCTGGTGGAAACTGAGGAAGGAAGAATGGTGGTAGCTTATTCTCGTGGAGTCTATATTAACTGTGAGTGTGCTCGGATAGTGTCTCCCAAGTTTCTGCTGGTTCTGCCAAACATTGTAATGGAACAATACCAATTAAAATACAAATAAAACAGACTCCGCATACCTACGTTTATCAATGCAATATAGATGGTAACTGATCTATGTATTAACAATAGATTTTTAATCAGATGACATCATTGGCTTTTCCATCATCAAAGATAGATCCCGCAATTTTTGGACAGAGAGAGCATTGGAACATTGCAAGCCAATCTAAGGGAGCCTACTACGCCTCAATACAAAGGACTATCCCATCAAAACCGTGGTTTCAAAAATTCCCCCATTTTTCCAAAAAGAAATTTCCTCACTTATTCGAATGAGAATCGGACATTGTTCCGTTCCTTCTCACCTTTTTAAAATTCACGTCCTTGACTCCCCAGATTGTACATTCTGTTTTCTAGATGTGGGAACTTTAGATCACATATTTTTTGGTTGTCCCTCACTAAATAAATATCCTCTTTTCTATCAAGCGTTATCTAAGATTGCCTCCCCTCCATTCAACATCTCTTCTCTTCTAAGTCTGAACTCGACGCCAATCTTCCATATAATTCTTAAATTTGCACATTTAAATAAAATTAATTCATAAATTCACCTTTCCTTTCTCTGTAATTTTAAATGATGGCCTAGAACACCCTTGAGGGGTGAAAGCCAGAAATAATTGACATCATTGGCCCTGAGGGAAATTGAGTGTTGAATTATTAGTGGAGTTAATGTGAAAAAAAGACAGCTTATGCTGAGAGATTGGCATTTTACCCCTAACACCTTATTCTAAGGAGTATTAGGCCGCGGGAAGATGGTATTCCAAGGGCTACATCACGTTTTGAAACCAAACATCCATGTTTTTTATTTTATTTTTAGGTTTGCTCCTGTAATTGCCTCGGTACCAATCATTGCAGCCCTCAGGAGCTAATGATTGGGGGAGGGGGTCCTTGTGAGGAAAGAGCTGCCCCCCGTCCTCGCAGGAGACCCTCTCTCGCTCTATTATTGCACCACGGAAAAAGAGCATCCGTATAGATAATATTGTTCATGATATGATTGTCACATGTCTTATGATTTAATTTATCTATGATTTCAAGTAATGTTCCATTTTCTAAACTCTGTAATTACTGTTCATTAGCAATCAATCTGATCTCAAAATAATGAGTCTCACTTTTGCATGCTTAGCTGTTATAGAAAAGTTTTCTGGCACTTTTTGTACTAGCCTTTGTGATCAAATAAGGATAGGGAATATCTGTTGTTGATGTTTATACAATCATGTCTCAAAGAGACAATAATATATAATATGATATAGATGTGTGTACCTACAAGTTAAATGTGTAGTTAACTATAAAGGTACATAATTGTACGAATACATATTATTGGTATTTATGTAAATTTTTTTATATCGGAGTAAGATATGTTTACTTTTAATTTATGACAAAACTGCAAACAAAAACTTCTAATTCATTCCTGTAAAATAGTGGATGCATATAGGTAATAGAAGCAAGGGGCGATACGGCATGGAAGCATGCTGATTGTCGCTGAGCTACGATCAAACTGCATGGATTATCAGAGCACTGGAGGCTAGTTCACAGCCCGTCTCCCTTGTTTCTATTATCTATGATTTGTAGATAGGGCACTTCATGTAGGGTTCGTCAGTGTGTAGAATGCTCGGCAATATTAAAAATATCATTTATCAGTGTACGTGACTAAAGCCGAATTTACATTACGCAACTATTTGCATGCGTGTTCAAAAATAATTGCACAACACCAAAAATTTGGTGTTATTTGCGCAAATTTCAGTATCACAGCAACCATGAAACCATCAACATCGAAGCTTTTTTCTGCAATGCACAATGTTGTTGTACACAAATGGGGATTTACAAAATATAGAAAAGGTGATGTTGGATATTTTTCCTTAATTTTTTATTATTATGGTATAGGTATTGTGAAGCCTTCGTATTTAACAAATAACATTTTTTACAGTTTCCATAATTGAACCGTAGGCCGCTTCTCAGGCGTCTCTATTTTTATACTGAGGTTGTTTCAGATCCCAGAGACACTCGTTTCGCTGGTATTCATTGAAAAATAGTATATTTTTAACTGCATTCTAGGGTTGATTTGTCATTTTCGACATTAAAACTCTCATGCAGTTACAAGGAACATACACATCCACTCAGCAGAAATGCTTTTACACTACATTATTCTACTAGTGGTATGCAACTAGTAGAATCGGAATTTTGCACTTCTAATTTTGTGGCGTTCAACTAAGGCCAAGTCTCCAGCGAGCGAAACCATGCATATGAAAGTGAACGTTTGCTTGAACGTCACTAGAAACATTTTTTATTTCCGTCTCTTCCGTTTGTTGAAACATGGTTTGAAAGATTGGTGCAAAGTTCACGCGGTCACACACTATTTTACTAGTGGTCTGTGGTAAGGATCTGTCCACGCGTACACACTGAACACATAAATGTTAAAATGCGTTCCAAAGAAGAAAAGATGCTACATCAGGGAGAAAACACAGATATTTTAATAGATGTTTATTTAACAGGAAAGATGTCCGACTAATATTGATTATTATGACGTAAAGTTACTATTTAAGAATTTCGAATATGTAATTAATTACGTAGATGTCAAAAGACGAGTTCTGATAGGAAATTTAGCAATAAGATTGTAGACGAAGTATAAAGGAGAACACGCAGATTTCAAGTTAGACGTAACTACCTACCTACCTCGATTTTGTATTAGGTATTTATTTATCAGGGATTAAGAATAGAATACCTATTTTAATTGGTCAATTTCTTCTGTGTCTCTGAAACCGATTTATAAATTAATAGACTTTATTTACAAGTGAGTTCACAAAAGAAATAATCTTCCTTTACAACAGTATTTATTTACAATTTAAAGTCATAATTAGGTATTAGGCTCGCGCGGTTGATATAACCCCAAATCCCATTCGATTTATCTCCGTCACCAACCGCTCGGTGCAGCTCCTGTAAAAAAATGAACTAATTCCCCCTCCGCCGGCCCTGCCTGCCTTCCCGCTTCACCCGGGAGAGGAATGTTTTCCATCGCCTGTGGTAAAGCTCGAACACAGGGTTTTTGAACACAAATTGTTCAAAGTTTTCAATGTTTATAGTGTTGTTCAAGCGATTGTTCATGTTCATGATTTCGCTCGGAGGAGACAGGATTTAAAGCATGCATGATGAAACTATGTGTTTACACGTGAAACAAGCAGTGCAACTAATGTCTTGAAATAACTTGTGCGAAACTAGTTGCGTAATGTAAATTCGACTTTGGAAGATTGTTTATTTATTTAGATTAAATTAAGCAAATACTTTACCTAAAGCACTTTGTACTGCCACTGTCAACCCGTTCCTTCGTCAGCACAAAAGTTTAAAAACTTTAACTTTTGTTTTACAACAAAATATGTAAATATTTAAAAATCAATCACTACTACCTACTATTTAATTTAATCTATTTATGGCAAGGCATTTTTAGCTGTTTTATAATTCCCACATTTACGGCACGGTAACGGCACAAAAAGGCAATAAACATAAGCTCCGTATCACAATAATGCTGCAGCTCTTTCTTACAAACTAAATAATAGAGAGACAAAGGCTGAGACAATACAACACATGTCTGCTTCCTCCAAATGAAAAAAGTAATAATTTTCTGGCATCTCCCTCAATTTTACTAAGGAAATGAGACGCCGCGAGCCTTTGCCATCGCCATGCTATTTCTGCAGGAATTCTAAAGGCAGCCATTGATTAAGTTTTTATTTATTAATTTTTAATTGTGATTATTTACTTACTGTGATAATTTATTTTTTTCTGTGATTATTTATTAGTTTTTAAAATACCACGGAACAATTCCGTATTTACAATTTAAATATATTTTTTTTTCATAATTATATTTCAACATTTATGGTATGATTTTTTCGCACAATTACTAAGGGTCTTCGCTCATGGAGAAACTGAAAAAAAACCACTTGTCGACGCAATCGCAATCAAACTCCTGAACAAAATTGATATTTTTCTGATTGTAATACCAAAACATGACAAAACTTGACAGGTCGTGAGCCATGGTAGCGGCTCACTAAATGTCAAGTTTTCAAGTAATCTGGGATATATCAGATCAGAAAAATATCGATTTTGTTCAGGAGGTTTTTTCAGTTGCTCCATAAGCGGAGGCCCTAACTCAACACATACAATGCAATTGAATTAGAATCAGGATTTACAACCATTTTCCATTGTTCCAAATTTGTTATTAATTTAGAATGCAATACAATCGGCATTTACTAGGTACATTTCAGATTTGCAGTGGCAAATAAGTTTGTAAAACAGAGAAATTTGAAGAGTTTTTCTACAAAAATAAACAAACACAATGTATGTAGTCCGCACTGCAGCACAAACTTCCACGCAAAATAAAAAGTCAAATGTGATTCACCCTCCCCACTGCATACATACGAATACTGCACAGTGTTAAATCTGCCAAGGATTTCTCGACCCCTCAGGGCCGAAGTCCTTTAATTGCAGTGTTGAAGAATCATGCCCATGAAACGAAACACTGCAATCGCAGTGTCGATCTTATGAATTAATTCTGGCTTTTGATATTACCTCTACTGGGCTAGTTAAAGACAAAAAATAAAAATGCAACTTTATCCAAGTATGGTGTTATCATAAATGTACAGTTTTAATAAAATTAAAGCTAAAGAATGAAAATGGGATTTTGCAGCTAACATGCATTTTTATTTTAAAGAAAGTCAAACATTCCCGGGTTATGAATAACCTGACAATATTTGAAAATCTTCTACTACCGCCACAGTAAGCTGTAAATGTTGCTTGTGTCGTGATGGAGGACTTAGCCAGATGAGGAATCGAACACGCGACACCTGGGTGAGACCCAAACGCGATGCCAACTCAGCCACTGGCCAGTCAATAGTTTTGTATTTTGCAAAAAAAAGAGATTCCATGAAAACAGTCTGGATAAATATCAATGTACGCTTCTAATGTCATTAAAATATATACATTTATAATAATATACCATTTTATTCAAATAATTGTTGGAGTCTTGTTCATTGTATTCTCTAACATTATTATCTGATAAAGATTTTCTTAGTTTATGGAACGTCCCTGCCAGCTTCCATCGTCTTTCTTACAATTATTTACCTTATTATTGTTAAAGGTAATACATTACGCCAAAAATGTTATTGTGATTTTTTATAAACACATAGATTTTATAAATATTTTTATTTTGTGATATTTGTTATTAACGTGTAGTGCGTTTTAATAAATGGATATATTAATTATTTGATTTTCTTTCTTCCATATTTCCTAATGCAATATCTTGTAGTTTTTAGAAGGGGGATTTTTTGGAAAAAAAGGAGAGTAACTGTACTGATCTTCCCTTTGAAGATCCAACCGGATGAGCCAATTTGTGGTGATTTTACTACTTGATGTGAGGACAATAATAATCGGTGGGTAATCTTGTTAACATTTATTGTGAGAGCTTTACAATGTGTTCTCTCAGGAAGCCTGTATGCAAAGAGGACGAATGGACAACAATCAAAAATTTATGCATTACTCACGCTGTCTCACTCATACACGCATATCCCTTTCATACCTTAACCACAGTAACTAAATAAAACCATCCATATAACTTTAGTTTTATTTGTTTATTCAATAAAGTCTTCAAATACTTACATAATATAAAATACATCAACAAAATAATATTTACAACATGTGAATACACAATACAATAATAAGTAACAGTGGTGGCAAATACAAGGCACCATTTAATTGCGGGGCTCTTGAAATGATTTTTCACAAAAATGGCACTACAGAAATCAGCCATGTAGATATTACACATTTTCTGAAAAAATATTTATGTACAATTATAATATGTTTTAATATTAATTTATGATTAACATTAATTAAAAAAAATATGTAATTCACTTGCGGTAGAAGGGAAACCTTCAGAAAACTAAAGTAGAAAAGAGTGGGGAGGCTAAAGCATCTCACAAAGAGGAGACCGATTATATTATCTCATTCTCTCACAGGCTAAAACCTATAGATGTACGTGCTTTCCCTTTTTAGTGTCGCTATTTTTCATTTCATCGAGTTTCAAATCACAACAGTGCTAAAGAAGTTTTCACTTCAAAAATACATATTAAGAATTAAAATGAGAAATTATTTTTCAATTCTGTGTGAGAAAAAAGAAGAAGAAAACGAAGTTGAATTAGAGATGTACTCAAACTCACTCTCAATTACATAAAATTACTTTATAAAAAAATATTTAATGGTTACTGTGTCTGCAATGGTTGCAGTTACAGTGGTGTGGACATCACATACACACTAGAGCCTGGTTACTGTGTCTGCAGTGGTTACAGTTATAGTGGTGTGGACACCGTGTAGACACTTGAGCCTGGTTACTGTGACTGTAACGGTTACAGTTACAGTGGTGTAGACACTAGAGCCTGGTTACTGTGTCTGCAATGGTTACAGTTACAGTGGTGTAGACACTGCGTAAACACTAGAGCCTGGTTACTGTGTCTGCAACGGTTTCAGTTACAGTGGTGTAGACACCGCATAGACACTAGAGCCTGGTTACTGTGTCTGTAACGGTTACAGTTACAGTGGTGTGGACACCGTGTAGACACTAGAGCCTGATTACTGTGTCTGCAACGGTTACAGCTCGCAGACGCGGCTTTATTTAAGTACATACTCAAAAACATATTGCCACAGTGGATTTAGAAAGAGCATTTACATACTACCCTCGCGCCCGTTGAGTCCGTGTTTTCTAACCCTGCCTTTTCATTGAATTGAATTGAACTCAATTGAGCATATTAAATTTACCTCATCATCATCATGGTCATCTAATAGGTAACACATTGCAATGAAAAAAAAAAAATTTTTTCACTTTTATGCCTTTTCAATTTTTTACAAAAAAGTAGGTTACACAGCTTTCCATTTCCACCATGAGTTATATTTTTAGTATTGCCATTTGAACAGCATTAGCGCCTTCTTATGTTTTCTACTTTTATTTGACAAACTGGTCTGTCAACTAAGAGTAGAAAATATTAAAAATGTAACTACAAACATAATTTTCTTACAAAGTTATAAATTGGCAAAAACGAACAGCATTATTCCCTTTCAACTCGGCAAACTCTTACTGTGACTAACAATTAATTTGTTCATCTTCGCAATGAGGTTAGGAATGTAGTGCCAACTCGGGCTGACATCGCAGATGGCTGATCTGAAGACACTGTCTTTGATGGAAGAATTGCCGGTAACCGCTGCAATCTTAACGTCTTCTGGTTTGGCGTGCGGTAGTGAAGACAATGGGATACGAATCTCAAACTCCCAGATGGACAGAAGCAGACCGTTGCATATTTCAAACGTCCACCTGAAATTTCAAAATTATTCATATTTATGTTATCTGTTGTAATACTCCACTAAACTATTGAAGTTGGATGCGGGAAATGCATAAATTTATATTGTTTCAAGATCTAAACGTAAAAAATTTGAGACAAAAGAAATTCAACTTGTTTTTTTAAAGAGAGACAAACATTTCTGGGTTACAAATATCCTCACAATATTAGAATTTCTCCTACAATCATCATTACAAGCAGAAAGTCGCTTGTCCAATGATTTTCAGTTTCATTGCTGCCGGCAACCCAGGTGTTTATTGACATTAAATTTGAATACAAGTGAATTTTTAAGTACGTAACCCGCCTCACTAGCCGATGTCTGTTCGGGAAATGAAGGAGGATTGAACCTACTATACCTGGATGGAACCCGATTTATCCACTAACCAATCTTAATCAATATTAATTAGAGACTACTCTATGTACTAACAGACTAGCATACAGGAAAAAATAGATAAACAAAAAAGGGTCGCCAATGTCGTTCACCCGTACTACAGCAAATCACATCTATGCACCGCAGAATCTGTTTCTACATTCACATTCTTTCATTGGCTACGCCGCTTTGAAAGTCAGCACGCTAGAAGCACATAGAACGCCGTACCTCCCTTTGCTTCTATTATCTGTGATCAGTACATTTACAAACCTGTCATTCTCAAACTGCAGGTTGTGCTTGATATGCAGCAGGTAGCACTGGCGGGACCAGCTCCAGGCCTCTGCAGCCACCTTGCTGCACCTTACCACTAGACTCCCGAGGTCTCCAGCCACCTGGCAGATGTTCTTCAGGTCCGCCACATCCAGCTGCTGCAGGGCAATGGTGGTCGCTAGACAGTGGAACTTCTGGTTGGAGCCAACATATTTTACTGAAAGAAATGTATTTAAAAAAAAAATTATTAGTATTTTTAAAGTCCCCCATAAAGAATTTCAAATGGATATGATCGTTTCTGATTTATTTTGTAAGGATGGTTCTGATAAATAAATTAATTAAAAACTACAACACTCACCATTCATGGCCTCCAGTACAATATTGTGAACAGGTCGTATTATGCTACTGACCCCTGACACAGGTGCTTGCAACACAACGGTCATTTTGATTGCATTCCCCATCAATAAGAATACGCATTTATTTCCCTCAGTGCACTCCAGATCCAAAGTGCATAGATTACTGCAAACAAATAATAAATATAATTTATTACTGATTAAAAGCGAGTTCAATATGATTTCGAGGCCTTTTGGGAGATATACTTACGTATTTAGATCGAGATCTCTGATTAACTCTTCCACAATCTGTTTGGTTGGGATTGGGATAAACTTGGGATGAACTATTAACGGCTTCTCGGGTGACTTCTGGGGAGTTTCCACAGAATCTACAGTTGTGTTCATGCTCTCACACAAGCTATTTTCAGGCAAGCTTTGCTTTGCCGGCGTCCCAGAGAAGCTCTTCCTCTCTCTCTGAGGACTCAGCGAACCACATTGTCTTCTGATGATCTCATCAACACTATCAATAATCCCACGGATATTAATTCCACCTTCATTCTTGGGTATAGGTTTTTCGGCGATGTGAAGTTCTTCATTACGATGTTTTGGATCACTCCTGTCGAAGGAACTATTGACTAAAGACATGTCTGATATATTGGCTATGAGATGATCCGAATGATTACATTCTTCTTCAATATTTTCTGTTGTCCCTATTTTAGTTTCTCTTTCTTCTGCGTCAATCCCTCCCGAGTTGATGAAATGAGGTGTTGTGATAGTGTAGGTCATTGTGTCGATTATATCATGTTTGAACTGAGAGATATTGACACCCAGTTGGGATGTATTTATTTTTTCAGCTTTTTCATCTGAAGTAACGTCTTTTAACCAAGAACAAACTGGAGGCAAAACTTTTTGCTTTTTAGGAATATTGAAATTGTCATCGATGTATTCATGATCAGATTTTCTCTTGCTGGACGTTTCAAAAGGATTTACCTTAATCTCAGTTTTTTTCATTTCCGGACTGTCAATAAACATTTCAGAACTGTCAGACTTTTCAATTGTTAATTTCAAACTTGGATTGCTGATTAATTCTTTGGGTGTTGCCACTTCACAAGTCAAATAATTCACAAAATCATTAGACCGAATGCTACAATTTTGATTTGTTCTAGATTTATGTTTGCTTTCACAACAGGATTCATCTTTCATGATTGCAGGAACATTTGTGCCATTAAAATCTTCGACTTCCATACTCAAATCTTTGGTAGAAACTGTTTTGGATACTTCTATTGACACAGAAAGATTATTTGTGGCTGTTGTGATTCTAGCTTCTACAAGAGGTAAAATAACTTCAACGGAGGGTAAAGCTATTTCAACACGAGGAAAAGACATTTCATGACAGGATGAAGTTACTTCAACATGAGGCAAAGCAATATCAAGACCAGATGTAGCCACATCCACAAGGGTTGAAGAGGCTTCAACAGGAGGTAAAGTCTTTTCTAGGCTCGGTAAAATGTTTTCCAAACGAGGTATAGTCAATTCCATACAAGGCAGAGTCATCTCATTATGTGGTAAAGTGGCGTCAGAAGGTAAAGTCATATTTATGCAAGGTAAAGTTACATCATTTAGAGGTAAAGCAACTTCAATGGGAGATACAGCCTTTTCCTGAAGAGGTAAAGTTATTTCCATAAGAGGTAAAGTTGCAACATTATGAGGTAAAGTGACTTCAACAGGAGGTATAGTCTTTTCCAGGCGCAGTAAAGCGTTTTCCAAATGAGGTATAGTCAATTCTGTACAAGGCAAAGTCATCTCATTATGTGGTAAAGTGGTGTCGTTAGAAGGTAAAGTAATATCTACGCAGGGTAAAGTTACATCATTTAGAGGTAAAGCAACTTCAACGGGAGACACAGCCTTTTCCTGAAGAGGTAAAGTTGACACATTATGAGGTAAAGTGACTTCAACAGAAGGTAAAGTCTTTTCCACACAAGGCAAAGTCACCTCTTCATGAGGTAAATTGACTTTAATAGGAGGTAAAGCCTTCATGCACGGCAAAATCGTCTCATTAAGAGTTAAAGTGACTTCAACAGGAGATAAAGTAGTTTCCAGTCGGGGTAAAGTTGTTTCCATACAACGCAAAGTCATCTCATTAGAACTTAAAACCACTTCAACAGGGTGTAAAGCCATTTCCTGTTTAGGTGCAGTTATTTCCATACAAGGTAAAGTCATTTCCAGACAAGGTAAAGTTTTTTCCGTACAAGGCAAAGTATTCATCTCAACACAGTGTAAAGTGAATTCAGCGGGAGGTAAAGTCATTTCCTGGCAGGGTAAAGTCATTTCCGTTCGGGGAAAAGTAATTTCATTATGAGGTAAAGTGACTTCAATATTAGGTAGAGTCACTTCCTGGGGAGGTAAAGTTGATTCCATGCAATGCAAAGTCTTTTCTTCACGTGTCAATTCCAAACGAGGTAAAGTCAATTCCATGCGAGGCAAAGTCATCTCTTCATATGGTAAAGTCATTTTAGCATGAAGTAAACTGATATCAGCTTCATCAACTGACATATGACAATCTGTATTATTTTGGGCGATTTTATGCTGAGAATTGCTGGAGTTTTGTATATTTTCTTCTATTAATGGCAAACTCATGTCACAGAGGGATATTTCATCTGGTACGCTCATCAAAGAAACACATGCAGTACTAGTTACATTACGGTAAGGCCCATAATTGACGTTTGACATGATGGACCTAGTATGATTATTGATGTCTGGACTGTAGACAGCAAAACTAGTAGATGTCACATTACTTTTGCTATCCCAATAATTGTTTCTAGGCATTAGACCCGTTATTGATGTACCGTGATCAGTATTTTTGCTATTTTCAAAATAAGACGTACAGTCTTTTATTATGTTGCAATCCTTATTTTGGATAACACTGGTCATGGACATGTTGCATTCTGGCATCTTTTGATCAAAAACAATAGTCTTCCTCTTGTTTTCATCAATGCTTGGAATAACACTGGTCATCGACATGTTGCATTCTGGTATCTTTTGATCAAAAACAATAGTCTTCCTCTTGTTTTCATCAATGCTTGGAATAACACTGGTCATCGACATGTTGCATTCTGGTATCTTTTGATCAAAAACAATAGTCTTCCTCTTGTTTTCTTCAATACTTGGAATAACACTGGTCGTCGACATGTTGCATTCTGGAATCTTTTGATCAGATACAATAGTCTTCCTCTTGTTTTCATCAACGCTTGGAATAACACTAGTCATTGACATGTTGCATTCTTGCATTTTTTGATCAAAAACAATAGTCTTCCTTTTGTTTTTGTCAATGCTTGGAATAACACTGGTCATTGACATGTTGCATTCTGGCATCTTTTGATCAAAAACAATAGTCTTCCTCTTGTTTTCATCAATGCTTGGAATAACACTGGTCATCGACATGTCGCATTCTGGCATCTTTTGATCAAACACAATAGTCTTCCTTTTGTTTTCATCAATGCTTGGAATAACACTAGTCATCCACATGTTGCATTCTGGTATCTTTTGATCAAAAACAATAGTCTTCCTCTTGTTTTCTTCAATACTTGGAATAACACTGGTCGTCAACATGTTGCATTCTGGCATCATTTGATCAAACACAAAAGTCTTCCTCTTGTTTTTATCATCGCTTGAAATAACACTGGTCATTGACATGTTGCATTCTTGCATTTTTTGATCAAAAACAATAGTCTTCCTTTTGTTTTCGTCAATGCTTGGAATAACACTGGTCATCGACATGTTGCATTCTGGCATCTTTTGATCAAAAACAATAGTCTTCCTCTTGTTTTCATCAATGCTTGGAATAACACTGGTCATTGACATGTTGCATTCTGGCATCTTTTGATCAAACACAATAGTCTTCCTTTTGTTTTCATCAATGCTTGGAATAACACTGGTCATTGACATGTTGCACTCTGGCATCTTTTGATCAAACACAATAGTCTTTCTCTTATTTTCATCAATGCTTGGAATAACACTGGTCATCGACATGTCGCATTCTGGCATCTTTTGATCAAACACAATAGTTTTTCTCTTGTTTTCATCAATGCTTGGAATAACACTGGTCATTGACATGTTGCATTCTTTCATCTTTTGATCAAACACAATAGTCTTCCTCTTGTTTTCATCAACGCTTGGAATAACACTGGTCATCGACATGTTGCATTCTGACATTTTCTGATCAAATACAATAGTTTTTCTCATATTTTCATCAAGCTTTGAAATAACACTCGTCATCGACATGTTGCATTCTGGCATCTTTTGATCAAAAACAATAGTCTTCCTTTTGTTTTCATCAATGCTTGGAATAACACTGGTCATTGACATGTTGCATTCTGGCATCTTTTGATCAAACACAATAATCTTTCTCTTATTTTCATCAATGCTTGGAATAACACTGGTCGTCGACATGTTGCATTCTGGCATCATTTGATCAAACACAATAGTCTTCCTCTTGTTTTCATCAACGCTTGGGATTACACTGGTCATTGACATGTTGCATTCTTGCATCTTTTGATCAAACACAATGGTCTTCCTCTTGTTTTCATCAATGCTTGGAATAACACTGGTCATTGACATGTTGCATTCTGGCATCTTTTGATCAAACACAATAGTCTTCCTCTTGTTTTCACCAATGCTTGGAATAATACTGGTCATCGACATGTTGCATTCTGACATCTTTTGGTCAAATACAATAGATTTTCTCATATTTTCATCAAGCTTTGAAATAACACTTGTCATTGAAATGTTGCATTCTGGCATCTTTTGATCAAAAACAATAGTCTTCCTTTTGTTTTCATCAATGCTTGGAATAACACTGGTCATTGACGTGTTGCATTCTGGCATCTTTTGATTAAACACTGTAGTCTTCCTTTTGTTTTCATCAACGCTTGGAATAACACTGGTCATTGACATGTTATTTTCTAGCATCTTTTGATCAAACACAATAGTTTTTCTCATATTTTCATCAAAGTTTGGAATAACACTGGTCATCGACATGTTGCATTCTGGCATCATTTGATCAAACACAGAAGTCTTCCTCTTGTTTTCATCAAAGTTTGAAATAACACTTGTCATTGACATGTTGTATTCTGGCATCTTTTGATCAAAAACAATAGTCTTCCTCTTGTTTTCATCAACGCTTTGCATCTTCTGATTAAACACAATTGTCTTTCCCTTGTTGTTATCGTTATTTGTACTCTTTGCAAGTGGAACAATGCCCGTAATGGATAACTCCATGTCAACTCCAGACAAGTGTTCAAACATGGGATGACCTGATGATCTTTGTCTATTATCTTTCTTTGGAACATCGCTCATCTTTAGCTTAGAATTCTGAATAATACTTTCAAGTTTGATTTCTTCAATTTCTATTAGGTAAGGATTACTTATATTGGCCTTATTTTCATTTTCATTCATGACTCCATCTTTGGAGTGTTTGTGAAATTTGTGTATTCTTAAAGCAGTTGGCACAAATGGTTTATTTTCTTCGTTTGGTAATATTATGTTATTTTCAGACTTTTTGTGAATAACAGGCTTTATAACCTCCTCGCCTAGGGCAGATTGTATCATATTGTGTAATTGTTCCTTATGATCTTCAAGACTTCCTACATTGGCTTCAACATCTCGCTTTTGTGTATAAACTTGATCATTTTCAATATCGACTTTGTTTTCATGAATGATATTCGAAGTCATCACCTTGGTCATTGACATATCATTTTGACAAATGCTTCCCTGATCAAAACTAGTATTGTAATTCATACAAGTCATGGACATGTTAAATTCAGAAGTTTTTTGATCAATGATAATCTGCCTAACGTTAATATGTTCATTATTAATAATCTCTACATGTCTTGGAAATACATTTGTCATAGACATGTTACAGTCAGAATCATTTGGATTGAAGTGAATTGTTTTCCTTGAATTTTTATTTGCCGCGTCTGCAGGGTAGGAACTTTGATTTAGATCAAACACACCGCTTTTACAATCTTTTACATAATCATTTACAAAAGTTTTCTCCATGTCACAATTTGAAGAGTTTTGATCGAAAAGGATGGTGCGTCGTTTATCAGTAAAGTAAGCCCTGTCATCTGTTGTTTGTTCATCTTTTATCATTTTATCTGGGAGAATATAGGAGTCATCGAGCCTGCTTTCTTCAGGAAGAGCTCTCTTTGCAGAGATAGGAAAATCTTCCTCCAACATATCTTCATCCTTCAACAAAAATTCTCTCTGAAATTGGTCCAAAATCGATGTGGGTTTATTAACCTGAGGTTTTTGTATTTCTTGAATGTTGTTTTCAATATTTTGATCGCACATTAGATGCGTCTTGAAGTTTTCCTTATCATCAAAATCTTCCTGATTAGGGAAAGCAGTATTGTAACAATTAGTTTTGATAAAGACTTCTTTAATCTCTTGCAAAGGTGCGGGAATACCTTGAGTGATGGACATTTCCCCTTGACTTTCATTGAAGATTATATCTTTGTGGTGAATAGAATCTTCAGCAGCTACTATGTTCGTATAATCTAAATGTCCACCAAAAACATCACTTGTAAAATGAGTGCTAATACCTGGGCTGATAGATCTAGGCTCATCCTTAACGGAACCTTCAAAACAAAGAGGATCTTTAGAAGAATCTTGAGTTATTTTATAGTTGATCAGCGCTTCGGTTTGATCGGGAAAGGTATTTAGAGTGGTGTGGAATACTATATTAGGCAATTCTCTTTCAACAGGTTTACTAAATCCGGTCAACATGGCGTGAATGTCGATGCAACGGTCTTCGTCATCATCATTATCATCATAGGGCATGGCGGCAAAAGTGATGTCATGGTTGGTTTGAAAACTTTCATTGTACGAGTCATCCCCAACTTTGAGTCTTGGATCATTCTCATCCACAATAAGTGGGGCCTTGGTGGAATCCATGGTCACTTGGAAGTGTGCAGCTCCCCCCGAGTCAGAAAGATCGGGCTTATTATTTTCTTCGTAAAAATTGTGCCAGATGGTGTTGCCATGGTCAGATGTGAACAGCCTAGAAACAAAATTAATGTGGATTAATTTAATACAGGTTGGAAAATTTGTACCAACATTCCGCTTCATTAAAATATTGATTGAAAAATACTCACGCCACTCCTTTCTTGTGCGAGAAGGACACTCTGCGACTTCGCATGGTCTCTGTGGTGACCCCGTCATCGTCCTCTGAGGGTTTGAGATCGGCTAGTTCCATGAAAGGCTGACGCGTTTTGGGGGGCTTCAAAATTGACGAGCGGCGCCCACCGCCTTTCTCTTTTTGCGACATTGTAAAGCTGTAAAAAGAAAAAACCTCACTTAATGTAACTATATCCAATTATTAATCATAATATACCCATCATACAAATGTTTTCATCATCAACAGTACCAACCCTTTGGTAAGTATATGGGTAATCAGAACTGAGACAACTATGACAAATTAACATGCACCGGTTAGAACCTTGGCTATAATAAATCTATGTATTTTACAAGACAATCTATGTATTTACTGCAAGGATCCTGGAAAGAATTCAATTGTTCCCTATAAGCAAGGCAATACATAACATTATATTGCGTTAAGCATTGTTAATTACATTAATACATAACATTATATTGCGTTAAGCATCAAAACTTAACTATACCTTTGGCATTTTGGAATCATCTTGATAAAATAAACAATAGCTTGGATGTTTGGAGTTGGAAAGAAAAAAAAAGAAATTTTCATTTGCTTGTTACTGCCAAAACACAATGCAACATAACATTATACTTATTATTACGCTCATATTATGCAAAGTAGAGTATGTCACTTTGATAAATTGCTGTTATCGTAGCAGCTGAGAGAATCGAAATACCTTTCGAGGGCATTCGTAAAAATATGCGTAAAGCTTGGTAAACAATTGGACATTTGAAATCGGTAAATGAAGTAAGTACAAAATACAAAACTTACCTTCGTTTTAAAATAATCGTTCACTAACCAAATTCATGCCCTAACCGTTCGTTTCGGCAATTATGTAAGAAATAAACGATTTTTGTTATAAATGGTCTAACAATATCAAATTCGACAAACAGAAACCATTATCAACCGAAAATATTTCAAACGACAAGGAGACAAAGACAAACGTAGGGAGCATAGATATTGGTAATTGGTAGTTGTAGTTGGTAGAGTACACCAATCTAACGGGTCTAATGTCCGTGCAAAAGATTAAAAGGCAAGCACTTTTTTAGATATGGCAATATATTTTTGTTTTTAAGTTGTTACATGCGTCATTGAGACTTATCTTCAGGTTATTACTATAGGAACAGCTTGTCATAAATGTCATCAATGTCGTCCCCGGGCAGATACGGTTTGTTTATTTGACTTTTATTTTGGGCAATCAACGTTTTCAATAAATTTTAACTGTTTTTTGTTTCTCTCGCAGAAGACGAAGCAGCCGCAAGCGATACATCTCAACCAGAAGTGAGCCCGGTCGACAGTTTACCGGATGATATGCAAATGGATGCAATACGAAGATATTTTGCACACAAACTTATGTTTTATGAATCGGATGGCGCGTCATTTGACGAAACGCTGGAGGAGCCCGTTGTCCAAGTATTAGATGAACTGTCAGTCGACGGCATCATCAAATACATACAGAGCGAAAAATGTAAAAATATCATAACCCTTGCTGGGGCGGGAATTTCGACATGTAAGTAAAGAACATTTTTTGTTGGATAAGTAGGTTCTTTGTTATCCACCATATTAGAGCTTATATTCTTTCAAAATTATTTTGTGATCACCGAAGTTTCTTACTTAGTTAAAGTTTTACATTTTTCATACATTATTATTATTTATTTTCCTTCGAAATTTACCATGTACATATATATTACCTACAGCTTCTAAAAATGCCGTATGACAGTAATTAGATTAAAACATGGTTACAAATGTAAAGCCATTTAATTTATATACAGTCTGTCAAAAGAGTAGAAAATATAAAAAATGGAACTACTAAATTTATAGGCTGGCAACACCAATTTAACTGTCAAATATCTTTTTGCGCAATGATATATAGAATGCTGTAAATCACATTTTAAAAAACATTTTTTTGTTCTTAAAGAAAAAAATTTAAATTGATAAAACTCTGTTGTTAAGGTACCTACTTAATGAAATAAATTTGATTAAATGATGTTTTACAAAGTGATTTAATTCACAAATTTTAATTTAACAGTAGGTAGAAAGGAAGAATCACTAATGGTGAGTTTAGTTACACTATTAGATCTGAATGAGTTAAATGTATTCAGATCTAAAGCCCGGACAATGCTAGTATTAATAAATGTGAGCAATTTCTAAAGTGTGCTTTATATTTTATAGCAATATCGTTTTTCTTCATTATGTCAACACAACATTGCAAAGGTATAATATACCTACATGCAATTCTAATTTTGAGATCAATGGGTATGTATATTGCAATGAAAATATAAATTTTCACTTTTACGCCTTTTTAATTTTTTACAAAAATGTAGGTTACACAGCTTTACATTACCACCATGAGTTATATTTTTAGTATTGCCATTTCAACAACAGTGGTGACTTCCTATGTTTTCTACTCTTATTTGACAAACTGAAGTCGATATCAAGTTATTTCATTTTTTACTAATATTTTTCAATTCTAGAGAGTTTTAAAAAATTACAAATGAAAATGTCTTTCATTACACACGTACACAAGTGGAGGGTAAGGAGTACAACATATTTGCAGTAAGAGTCAGGGGTCAAGAGTCAGGGGGTCAAGAGTCAGGCTCAAAAAAGTTGATAACCGCTGCCTTAGACAGTGCCCTTCCTCTTCAACCTCCACAAACGTAAATAAATTTAATCAAAATAAAAAAGAAATTATAAAATGAAAACTTGTAGATAAATGTATTAGTCTGTGTAGCTCACCTGCTTGTAGCTTATACCTTGGATTTAATTTAAGATTGCGCAATTCTTTAACAGGAATTTGGTGGCCAGTGCGGAAAGCCGTTAACAACACTTAAATTATTTATTCAGCTAAATGACATTATTCCAATGCTAGCCGCTGGAATTCCCGACTTCCGCAGCCCCGGCTCTGGCCTGTACCACAACCTGCAGAAGTACAACCTGCCGGAGCCGCAGGCCATCTTCGACATCGCCTACTTCAAGGAGAACCCGGAGCCGTTCTTCATGTTGGCCAAGGAACTACTGCCGGGGAGCTTCAAGCCCACCATCTCGCACTACTTCATCAAACTGCTCAAGGAAAAGGGTACTTTTTTTTATTCTGAATTTCAATGCGCATTTGAATTAAGTACTATTGTAAAAATAATTATATTATCCACTTGAGCGACGGGGACTTCTGAGAATTCGGTTTTCGATTCAATTTAATAAATATCAAATCGCCAAAAAATAAATATAGAAACATATGAACTGTTTACTGTGTTCGAAAGTTTAAAGTCAATGAATCCACCTAGATTTCACCTTTAATCCATTTTAAGTTTTATTAAAAAAAAATATATATTAAAATTTATTATTGATTTTAATTTTAAAAAATCACCTACCTAAATTTGGGTAGCCATTGCTCGAGTGGTTGTATAGTTTGATAATTATTTAGCAAATTTTTACAGCGCAACTTTTGAGAAGTTTCACCTTAACCATTTCATTGTGAAGCCTACTATGTGACGATTTTAGTTTTAAAGTTTTTGATGCAGTTTGCCATCTTTTACAATATAATAAGGAGGAATTCCAAACTGAACAGAAAAAAAATATTTATGCATATTTCCCATCTAACTGAAGTACCAATGCACATTTTTAGCTTTTTTTAAAAGCATGTTTTCAAAGTAAAATCATTTTTTATGTTCGATTTACTTCAACAGCAATTTGGGAAGCGGTATGGGTACTGCCGCAACCACATATTGAATAACCAACACCCCTGCCATAATAGGCCACCCGGGTGGGTGTTGGTTCACATTGTTTGGTGACTTAGAAGGGGTTCATGGGGTGAGGTTTGTCTAGGATTCGGCGGTGAATGCATTTACCCACCCATTGCGTAGCGGGTCGGACCGGGAGAGACTGGTTAGACCTGTCCTAGAACTCTCCAGTTGATCTCTCGACCCATCGACTTGCACCGCAGTAGCAGGGATGGAATCATACATCCGTTGCTCCCCCCAGATTCTAATCCATCCCACATACCTTTTTCCTTCCCAGAATTTCAACTCTCTCCTTTCCCTAAAAAGACCATCCATTCCATCATCCCCAAAGATGACATAGAGTCTGAGGGAATTCTTTTTTCCTCAGGGCCTCCTGTATGGAGCTAATGTAAAAAAAATAAAAATAAAATGCTCATAAAAATCAGCCCAATTTAGAATTAGATGGCGTCACATGAATTAAACTTAATTATTACACTGCCCTACGACATCTTTAGGGCATGCGTAAGAGAAATAAACCATACCACTTTTAAATAGCATTACATTGTTTGATTGTTCAGGGCTGCTGCTTCGCCATTACACGCAGAACATTGACACCCTGGAGAGGGTGGCGGGCCTGCCCGACAGCCACCTGGTGGAGGCGCATGGCTCTTTCCACACGTCTCACTGCATACACTGCAGGAAGGAGCACAAGATTAATTGGAAGAAGCGTGAGTTTATTCTTCTCCTTAGCTTACATCCAGAACATTGACACCATTTGCGAAACATGCAATAATATTCTAGAAACGTTTTTACAACGTACTCTAAATAAGGATGCTATGGTCTCACTGACCCTGGATGGGAGCAGCTGGGACTGTTGTGAGGTATTCACATAATCTCCTGCCGACCACACTTTGGTTGTATAATAATTTTTGTTGATCACAGATTTCGCCGAATGCTATCCGGAAACCAAAATCCCGATATGCACCGACTGTCCGGGCGTGGTGAAGCCGGACATCGTCTTCTTCGGTGAGAAGCTGCCCGACAGGTTCCACGACTGCATCAGAGACGACTTTGACCGCTGCGATCTGCTCATTATCATGGGGTCCTCTCTGGAAGTCCAGCCGTTTGCTTCTCTGATCGACAGGTAGGCTGTGGCTATTGATTTAAATGGAAGGATTATGCAAACTTTCTTCCAGGGTATCAACACAAACCTGAATTTGCTAGGAAAGCAATAAGTACTGATTAACCCTTGATCTGTAGTCATTAGGGACTGTTTTCTTAGTTACGATTGGTTCATGGATATCTATGAACTATGGTCAGTGAAATGAGGCATCTTTATTAGCTAATTGAAACAAAATTCATACTATGCACTTGAAGAGGAAAACCCATATTCTTAGAGTTAACAAAGTAATTTATATTCCTTGTATGGCATGTAACGTTTTACATTTCAATGTTCATATTTATGTGTTCAAATCCCCTTGAAAGCAAACAACAATGAAATGTCATTTGAGATTTTCACAACCAAAAGTAAAACATATTGTGATTAATTTTTGGGTTATTATGCCGTGTTGCTCTTCCTCCTTCTGAAGCCAACGTTTTGGACAGCGTAACAGTGTCCATTATCAGGGCAGAATGTGTTAAATCTGCCAATGTTTCAGGGTGCCAGCTTGGTGTCCCCGTCTGCTCATCAACCGCGAGCGTGCCGGCGTGTCGGCCGGGGCCCTAGAAGCTCGGGCCCGTGCCGCGCTGGCCTCACTGGCGGCGGGGTCCCCGCAGTTGGCCGCGCTTGCCTCGCTGACCGGTCTGCATGGCCTGCTGGCGCCCGGGGGGCTGCGGTTGGACGCCCCCGACAATGTGCGTGACCTCGCATGGCTCGGAGATTGCGACAACGGTTGCCAGATGATAGCCGACAAGCTGGGATGGGGGGTGAGTTATTATTGCACCTTGCTTATTATGTTTCCATGACACAACAGAACATTGAAGAAAAGCAAAAACTAAAAAACCTAAACCAACCTATTATTATTTTGTCATTTTCTATTGACATTATTCTATTTTATCCCATTACCATTTTTTTATTTGGATCAGCACTCAAAAATAGCCCTGAGTGTGACTTTCTGATCTGTTAACTCAAGCAATCTATAAATAATGATTTATCTGTAAATTCTGTATGGGTAGAGTAGTTTCACCATTATAAGATTCTCAGATACAGGATGGTTCATATTGACCCCATCCAAAAACACAAATTTATTTAAGGGCACCAATTTGGAACAATGAGTAAACTTATACGATCAATCTAGATAATCGACATTCGTCCTCTTCCTTCTTGCGCCTCTTATTAGAAAACGAAAAAGACACAAGATACTAGAACAATGATGTCACATACAATCGTTTTGGTCAAAATGTGGCTGATTGAACTCCTGTGCTGCCTCAACATTAATACTAACCGCTATCGTTCAACTAATGGTATGCCTCCAGCGTACACTTAACACATTTATGCAAGGGTTTAAGACATGGCCATCCATAAAATTATCATTAAGAGGACAATATACCTTAAAATATATTCAGAATCTTAACGACGTAAGTAAAGAAGCCATGTACACAAAATGGGGCCCACAACCCGTGTATTGGAGTTACTCTCGAATTTGCCCTACCAAAGAAAAGAAGATAAATAATGTAGGAATCTTAACGACGTAAGTGAAGAAAGCGTTTAAACAAATATACGCCTGCGGCACGGCGTATTAGACGAATGTACGGTCGAATTCGCCCTGGCGGGCCTGGAGATTTGACCTTTCCGCCGCGTTCATTTTAATTAATTCTGAAGAATGTTTTACAAATATTTAAGACTTTTTTAAATGAATACCTCCTGAAGTTATTAATTCATCGTCTAGAAAAATAAAATCTGGTGTTTACCGCTAACTTTATAGTTGAAATACTGGTTATAAAGTTTTAAAATAGTTGTACTAGGTATTACTTTTATTAATTTTAAATATAAAGAACTTACATCCCCAGGGGTCTGTTGGAGTAAAAAAGTTATTATATTTACAAATTTGCCGGAAATGATTTAAATGTGAGTTTTGAGCAAGCAAAAATTATTAGGGTTGTGTACCGCCTTAAAGGATCTTATAATGGTGAAACTACTCTAGGTTTGAAATTGTTTTAGTTGTAGATTTCTTTATAACTTACAATGTTATTTTATGTTGGGGAATTTTGCCAAAAATCACTTAGCGGGTCTTACGCCTACCTAAAAGCAATGCATCGTGAAAGTCAATTTTTATTGTTACTTACTGCAACTGCCAAAATGGAACATGTACATCTAACTGGTCACTGATCATTCAACAGGAGGAGCTGTCAAACATGATGCGAATGGAACACGAGAAGATCGACTTGCAAGATGCGGAGGAGAATAACTCCCACCCGCTGACGCCCGTGTCACCAGTGCCCTCCTCCTTATAACTTCCCTCCCCCCTCCCAACCGACTAGGTGTCCATACAACATAATGCTCAATCCATCTACCCTACCTAATGATAGTGATGTAAAGAATGTTCTCTCATTCCATTTCAATGAAACAACTACTTCTCAAGCCGGGATTTCTCACTGATTTGGAATAAGAAAATTGCTTCTGTAGAACTACCATAATATGGGGCGACTTTGATCGGGGGGTGACTTTGATCACGGATATCTGCATAATTCTCGCTACCACACAGTAATTACTTGCTTCTTTTTAATTATTTTTTCGGGCAACATGAACACAATGACGACGCATAGAAAATGAGTGTCAAATGCTTGGTAGAAACCAATATATTCAAATATATTTTCAGTCAACTTTTGAAATGGTTTTTTTAATTTTTTTTTATATTTTCGGACACAAAAAAATGTTAATACTGTATAATACAATATAAATTCACCAACGATTGTAATAGTTTTGTGTCATTTATATTGTAAATATGTGTTAGTTAAATATAAATGTCTATCGATTAGAGATGAAACGGATATCCGGTAAATATCCGGCCTAAATTTATTATCCAGCCGGATACCGGATAATAAACAAGTATCCGGCCGGATACCGGATAATGTTAAATAACAAAGTATTAGAATAAAATGCAATATTTTGATTTTTGACGTGTGTAAATATCCGGCCTAAATTTATTATCCAGCCGGATAGCGGATAATGTTAAATAACAGAGTATTAGAATAAAATGCAATATTTTGATTTTTGACGTGTAACTTGTTAGTAAACTGTAGGAATAAATAATTAGTAATCTAATTTTTAAAGTATATAACGATATTAAAATGTTTTTTTATTTGTAACAACATGATATATTATCGAAGCAAATCGATAAAACATAGTGAAATGGATGTTTTAAGAAGACAAGTCATTTTTTTCGTGAAGGCCAAAATTGATTTCTCTTTGTGTATTGAACTCAACACCAGTTACACTTATTTATCTAACCATAAAATTCAATAGATAAATCTTTTGTTGAGCGACAAATTCCATTAACAGAAGAAAAGATGTAAGCTGTTTTCGTTTGGTACGTACCTGCCTTTTTTCCTTCCCACCATGAGAAATTTTAACATTACATAACGAACAAATAGCAAATTTTTGATTGTCACTTTTTATATCAAAATATTTCCATAAAGGCGATCTTTTTTTTTCGAAAACATTTTTCTTCGGTAACTGAATCTCTTTGAATTTATAGAAAGAAATACTAATAAAATCACCTCAAACTACAACAGCATTTTTTTTTCTTAACGAAAGGGCCTGAACTCACCTGGGTTCACCCAATCGTTCGTGCAGTTCGCTCGAGTAACGAATCGCCAACGTCTATGTTCATCCTGATATCCGGCTTCAAGGTTGGCCGGATATCCGTTATCCGGTATCCGGCAAAACAACTATCCGTTTCATATCTACTATCGATACATGTGTATAACTACTTGAATATTTGAAATCCATATTCATTTTTTAGAATTTTTTTTGGGATTAGATGTCATTGTAATAGCTTATAAATAAATGACATAACATCAAAGTCGCCCCGCTTCGAAAGGTAACTTTGATTATCATGTTTTTTGGTGTTTTTTTTTAACTCAATAGTGCGATAAAGCTTCAAAATTGAAAATTGACAAGTCACCCCATTTTACAGTAAAAAAAAATTAAAATTAAATTAAATTAGCTGCAAACTCCAAACAGTTTTGCCCTTTAGAGAATGTTGTGAGAACATTGTGCCTACCCAATAGTTTGTTGTTTGTGTATATGTATTATGCCAGGGGATTTGATAAGGTTAAATGTTCGTCCTTCTTTGTTATGAAATTAGATGTATTGGTTTGTTGGATTTATCTAAATATTATGTATGGGTGAAAGTTAATACAAGGTGTTGAAGAGTTGTGAATATTGATAAATATCTTAATAGGATTATAAAACTACAGGAACTATTGTTTAAAATGATCCACATCTACCTAGAAGAGTTAAGTGATAAAATTATCCAGTCTATTTAGCCCTAGCGAGCAGTGCGACCACCTTAACAGATTCACTGCCGACTCCGCCAAGAGAACTCCGCACCCGCCAATTAGCATTGTGCATCAATATAACTTTCATTGCTTATCATCAATATAACTGTCGCTACGGACTTGTTGTTTTTATGCTGAACTTTTGCTTGAATGAAACAATCGAAAGAAAATTAAAATAATATTTGGGACTTTTTATAATTAAAAGAAAAATCATTAGAGTCTTCCAAGCCTTCACTATCACAAGGCTGGCAGTGAACCTGTTAAGGTGTTTGTCCATCGAAATAGTCAGTTCCTGCAAGCCAGTGAGACTTTAAAATGATATTAATTGCATTGGAGAAGATGTGTGATGGCGCAAGAAACAAGGATGCAAGACGAGAAAGAAAGGAGAGAAGAATGAGTAAGATTAAGGAATAGAAACTTAAATATTTTTACAAGATGTAGAGAGAATGTTGAAAACAATAGAATGAATAAGCATTAAAATAAATTGATATAAGGTTCTGGTGGAGCATAATATTTTTGACCATTAATCTCAAGGCAAGGTTTGGGAATTGAAAATTGGCTTGGGAAAGGATATATTTGTCGATAGCTCCTCTGGAAGAGATCAAATACCGCCTCAAGGTGAAGCGCCGTAATGAAGAGAGCTCTCAGGGCACAAATATTAGGCCCTTTTGCTAAGAACTGGTTTTATCTTTTACCTTTCTGGTAAACTTGCTGCTACCCATTACAAACCCAAAAGTAAAAACAAATATTGTAAATAAAATTATTTTCACCGCATTCCTGATGTACCTACATATGAAGGATATGTCACAACAGAGTGCTGCAGGTGTTTGCAGCACTCTGTTGTGACATTAAAACTTTTGTGGAGATCAGTAAAGGAGTTATGAGATTCATAAATAAGAAATAAACCGACGGCACATATTATTCACAATTAATAAATGCCTAGTGAATTAGAATGTGCTATCTGAGACCGAAATAAATGTTTAAAATTTCTTACTTCTTATTGTTCCAAGCTGTTTCAAATAATAAAAAAATCTTGTTACGTAGATGGTAAGTTATTATTTGTGTATATTGAATATCCTGTAGAAAATTGAGAATTCTCCAGGTTTAACATTATTAAAGCATCATTGAGCAATAATACACTAATATGACTTTATATATTATTATTATTCAATAGTTGCTATAAAAGTAATAATTACCTTCTTAATTCCTTTTAATGAAATGTGTTTTCTTTTTTTGTAGCTTTTATTCTGTTTTTATACATATATCCGTAGGATCTATTTTTGTTTTAAATTCCATTCTTGGAATGGTTTTATATGTATATTTTTTTATAAATCGCAAGGAAATAATGGTATTCCATTTACGTTCCTCTGTGACCTATCTTATAAATCGCAAGGAAATAATGGTATTCCATTTACGTTCCTCTGTGACCCCTTTAGATTATAGTACGCCTCACACATTGTGACATGTAGTGCATAATATTATTTATTTTACACTTTGTGGTTGTTTCTTGTAAAATAGTAATGTAAAACACATTTTCATCAAACTCTTTTAAAATTAAGCAAAGATGTACCCACCTTATTATGCACTCTATTTAGTCTAGATTGATGAGAATAATGTTTTTTTTTTTATTAAATTTACTTAATTATATTAAATTTAAAAAAACTATTTAGGTATTTTCAAAAAAATCTATTTTTAATCATTTCAAAGTGGTACTGCAAATGTTATTTAAATCAAATTGTTCAGAGCGAGTTAACCTTCCTGACTGTGTTAACCCACTGTACGTGGACGTCACAGCAGTTGGGTTGCGAGCGATCATGCCTTGATCGCAAAACAACAGTTGTCTTTTGAACATGTATCAATGAAAAGTTTTGCATACAGGGCATCTAAGATCGAAATGTTGCATGTTTAAAGAGTTAAACTTATTTGGTTACGGGTTTGAAACCCGGCAGGGCAATAGTTTAAAAATAGTATATTGTTCATTTGCACCTTGCTCTTTGTATTTTTCAAATTTGCTGTATTCACAACAAAAGATGATTATAACTTGAAGAGTGGAAAAAGCACTGCAAATCAGAGATGTTTTACTTTTTACGAAACATGTTAGGTATTGTTATTTTAGATTCACCAACGATATCCTACTACGTGTTGATAATGAATGTTTTCTTACTTAATAGATAAATTAATGTGTTTTAAATTATTGTGTATGGATCAGAAGTGTTTTTTAAATTGATCTCCGTTCTTGACGTCGGATGGATTTCAGAGAGTTTTTATCATATTATGATTTGAAGTTTCAGAGATATGGATTTATAAATAGTTATAGCCCATAGATAATAGAAACAGAATGAGATATGGCATGAAAATGTGCTGACTGTCACTGAGCTACGATCAAACTTTACTGTCTATTAAAATGGTGGAGCCATTGAATATTATGCGTTTTACAGTAATGCAAGGTGATGGGTGTTGGTGACTTGCTTTGTGCGCGGTTCTATACCTACTAACGGTTCGTGAGCCGTCTCCCGTGTTTCTATTATCTCTGTTATAGCCTGTTATTATGTAGGATTAATAATCAACAAGACATTGTGGCTCCATTGGTATAAATTCATCACTAGTTAATGAAGTAGATATACAAACTATTTTATTCAATAGTTGTTCCCTTATTAAGGGTAAGGTTTTTTCTTAAAATTATTGCCCCTTTTTCGCTAATCCTTTTGTATACATGATAATTTTCCACTAAAACATCAATTTCATTCAAAGAATATCCTAAACGCATGATTCTCATCCACCTTGCGATCTTTTTAATTCACTCATGTCTTAAAATAAATCAATATACAGAGGTTAGGTTAGAATGATCGCATAAGTTTCGCTAACCAATCATTAGGTTGGGATGCAACCGTCTATCATATTTGATTGACAATAAGCGCCATTTTGAGTTTTAGATGTTTGAATGGTCCCCGTTAAATGCCGACTCTCAACCCGTGTTAGCTTTTAATTAATTTTTTATCAACTATCCAAGCATAATAACAGAACCATTATTATACAAGAGGATGATCAAATGCTGAAACGGACCGCATTTAAGATGAAGTTATACGTGAAATCCTATTTAGATTCATCTTTATGACAAATCGGTTTACAGTATGAACATCAAAAAATATCCTACAGATAAATTGAAGCTTTTACTAGCTTTTCTATGTATTGGAATTACAATAAAATTATTATTTACATAAGAAAAAATATAAGCGTAAACCACTAAAAAATGTTTTTTCATAACTTAACTATGAAGTAATAAAAGAAACATTTTTTTTAAAATACCCCTTTACGGTTAAGATTTTTTTTGAGGTTTTGTATGTTCTAACTTTTTTTCGTTCTTATAAAATTATGCAAAAAATAAATAAAAACCACTTTTTCGCTTACTTGCCTCTTGCAAATATGACGCGCCATTTTAAATTTTGTAGGCATGAGAATCGAAATATTTCTAGCGTTTATATTCCTCTTAACGGGACCGTTTAAATGTTAAAAATTCAAAATGCAGCTGATTGCCAATCTAATGTGACAGAAGTTGAAACACCTAGTGTACTAATAATCTTGACTCTTTAATGTTTTTAACAGAATTTTACCATAGTAAAACTTTAGCAATTGGACATTCCTGCTTATGTAAAAATATGCTTTCTTAGTTTTTCCAATGTTTATATCCAGTGTTCATGATGCCTGTATGTTTTGTTGTCATTTTAGTTTTTAATGTATGGCAACCCCTCTGCAACTATCGGTCATTTAGAGATAGCCTGCTGATAGTAACACGTCACAGCATTATATTTGCAATCGCATCCGTCTGTGGCCCAGATCTTCTTCCTTCTGGTATTTTATCATCAAGTCACTTATCCTGTTGGATTCACAATTTATTTAAAAATATTCGCTTTCAAGTAGATTTGCTGTTTTCGAATGCGTATCTCAAAATGAAATACTTTTTTGAAAGCATCTTCAGATTTTAATATTAAAAACAGAAATATGCCATTTAAAATATTAAAATATAGAGGAATTTTTAACAGTCGCCTATTGATTGTTTTTTTTTCTTGCAAATTGAATGGGTACATATTTAGTTACCCAAGTGTATTATAAAGGTTATTTATTGTCTCTTCACTTTTTTTCATTTCATATAAAAATAATGAATAAAAAATTGACAAACTTTGACAAATCTTCCGCAAACATCAAGTAATGGAGGTCGATGACTTTTTTGGAATATATTACAATTATTTGAAACTGTCTATGGTAAACTTTTAAATGAAACTACACATTGTGGTTTTGCCTCTTTCTAACACTGTTTAAATCGTATATCACTGTAATATAAAAGGAGATAGAATGACCTTTGTGCCTGTATATGTTCGTGCCGCAAAGGGCACAAAAAGACTACTTCTACCTATGTACTGTATACTAAAAACTCAAAAATAGTCGAAGGGTAAAAGGGATTTTATAAAAGAAATATATATTTTTTTTTAATGCAAGATTGATTGCCAATCAAATAGACGATTGGCGCCATTTAAATTTTATAAATAACAGTTTCCATTGAATCCCGTAACTCGTCCCTTTGTTGCATTAAATCAGTTTTTAATCAATCAAGCACAAGGCTTTTATGCTGATCGCAATTTGATCAAAAACAGAAATGGGAAAAAAAAACCAACCTTGAAATAAATTGATGAAAGGGGGTACCCACAGTTGGGGAGGGATTGCCACTGTATTTGAGAAGCTTTCCTATACATACTGATATTGTGATTTATTTATCTTTAATGTAAAGATTTGTGACATTATTTATAATGGGGATTTTAAATATATGTTTTTTTCTCATATGGATGTTTAATTTATAAAAAATACAATTCACAGACACTTAATTTAATAATATTTACATACATTTAATACACAGTACAGTGAAACCCTTTAAGAAGTTTTCCAAGGGACCGGAAAAAACAAACTTCTTAAGCAAGAAAACCTGGGAATTGTGGGAAAAATTGGGCCAATTTTGGACTGAGGGACCAAAACTTCTTAAGAGGGTTTCGCTGTAATTACATCACAGAGCCTGCTATGTTTTTTTTAATTTAAAATGTTGATGAGATTTTCACTTTAAGTGAATCTTTTGAATTTGATAAACCAGAGGGTGGCGAAATGAGAAATACAGATTACAACACAAGTTTTTAACAATATTTTTTAGTACAAAACAAACTGTAATTTCTGATTTCAACATCCATAAATTTTCAGTTACCAGTTCAGATTTACAAATAAAGTTAAAATGTTGCACACCCCCAACAAACTATGTGGCCACAAGTCAAAATGTACCTGGAATAAGAGATTGTATTGTGCACAAGCAAGAAAAGAGGTTTTGATGTGCATTAAAATTTGAAAGTATGAATTTTTTTTTCTTTTTACATTATCTCCACACAAACAAAATTCCCTCAGAGCCTATGTCATCTTTGGGGTTGCAGTGTGGAGGGTCTTTTTTGTTCTAGGAAGGAAAAGGGCTGAGTAGGAATCTGGGGGTCAGTGAGTCCAGGATAAATTATTCCAGATTGATATATTATATTGACTTGCAGTGACGGCAGTGTAGTTGCAGGGTGTGATTAAAAAATAAATTATATTTTTAAGGGACTAACAGCCATTCCTTTAAATTTCAACTCTCGGGATCTAATATTATGAAACACATCATATGTGTGTTTGTCTTTGAAAAAATCCTGACAGAAAATAAATCTGTTTTGGTAACGGAACTAGTGTCGAATGAACATAACATTCAAGCGCACATGTTTCAAACACTAAGTTGCCCAGCCCCGTGGGTTCATAACTAAGAGCTTTACTAGTGTGGCCCATCACAATTCAGAATTTTTTTGCAGGTTGCAAAGGAATAAGCTGTTTTGTTTTTTGGTCCGTGATTACGGAAATGCAAAATTAGCCCAAATTTCAATAATCCCACACAAGACGGGTTTGTCCAGCCTTATAAGAGAGTTTCACTGTAGTCTGTATAGAAACTTGAAGCTGCACTTTTCAAGTATTATTTTTCTAAATATTACATTATTCTAAAATCAATTGTCAAAATATAAAAAAAAGTAATTAATTATTCCTTGGCATCCGTGATGCCCTCTGTGCCTATTGAGAACATGGCCTCCGACTCGGGGAGGCAGGGGCTGTCGTATATTTTGCATATCCGGGTGTCACCACGACCCTTTCGGAGGTAGAGTCTGGTGGTGGAGGAATGCGCCATGATGTGGCCGCCGATGGGCTTCTTAGGGTCGGCGGCAAACATGCCCGCCCCCTCCACCTGGGCTACCACCTGGTTGGTTATCACTACGGCGACACCAAACTGAAACAAAAACATTCAAATAGAGAACACTGAAAGAAAAACATTTGAATAAAGTATTCGAAACTGAATGAAAAATATTTGATTAAAGCATGCTGAAAGAAAACACATACCAATAAAGAATTCGAATCTGAATGAAAAATATTTGAATAAAGAACACTGAAAGAAAAACATACCAAAAAGAATTCGAAATTGAATGAAAAATATTTCAATAAAGAACACTGAAAGGAAAATATTATAATAAAGAACATTGAAGAATGATTAATGGCAATTTGTGGACCCTTTTTGGCACTTCTCGGAGCCAGTGGGACAATGGCATCCCCAATTAAGGTATGTTGTGCGGCTGAAGGGAGTGGGAAGAGGAAGTGTCTGGCTATTCAGATCTGGTCAAACAACGATTCGAAACAGTCCCAACTGACGAGAGCCAGTGGAATTATGGCATGTAATATATTGTGAGACTGAAGGAGACGAGAGAATGAAGGTTGAGAGGTACGTACGTGATTATAAATTAAATATAGTTACCTCATCAGCTAGTCGTAACAGCATCCTCAGAAATCTGGCGAGATGCATCTGCCTGGCCGACAGCTCTCCTCTCCCTGAGTAATCAGTTCTGTAGAGGGCGGTTGCACTGTCAACTATCAGGAGTGCGTATCTGAAATAACCAGCCAATCGTTACATATCTAATATATTATAAATATGTTACAACAACAATGGTAGTTTACCTACATTCACAAATTTAGATGGCTTATAATGTATGTTGATATTCTTTATATCAAGATTTAATATTTTAATTATTATTATTAAACTTTTGTCATTGCATAGGAATAAACATAGATTGGCAGTTAGCATGACCGCCAACTCACTAATGCCAACGACTGATTTGAGCATTCCAGATTACCTGCCATTAAAAACGGACACTTTCAATGTTGTCGTGATTCCGTATCTTTTGTGGATATGAGAAAGATTCCGTACAGAATTGGCTGTCAAATTTGTGTGATTTTCTATGACTTTCAATTGATTTTTCTATGGGTGAGTGAGCCGATGTCAAATGTCAGCTGTCGCTAATTTTATTTTAGAGTTGAGTGGTTTGGTTTATTTATGGTTTGGAGCGTTTAAAACACAAATTACTGTACATGATTATTCATTCACTTAATATACGTTTTAAGTTGTTTACCATGGATTTGACATTTGCGAAGTTTCATTTCAATGCATAAATTACTTGTTTGCCCAAATTAAGAACCTATTTTTTGCACGTAAATATTGGTTTCTTGTAGAAGTTGTTGAAATGAAGAGTAATTTCCATAATCTGTGCCTAAAAGTGCGGTGGTTAGTGGAATAATTATTGTATTAGAGTTTTAAACGCTCTAAACTAAAATATGCGCGCTCTGACTTCGGCTCACGTCACCTATAGAAAAAGCAATCGAAAGCTTATTCCCTGGGATTTTTCCCATATCCAAAAAGAAATATGGAATCGCTCCTCGTCTTTTTTTTTAAATTTAAAAAAAAAAAAAAGAAAGACAAAAATTCAACCCATGGTACAAATAACTCAACAGTATTTGAAAATCTCCTACCACCACTATAAAATATTGCTTGTCATGATGGAGAACCTAGCCAGCCAAGGAATCGAACAAGTGACGACCGGTCAATCAAGTTTAAACACTTAATGCCCAATTTTTGTCTAAAATTGCCATTGGTTTTTTATCACGTGGTAATACAGTGATGGATTGATATAAACATTATGTTGTTCTAAATCAAACTCTGTGTAGGTGATAATCACGCAGCATATTCAGCAATCAAAGGGATAAAGCTCAACTGTTGGCTAGTAGCTCAAGCAAGAGGATAGGATTACCTGGACTCTGCCATCATGGCAGAGGCCTGTAGCAGCAGCTGTGTCTGGTGGTCCGTGTTGTAAGCGCGTGCATATGCCACATTGTCCAGCACGGCGGCGCCCGCCATGCCGTAACGCTCCGCTACGGCCAGAAGGCGCTCTGGCCGGAAAGTGCCCTCTGTGTCAACGTACAGGCACTTGCCCTCTCCTCCGCTCTGCTCTATCGGAAGCTGGGGAATCAAAAATTACATTAACTTATTAAAGCGCTACACATTGCGATATTATTCAAAAGCTGTTCAGATAGAACTTCATTTAACAATGTAACGATGGATGTCAGTGTAACAGGAAAATTGAAAAACGGATATTAATAATTATTACCAGGAAATGCGATTGACAATAAAACATCTTAATTTCAGTTGCCGGAGCATGGTTGATGTGAAATGTTCCTCTGAATTCATGCGTAGTATGTAAAATTGTTCAATGAATGTTAAATTTTCAAAATTGGAACTGGTAGGTAAGTACATTCGCCACAACTTTTAAGTATGTAAATGCTGCCCGGTCTTATAGCTATTTCATTCATACATACATATTCTATGAATGTCTATATTGTCACACAGGAACAACTTTTTGAGAATTTATTGTAATTTATTGTTATCAAGTTTAATTTGTAGAACTCCATTTTAATTTTTTTATTTCTTTTATATATTCAATAATATTATTATTCAATTTATAAAAACAGTTTATTTATGAACAAGTTCTGCTAGGTAATTATTATTACAAGTGACAGCTGTTTCGCAATGTACAATTTGTGTAATAATAATTACCTAGCAGAACTTGTTTATAAATAAACTGTTTTTATAAATTGAATAATAATATTATTGAATATATAAAAGAAATAAAAAAAACAATAAAATAAAATAAATTTTTTTATTGTAAACTTGTCACATTTTGGGTTAATTATGTCAGACATTAACACGTCTATTTGTATTGTAATGTGGTTGATGTACGGAGTAGATATAACCTGGCAGGTGACAGCGAGGGTGTGACAGAGTTGAGTCTTTCCGGTCCTGAACTCCCCGAATATCTCTGTGATGGAGCCAGTCTCCAGACCCCCGCCCAGCAACCTGTCCAACTCCTTGGATCCGGTGGTCAGCTGTATTATCTCGGATCTGGAATCAAGAGACAATGTGAGTATTTAAAACATGAAAAGTCGGGTCTCAATGTTCTTCCTCCAACAGAGGCCACCTATCATGGTGCCTCCAGCCATCTCTACCCTGGACTATTCTGATGGCCTTTGTCCATAGCAGGCCCAGCTTCTCCTCTCACAGCCTATGGAGTTACTTTTCCCAACAGAGGTAATGACCAAATTCACAGGTTAAGTTATTCAATAATAATAATGTTAGGACCACATCAAATATTTCAATTTATTGTGGGGGAGCTTCATGAAATAAGAATAAAATTAGTTGTTCGGCAGAGCTTACACTCCTTCACTACCGTGTCAGAGTTCAATTACTCTGTAAGCATGTAGAAGATAATCTACATGCTTACAAGAAAAGAATGAGGGTAAATTTTTGGGATTGGTGGCCACGGCTATTACGAATAATTTTTAGAAAAAAACTTTAGATTTGCCTTAATCACTATAAAAGGAAACTTATTGCATCATGGCTGGCGGAAAATAATGCATTTTAATTTTCAATATCGTTAAATAAAATTTCACTTCGCGAATCGATCTACGACAGCCCTCCCGTTGCCGGTTGCCGCCCGCCATTTTGTCATTGTTGGTATCCCTGATCTCACAACTAAATACGATTGTAGGCAACTTCGCGTGATACATGATGGGCGCGTAGGCTTGTGTATGTTATCTTTACTTTAAAAAACAGCCTACGTTTTTGAATGGTTTGTTTAGCTACGCAGGGTTTGTGTAGCGGGCTTGTGTATGTTATCTTTACTTTAAAAAACAGCCCACGTTTTTGAATGGTTTGTTTGGCTACGCAGGGTTTGTGTAGCGGGCTTGTGTATGTTATCTTTACTTTAAAAAACAGCCTACGTTTTTGAATGGTTTGTTTGGCTACGCAGGGTTTGTGTAGCGGGCTTGTGTATGTTATCTTTACTTTAAAAAACAGCCTACGTTTTTGAATGGTTTGTTTGGCTACGCAAAGTTTGTGTAGCGGGCTTGTGTATGTTATCTTTACTTTAAAAAACAGCCTAAGTTTTTAAATGGTTTATTTGGCTACGCAGGGTTTGTGTAGCGGGCTTGTGTATATTATCTTTATTTTAAAAAACATCCCAGGATTTGAATGGTTTGTCTCCATTCCAGTACCTACGCGCTTCCAGTACCTACGCGCCTTAATATTTATCCCGCGAAGTCGACTACAATCGTTTGTGTGAAGTCAAGGATACCAACAACACAACAGTTGACAGAATGGCGAGCGGCAGCGGGCGGGCTGTCGTAGATCGATTCGCGAAGTGAAATTTTATTTAACGATATTGAAAATTAAAATGCATTATTTTCCGCCAGCCGTGATGCAATAAGTTTCCTTTTATAGTGATTAAGGCAAATCTAAAGTTTTTTTCTAAAAATTATTCGTAATAGCCGTGGCCACCAATCCCAAAAAATTACCAGAATGAGAAACAATTCATTGCACTTACCTTTTTTGATGAAATTCTGTAGCCGTTGTGAAGCCCATTGGGACTAATTTAGTGGCTTCCGCAATGATCTTGTCAGCCTTTGCTTCCGATATACCCTTAATCACTAATAAATTTTTCTTAGGAGTAAAAGCTATTGACTCGACAGTATTAAATCCACTTTCCTGAAGTTTCTTTATATCTCCTGGAGTTATTCCATTTCCCTGCAAAATTATGAATACAACATTGAGCTCGTACGGCAAGCAGTAGTTTGAGGTGTTTCAAATTTTCATTTTCCAAGTGTCCTTTTATTATTATTACAAAAAAATAATACCTCAAGTTTACTTATCAAAGTTGGTCCACAATCATCCGCTTCTTCCTCCACAACAGATGCTGTTACTGCAGAAGAAGTCAGAGCCATATTACTAAATTAAAACTTATCTTATTTATCAATCAATAATTAGAATATAAAATGGTTTCATTAAAATTATTTTCAATATTATTTCACTTCGATTTGCTTCGATTCAAGTCTAATCAAGTCAGCAAATAAGCAATGAAAATTCAAGTTACGAACTGTCAAATATTCCCTCCAAACTATGTGTCTATGAAATACCATAAACATATGTTGTGCAAATAAACAAAGTGCAAATTCTTTAAACCCCGTTCAGACGTTTCAATTTTAGTTGATCAATTCTGTTGAATGACACTTGAAAGCTTATTGTCAAGGGTGAACACCTTTTCGACAAAGTTGATCAAGTTTTTAGTTGAACAACTAAAGTTGAAAGCCCGTCTACTTCTGTTGTTCAAATCTGAGTCATCGTTCATGTTCCATACCGATTCGAGAAGTGTGAACGCATGTTTTAACTCGCTTGCGATCTTTAGTTCCCTGCGGACGAAAATAGACGTTAGACGAACTTACCATCATAGGATCTTCTTCACTGAAAAAGATATCTGGAATAGTTGTACAATATGATGTTAAGATTTATTGATCTGGACCTAAGCCATCCCTATCTTTGGAATCAAAAACAAAATTTCTATTTTCATACAAATTTTGTTGGGTGTTGCGGGATTGACTCCAAGAGACCTAAAAAAATACGATTTTTGAAATTTGTTTTGAATGTTAGAAAGGTGAAAGTTTCTCAAAATGTTCTTCCGCAATCCATAAATAATTTTAAAACCCTTTTTCTTTGATTCCACCTCTTTCAAAATAGTATTAGATGCACCTAATTCAATTCTTCTTAAAATCTATGTCTGACCTATATAAGAAGTTTTTGTACCTTTTCAACAACACATTCTCAAGTTCATTCCACAAGATGTCGGAAATTGTAGAGACGCACGCACTAACAATTTCAGTTGATGCTCTCTTGATTAGCAAAATCCGTACGAGTTAAATTGAAATTGAATGTATGATCGAAATCTTGTTCACTTTTTGTCGTTCATTAAAAGTTGGTCAACTAAAACTGAAAAGTTAGAAAGAGGCATGACTTGCGCCCCGGAGACGATCGCTTATCGATGCTTATGTCAATTCAAATCTTTGATCCGACACAATTATTGCTGATTGACCGTTCACTAAGGCAATTAAAGAAATTTTAAACTTTCCATTGACGAGGGGAAGGATGCGTATTTAGATTAAGGCCTAGACGGCGTGTCGCTGTTCAAAAAATCTATTTTTATTGTGATGTTTATGCAAAAAAATTACTTAAGTGGCGTAATGAGTTCAGGGGAACTTTTTGAAATCCATAAACCTACAGGAAAACAGCAAATCTCTTAAAATATTTATTTAATTTTAGTGAAGGGGTTCATGCAAGACACCTAATTGCAATTTTGAGATATGTGAGCCTTTAAAAGTTAAACAATTTAAAAAATCAAAATACTGCTCTTCTTATTTTGAATTGTGGTATGAAAATATATTTCACGTTGAAAAGGTCAAATAAAAATTATAGATGAAAGTAATTACCTACAGATACCGCACATCAGTTCCAGTTCCTTAATAATCTCGGAGCCCGTGAAACTATGGCATCCCCAACTGAAGTAGGTATGTGACAAGAGCAAATGGAGTGGAAAATTTGTTATAATCTTTGCAAAGTCACGGAAAAGTGCTGCAAGATTTTTTTTTAATAGGTATACCCAATTGAGCTACGTCTGTGCTGTGGGAGTAGGGAGTGGTATATGAATTATTAGAGTCACATTATTAGATTAGTGAATTTTTTCCTAGGTCGGAGAACAAACGCTCTTGATTTTTGTTTTTCGGAAATATGTATCCCAACAATATTAAGATGGGTATCTTTCAGTATTTTCTTAAATGGAAATCTTTTGATATTGAAAAGGAAGCTTTTAAAAAATACCAGCTTTACCGGCTGGTAGCCGCGTGGACCAATGCGTTCAATCTAATAGATAAGCTCCATCATTGCACAAACGTAATTTTCTAATTAATTATTTCCTAACGTCCAAGTGTGAACCTTCTTTCAAGAAAGTGGAACAAGTTTTTTCAAACAATTTTTGTCATTTAATATAAGTTGATCAACTAAAATTGAAACGTCTGAACCCGCTATAAGCTTTCAAGAGTCATTCAACAGAGTTGATCAACTAAAATTGAAACGTCGATCGGTCATTCATGCAAAGACCAAAGACAATCAACGAATCGAATATCGAATGAAGATGAAGTTTGCGCCGTTTGCGGCTTACATTTTGAAAGCAACGAAATATTAGAGGCTTTGTTTACCCATTCGAAGTTCACAAACTTTGGATTATTTCGATCACAATTAACTTGAAAACGTTTTCATTTGTTTATAAAACGTAATCAATAAGTAATGTCGTCGAAGGCCAAAGTGGCCAAAAAGGCGGCAGCGCCCAAGAAAAAGGGAGCGAAGGGATATAAATTCCCAGACCCCATTCCCAACGGTGAAATTCTTCAAGATATCAGCAAAAAGAAATGGAGAATCGGTCCTTCTATCGGAATGGGAGGATTTGGTGAAATATATTCGGCTTGTGAACATGATTCCACCGCTAAGAAGACGTCTCTTTATCCTTATGTCATTAAGATTGTGAGTTAGTTTTTTTGGTTTTCACTCTAAATTACTATTTATTTATCATCATACCCTTTATATCTGTTCAAATTTAGCATTCATCAATTCGTGTCCAATTGAGTTTAATTATTTGGCGTATTTTTCAGGAACCACATGGAAATGGTCCCCTATTTGTAGAAATGCATTTTTACATGAGAAACGCCAAGAAGGATGACGGTAAGAGCATTTTAACATAGTTTAAGCCTATAAATAATGATCGGTAGTTCGCTGCTTACAGACACCCGCCTGTTCAAGAATTGCATGTAATGTTAGCACATAAATATTCTGCTCGCTAATCGCGACAGTGATTGTGTTAAATAATTTAGCAAAAGAAATCTGCTAAAAAGCTTTAACTGCTTGAGGACTTCACGCCCGAGTACTGGAGTGTAAGCGGTTAAAATGCGAAAATCCTCACACCCGAGATAACTCGGGCAAATTTTACCTACAGAAGAGACCACTCCTGAATATACGTAAGTAGGCTGAAAAATAATGCACACATGCTTGTACAGCGCGAATAAATGACCTTCACAAGCGCGCCAGGTGGAATATGGCAGTGACATTCCTCCTCTATAAGTATGCGCGAGTTTGAGGTTTTGAATTCATCCAGTGTATTTTGAGAAGCAGAAGTATGGAGACGTGTTTTAGTGTCATGTCAAGGCAAGGTAAACAGAGTTATTGAATTTTTAACTGCTGAAAAGGTGACTCCTACTGAGATTCATAATCGTTTAAAAGATTTATGGTGACGATGCTGTTGATAGGTCTACTGTAAATCGATGGGTAATAAAATTTCATGATTGTCAGCCTGGAAAAGCAATAATTGTTGATGAAACATGCAGCGAACGTCCGATCATTGATACGGACAATAAACAATCCAAACTCGTTTGATTTGATTCAAAATGAAAACAATCCAAACGATTTGATTCAAAATGACCGGCGAATGTTGAACTTAAAATCTGTGGCGATTATCTTAAAATCTGTGGACGATAGGTACCGTGCCGCTTCATAGACGAGAACAAACAGCGTCGATTAGAGTCTCTGCAAAACCTGAAGTTTGAACCGATTCCACACCCTTCTCACTCCCCTGATCTTTCGCCTTGTGATTTTTATTTTTTTCCTCTACCCAAGAGACACCTCAAGGGTAATCATTACACCTCGGACGAAGAGGTGAAGGTAGCTGTCAAGTCCTGGATTCGAGAAATGTCAGAAGAATTTTTCAGACGTAATGAAAAAACTTGTTACACGTTAAGAGATATGCGATAGCGACGGTGACTATATTGAAAAATAAATATATTATTATTTATTATTTTAACTTTATGAGTAAAACCTCAAACTGTAATATTTAATTAAATGAAGACATCATGAGCGAAACTCAATCGAGTTTCGCTCATGATGTCTTCATTTAATTAAATAAATATATGATTTTAAAGCTTTAATGTTCTTTTAAAGCTAAAGTACTTATACTTTTCGCCCGGCCCTTTGTTTTTGTTCGTGTTTTACGAGCATGTGTGCATTATTTTTCAGCCGTCCCTAGTGCTTGGTGAAAATAAATACGATTTATGATATATGGAAGCGAGATAAAGGCAGCTGCGATGATTCAAATGAGGTTTCACTCGCCCTACCCCTCAATTTCCGCAAATCGGGTGACATCACGCGATGTTAGTACTGTAGTAGAAAAAATGTGTTTGTTTTTCCATTTTTTAATGATTACTGACAGGGCTAATAATTCTTCAAGTACAAACTTTGATTTCGTTATATGCCCAATCATTAGTTTTAAAAAACATTTTTGCTTGTTTTCTCCATGTGCAAAAAGCCCCTGAACATTTTACATAATTCTGGATGACCAAAATTCTTCAAAAAGATGAGCATCAAATGCAAATCTACCTGCATCTTTGAATGCTTCTAACGAAAGTATAGCTGTCATGTGTCAATGTATAACCGCTAGACTTGTGTGCGTGGCGGTTGTGTTTAGTTGGTATTAAGTTCTTTTGTTTTTGAGATACCTACCGACTTCTCGTCATTCTATCGAATTTTTAGTTCAGCAATTTTTGTAGTTTTAATAGCTTTGTTTAATTCGCTCCAAAAAAAATTAGATATGTGATTTATGCCATTTCAGATATGTGATTTTGTACTTAAAACATGAATAAAGATGACGTCAAATTTAATGTTTCAAAGACCCAATCATGTCTGATAATGTCTAAAAGCAGTGGCGGCTGTTCTATAGGGGTCATTTGGTCAAAAACCCCCCAAAAATGTGCAGCAATATTATTAATTAATAAATTGGATTTAACAAACTAGGTTTATATATTTATTTTAATATTCATGCAGATTCGTATCGTAAAGCGCGTTCCATTGCCATCTAGCGGCCAAATCAGAAGCTATTGTATGCATCAACCGTGGGTCAAATCAAAATTTTTAAATTAAACAATATTGTAGTATAGGCTTCAGAATAGGTGTGTACCAGCAAATTAATTACATTTATTGGCATTTTAATAATATTCGCCACGCATTACCAAAATTAAGTCTTATTCATTTTTTTTTCGATTGACCCTCCACTTCTCGATCCCTAGAGCCGCCTCTGTCTAAAAGGGATGGAAATGAAAATCTAGTCTCCTTTGACGGAAGCAATCTTCTAAACTGGACCTCCATTGATATGCTTGGTGTAACTAAGTAACCAGCTTAGGTATGGGGGCTCCATCGAAGCCAGAGTTAAGTTAGCCTCTCAGAAACTGGGCGTACTGTACAGGGCCCGCAGATACTTTAGTAGTACACAACAGCCAACCCTGTACAAATCGCAGTTGTGCTCCACGGTTGAACTTGGCAGCCACCTCTGGTCTGTAGCTCCAAAATACCTAAAAAAAACCCTTGACTACAGAAACGGGCGGTTCGTTTGATAGATTCTCCTAACTTAACAGATTGCAATCTTTAGAGCACGGGCGTCGGTGGGAATGCTGTCCTTGTTCTACCGATATTACAATGGAAGATTCTCCGAGGAACTAGTGTCATTGATCTCCTCGGCACCGGTGCATGAGGGAAACACGCCAAACACGTACCCAACATTTGTACACGGTTGACATTAAACAGCTTGGCTGTGGAACGATTTGCCAGCCTCTGTGTTTCTTCTCTCCTACAACATGCGTCTCGTCAAGACCCATGTTCACTCCTACATCTCCTCAACAAGACCCTCCAAACAGCATCTTCAAAGATGACATAGTGGAGTGACACATGTGCGGAGTTAATGTAAAAAAAGATAGTTTTTTGTTATTATATTTTCTGGAGTCCTTTTTTGGAAAAACATTATTTTCAAAATAATGCTGTTTTTGTGCAGATCCATTCAAATTATGCATCATATATCCAACCACCTTCATAGTGAAAATAGTTTTAAAATCTCATCCACAGATGATAGTACAAGACCTATGTAATAGCCGATGGCGCTCTCAAGACAAGTCGGCCATTACTTAATTGAAACTGACTGTTAAAGTTTTTTAAAGACTGCGATGAAAGATAAATTATTTCTGCATTTTTTGTACGGATAAATTATTTCTGCGTTATATTGTAACGTGTCTGGAATTTTAAATTTTCAATTTTTATGGATACTTTCTGTCAGTAAAAAACGTTGATTTATGGAAAAAAGGTGTTATTTTTTTACATGTATAGTACTCAAAACTTATGAATGAATGGACTAAAATCCATAATTTGTGTTGTATATTAAATAAAATACTATATTTCATATAAATTTATTTGACTTTCAATGTGTATATGCTCTCTATTGTCACATGAAATGTTTAGCAACCAATTTCTAAGAACTCCCGTTTTCAGGAAACACTGTTTTTCTCATAATTCTATACTTTACTACATAAAATAAAAATCTTATTACAAAATAGGACTTCAAAACAATTTTTGTAATTATCTGTTCCAGTTGCGGAGTTCATGAAGGCTCGCAAGCTGGCAGTGATGGGCATGCCCCTTTACATGGGTTCGGGCTCGCACGAGTGCAACGGTGAGAAGTACCGCTTCGTGGTGATGGAGCGCTATGGCAAGGACCTCTGGTGCCGCTTCCTGGAGAGCGGCCGGCGCTTCCCCACGCACACCGTTTTCAGGATCGCCGTGCAAATGGTGTGTTCATTATTTATCATACACACCCCCATTACTTTTAATTGCAGTATAAATATTAATAATAGAGTAAAGAAGAAAATAGAAGTTCCTTTCAAATAAATTTGAATGGAGACAACGTTCGCCTGACATCGTGTCTCCATCGCATTTGAATTTCGTAAACACAGTTTTGTTTTGGAAATTTAAGGCTCAATTGGCCAAATATTCGACACATCCTGGTATTTATTGTGTTCTTCTTTATTCTATATTCGTAACAGTGAAAAACTTGACTTATTACCAAGTTAAAACAACTTAAACCAGGCTTAAGACCACTATACCTAAGCTAAACCTGGTGTTAGATATCAATTTTGCGGCACATTCCAAAGTGGTTGATACCCTCGGTGTCGCTCTTATGAAATTTCATTCTTGAAAATTACTTGAAATTGCTCTATCCATGTTTGGTGTTCAGGTCTTCTCCACTACCCCAATTGAATATTACAAAGTCCCACTGGCTCCAGGCAGTTGCAGCAGTTAGGGGACTGTTGTGTTAAAATAAAAAAACAATTTTTGATATGTATCTATTTTCCAGTTAGATGTTCTGGAGTACATTCACGGCAGAACTTACGTACACGCTGATATAAAGGGAGGCAACATTCTGTTTGGAACCAAAAAGGGCACAGAGAACCAGGCCTACCTAGTTGACTTTGGCCTCGCCTCGCATTATACCATTAAAGATTACAAATTTGATCCCAAGAGGGCGCACAATGGAACTATAGAGTACACCAGCATTGACGCACATAATGGAGGTATGATTTTTAATGAAAGATTTATATTGTGTATGTGGACCCCTGAACCCAGAGATTGCTGTTTCCAAAACTGGCATTTACATAATATCTCAAATATTTTCAACTCATTCAATACACTCATAAGATCATAGTTTCCCTCTGGTAATGGACTACCATTCAGTCAAAATGTTTCTGGAAATGGCTTTATCTGTATTTAGCGCCCAGATCTGAATAGTATTTCTTTCAACCTCAAAGTGTTCACCAAATGGGGATGCCATAGATTAATTACTTTGTTACCCGCTAATTTCAAATCGATGGGAATTCAAGAATGAAATCCAATTAACAAATTCCCATTTAATTCGAAATTTAAAGAAAAAGAAATAAAAAATCCCCTGAAAAGTCCAGTTCCGCTGCCACTTCTTCAGATTGGAAGTAAAGTAAGTAATAAGCGTAAATAATATATCGTATTTACACAAATTTACTTTGAGTATCCAAATTCAAAGGGCCAGCTGCATTGGAAATCGACAACAAAATTTCGATTTACGCGGTATTATAACACATTTTTATGATTTCAACTGCCGCAAATTTTGATTTACGCGGAAAATATTGTATTTTTATGAATTAACTTTGAATACAAGGCCGACCGCGGCGGTAAATGGCTGAGAAAATTCGATTTACAAGGGAATAAGTTGTATTATTACGAATTTATCCCGAAGAACCTACCCGTACTTGAATTGGCAGCCGAGGAACTCAATTTTTGGCGATTTTTTTACAAATTTTTTTTCGTAAAATTTCGAATTATGTGGGAATTTGTTAATTCGAAATTTTATTTTTGATGTCCCATGGATTTCAAATTAATGGGGTTCTACTGTAATTAAATTAAGAAATTTGTATGGGAATGTGAGACACGTGTGAAGGGATGTAAGTAAATTTGTGAAAATTCATTTTCACTTGTCTAACCTAGCCTAAAAATCGAGGCCGACTACCGCCCAGATTTAAAATTTCATCATATTCTAAATTATTTTATTTAAATTCAATTTGTCAGATTCAAAATTGCATAATTATAATACGATTTAGGATGATGTATAACTGCGCAAGTCAAAATTTTACAACATTTTATCTCCACCCTCAGATTCAGAAATTATGATATCTCAGGGTAATTACAACAACTGGGTAACACTGAAATCAGCTTTGTTGGGAAATTAAAATAAGATTATCTGATAAATCTGTTATACATTTATACTGATAAGTATTATTAAATCGTAGATTGATGTGTTGGGAACCGTTATTTTGGAAATCAGAAAATTGCTGAAAATTTTTATGAATTTACAGTAAAACTCGCTTAAGAAGTTCCCATTTAAGAAGTTTTCACGCTTAAGAAGTTTTGATTTTCGGTCCCTTGAAAATTCCATACAAAAAACTGCAAAAAACACGATTTTTTCCCACTTAAGAAGTTTTAGAGCTAAAACTGCTTCCCGCTTAAGAGGTTTTAGAAATCTGGCGGTAAAATCAACAAACGAAATATTGTGCCGCAAAATATCTAAAATTAACCTTTTTCCAAGTCATAAATTGAAAGATTGGTTTCACAGATTACGCGCGATCCTAGTACCTGAGACCATAAACAGACACCCTTTGTCGGCCGCCGCCCGCCGGGCCGGGCCGTAAGCTGTAACCCCTAATCCCCTAACTAGGTACAATAGCAATGCGAAATATGGAGCGAATATGCAATGCGGAATTATGTAACGAATATGCAAGCGTCTTTAAGGTTGAGTTTAATATAAACTTTCATGTATTTTTCGGCCTTAATGACAACGTGGGCTAGATCTACATTTGCCGCCTCCTTCAATAATCTTCCTTTTGATACTGAACATAGAAATGTTTCTTAAAATTATTGTATAAAATTTTTATTCCATCGAATTTGTAAAACACGAAAAACTTTTGATTAAATCTATTGGATCACGATTAATACGGAATATTTCACCTTCAAATAAATATATTTAGCTTTATTATTACATAACATGATGAAATATGCCGGGGGAGATGGTAAAAGATGCATTATAATTACGTTTTTTTTTAATCAAACTTCAAAATGTGCCGTGCATCATGTTTCATCTGACATTTGTCGTAAATTAAGTTTGAAGGTTAGGAAATACATATGCATAAATTTAAAAATTAGATTGAAACGAAACTTCGCACATGATTTTTGTAGTTGTTTTGTATTTACCACGAGGCTGAATTCGATAGTTTTACCGACTTTGGATGCGTTAATGGATTATAATTAACTAATTAATTAAGCTTGAAACAGCTCGTACGATATAACTTTCTGATTCAAGCCATTTATTTACGCGCGAAATCTTAGATATTCGACGTCTGGTAGGTAGGTAGGTACATAATATTGGGCTGCGCGTATCATTTTCTTAAGTAATTTTTACGAATTTACTTCGAATATCCCAATTTGAAGAGCTGGCCGCGGCACTAATAAGCAGCAAAAATTTTATTTACGCGGAAAATATGCGATATTTTAAAGAATTTATATAGAAAAGGTATTTTGAATTAAGAGGGCCGGCCGCGACGGGTTGCGTCTGCGAAATTTCGATTTATGCGAAATATATCGTGTTTTTACGAATTTATTTCGAGTGGGTATTCAAATTTATGAATTATAATTAGTAATTTTATGAATTTTCTTCGAATATCTAAATTTGAAGAGCCGACCGCGGCAGTAATAAGCTGCAAAAATTTGATTTTCGCGGAAATTTGCGGTATTTTTACGAATTTATTTCGAGTAGGTATCTAAATTTAGAGGGCCGGTCGCGACGGGATTCGGCCGCGAACTTTCGATTTACGCCAAATATATCGTAATTTTACGAATTTTCTTCGAGTATCTAAATCTGAAGAGCCGGCTGCATCGGAAATCGGCAACGAAATTTCGATTTACGCGGTAATATATCACATTTTTATGAGTTTAACGGGATGGCCGCGACGGTCGTGGCCGCGAAAATTTGATTTATGCAGAGATTTTAATTAATTAATTAATTAAGCTTCAAACAGCTCGTACGATATAACTTTCTGATTCAAGCCATTTATTTACGCGCGAAATCTTAGATATTCGACGTCTGGTAGGTAGGTAGGTACATAATATTGGGCTGCGCGTATCATTTTCTTAAGTAATTTTTACGAAAGGATTAAAATATCTTTAAAAATATATGATAGTCAACTGTGCCTGGCGAAAATACACCATAACAATAGGCCATAAATTAACTAATACCCAATGGGCTCTCCGATTTCCGACACGTGAACGCCATTCGAGCAAGCAGCCAGCATGCAAAAAAGTTAAGTCCGCCAAATAATAAACAGTTTACCGCGAAGGACTTTGTGAGATTTTTCTGCGCAGGGCCATGGCAGGGTTGCAGCACTCGGAACGCTTGCTCTGAGGCAAAGTAAAACCCGCTATCATAGAAGTTTGTTTACAAACAAAATTGTAGTGCAGGTGTCCTTTTATCAAACTGTTGAAAATTAACCAAAACAAGTCTTTCTTTCTCCCTCAGTTCATATAGAAAACCAAAGCGTAAAAAAGAGACAGCGTATATCCACGGCGCTGTCTTCAACTGTCAAGTTAAGCGCGAGTAATCACCAGCAAGTATAATCCATTGCCTTTACACCAATTTAAAATAAGATCAACAGTATTAACCTTTTGGAATGCTGCAACTTTTACTATCCGAATTCGAGTGGCTTTTCTTACACATTTGCTTGCAATTGCGATGTAATCCTCGGAAATACGTAGGGTATAACAGTTTTAAAATTGTGTTTACTTTCTCTTATGCCGGTAAGGGATTAAAATGTTTAGGAATGTGCCCAAGGGATGTTGGGATGGTTTTGTTTTGATTGGTTTAGTCTCGATCTTAACGTTTCGCCATCTACATCTCACCACCAACGCTCCACTTCTTCACCCGCTGACCCACGCTTTTCCGATTTTTACCTACTGAACTCTCTGACCAACGCTATATTCCACTGACTGTCTATATCTCAACCGCCGACCCGCCGCTTTTCCACTGATTTTCGAGTTATTTTTTCCAGTATCATACCGCCGAATATCGCATTTCCCAACCGCCGACCCGCCACTTTTCCATTGATTTTCGAGTGATTTTTTCCAGTATTATACCGCCGAATATCGCTTTTTTTCGCTACCGATATTTACCCGCCGACCTTCGCATTTCCACTGTTTTCCGATAATCTGAAAATTTTTGTACGTGTTTTTCAATCATGTTTTTATCCGGAGTGCCTAAATCGGTTGTTATAAAACGAAAACCATTATCGATTTCCCAAAAAATTGAAATCATCAGAGAATTAGACGCGTCGCACGGAGAAACGCGCATTCAATTGGCGAAAAGGCTCGCGATTCCGGTGACTACGTTAAATGGAATAGTGGCGAACAGGGAGAATATTTTCAAACAATCGCAGGAAACAGGACCTCTGAATCGCCAGAAGACGAAGTCCAGCAAGTACGAGAAGGTGGAGGCTGTCCTTCTGGAATGGTTCAGACAAAAACGCGCTCTCAACCTTCCACTAAGTGGACCAATAATCAAGGAAAAGGCTGAAGATATAGCACGGAGGCTAAATATTCCATTTACAGCCTCCAACGGCTGGATCGACAGATTCCGGCGACGTGCTAACATTGTGTACAAAACAGTCAATGGAGAGTGCAACAGTGTGAATACGGAGGTAGTAGATGTATGGAGGACCACCACGCTGCCGGGTCTTCTGGCAGCTTACAAGCCAAGTGATGTATACAATGCAGATGAATGCGGACTATTTTTTAATATGTTGCCAGATAAAACATTTGCCTTTAAAGGAGAGGCCTGCCATGGTGGGAAACGGAGCAAGGAGAGGATTACAGTTCTGGTATGTGCCAATGCGGATGGTTCCGACAAGTGGCCTTTATGGGTAATCGGGAAAGCCAAAAATCCAAGATGTTTTAAAAACATCAGGAACCTTCCGTGCACATACCGGAACAATAAATCGGCATGGATGACATGCAAGACTTTTCATGAATACCTCCTCAGCATGGACAGGAAGATGGCTGCACAAGATAGAAAAATAATTTTGTTTGTGGACCACTGCGCTGCGCATCCAAAGGACCTTGGATATTTGAATAATGTAAGGGTGGAATTTCTTCCCGCCAATACAACATCAGTGCTGCAACCTATGGACCAGGGAATAATTGCTTCCCTGAAGCAGCACTTCAGGAAAAAATTGGTCTGTAGGTTGCTACAAAAGATGAGTGAAGAAAATCAAACATACAAATTGGATTTGCTCGAAGCTGTTTGCTTCCTTTCGTCTTCCTGGAACTCGGTGACACAGCAAACCGTTGCCAATTGTTTCAGGAAAGCCGGGTTCCAGGACACGCCAGAAGAGAGGGAGCAGCCTGAAGGTGATTTCGATGCCACATGGGATGTTCTCCGGGGAAGAATGGAATTGCCGGAGACATTTTCGGATTACGTCCGAATCGATTCTGAATTGGTTCCTTGTGGAGTACAGGACATATCCGATCTGTGCTCCGAGGAACCAGAAGAGGATGAAGAAGATAAAGATGAAGAAAATGAAAACCTGAAGAAAATTCCAACCTGTGGGCAAGCACTCGCCCACTTAGATGCCTTTCAGCATTTCTTGATAGGGAGTACAGAAGTGCCCGAGTGCTTTAAGGGTTATTTGGCAGAGATGCAAAATTTTACAACAAAAGAATTTAATAATAGACTTAAGCAATCGACTTTGGACAAATACTTTGAAAAAAAATAATAATTTATATGTAGGTATGCAAATAAACTTTTTATAATCAACTATGTTCTACCATTTTTCATTTATTTCACATTGCCACCTTTTTCTAAATAGTACTAATTATTATGATGTGTAACTATATATATATATATATATATATATTTATAATTTTTTTTTTTACCGTTTGGAGCATATAAGCTTGTTTTCATGACAATTTAAAGTAGGTAGACATAGGAATGCCCCGGACTGACGTATGCCCCGGACTCGAGTTATTAAATGGCTAAAATTGAATCCCACTTAAGAAGTTTTCCCACTTAAGAAGTTTTTTTTCCCCGGTCCCTTGGAAAACTTCTTAAGAGAGTTTCACTGTATTTACAAAAATGGAATGACTTACAGTTTGTCAAATAAGAGTAGAAAATATAGGAGGGCGCCACTGTTGTACAAATGGAAATACTAAACATATAACCCATAATGTGTTAATGTAAAGTAAAGTTGTGAAACCTAAATTTTTATTAAAAAATAAAAAGGCATAAGTGAAAAAAATATTTTTTCATTGCAATATAGATACCCCACTGATCTCAAAATTAGAATTGCGTATAGGTATATTATTATTATACCTTTGCAATTTTGTATTAACATAATGAAGAATAACAATATTGTAATAAAATATAAAGCGCAGTTTAGAAATTGCTCACATTTATTTAATACTAGCTGTGCCCAGCTTTGCGCAGGCTTTAGATCATGTCTCTAATTTTAGATCTGAATGTATTTAACTCATTCGGATCTAAAAGTATTGTAACTAAACTCACCATTAGTGATTCTTCCTTTCTACCTACTGTTAAATTCAAATTTATGCTAAATTAAATTAAAGAAAATCACTTTGTAAAACACCACACACATCAAATTTATGTCATTAAGTAGGTATCTTAACAACAGTGTTTCTTCGATTTTAATTTTTTTTCTTTAAGAACAAAAAATGTTTTTTAAAATGTAGTTTATTGTGTTCTATACATTCAATGTCATTGCACTTCAAAATAATATTTGGCAGGTAAATTGGTGTTGCCAGCCTACAAATTTGGCAGACCATATACCTAATCATCAGTATATTAATACGTGAAGCAAAAACTTTGTACCCCTTTTTACGAAAATTGCGCAGACGGAGGAGTAGAAATTTCGCACACTTATATTTATATAGAGAAGGAGTGCAGAATGCTAATATTTTTTTAAAAAATTATGCATAAAAAATACATTAAATCAATAAAAAAAACATTACACATTAAATTATTTATGGTCGAATTTCGACCATTGGGCGACCACTAGTTTTAGTAATTACCCCACTAGATGTGATTAATGTTTTCACAAAAATAGAATTTTTTAGAATTATTCCATTCCGACAATTATTTTAAATTTACAACAATGGATGAAAAAATTTATATCCTGGTAGTAGGACAATTTTTTTTTGCTAGATGTATCTATTATTAAAGCAGTTAAATTGTCATAAACATTTTGAAGAACTAAAAAAGATCCACTGTAAACATTCTTATAAGGCTGGCTTTACATTCGTAAGTTTTTTCCCGTAATTCGCTCGTGTAGGCGAATTATGGCCAAATTACCAATGTAAACGACACCAAAAGTCACTTAACGCATGTTACAGAACTTCTTCTTCCGGAAGTTTTTTGACAGGTCTAATCGCGTCCGCGCGAAATTACAGCCTTCTCACAGCTTATAAAATCAGTTTGATAAGCTGAGGGACTTTTTGTAAGAAATAGTACCAAAATGCGCCGTTGCGAAATGTCAAAAATCAAAAGACATTTGTTTTTATTGGATTATTTTCCTATAAAACTAGTATTTATTTCCACTTATTTGAGTTTTCTGAAAATGAGCATCCTTCTATTCAATTATCGGTCCAAACCTTTATAATCTCAATATTTCTGTTTTTAAAATTACGTATTTGAATACGAAGTCAGTTGCTGTCGGCAGCTGTCAGGTAGCTGTCATCCGAATAAAATGAAAGAAATCCATTAATTTTCACTTTTGACGGCAAAAAAGTGCGTGGAGATTTGTTTAATTAAACCCAAATTCTATTTCAGCACTTTATTTGGTCCTTTTCGACTTTATTGACAAAATCGCGTAAATTTGACAGTAGCAGGTCGTTGTTGAAAGGAAGCCATCTTACCGCAAATAAATTTACAGATGTAAACGGTCGCATGAGCAGTTACTTAGGTCGAACTTCCGAAACACTTCCGTGATCATTAATTACCACAAGTCAGATGCATATGTAAACGCTCCTGGGAGTGACCTGTCAAAATCTTACGTAATCCGTAATTTTTAATTACGAGTGTAAAGCTAGCCTAAGATTCTTGTTAGAAATCGATCCCTATGAAAATTATATTAATGATCCCTGGTAAAAAGTAGTTCGCTGGCTCGGATACTTGTACAAATATATATTGTTTCCAGAGTTCAGGTGAAGATAGCTCAATATGTGTTTTGTGTCCAGTGCCTACAAGGCGCGGGGACCTTGAGATCCTGGGCTACAACCTGGTGCAGTGGCTGGCCGGGGAACTGCCCTGGGAGGGTCAGCTGGGCTCCCCGCCCCTCGTGCAGAAGGAGAAGGAGAAGTACATGAAGGACATCCCCACCTTCATGAAGAAGACCTTTCCCACGCAGGCGCCCCCGCGTGAGTTGCATTTCATTTACTTGCTAATATTTCAACAGCAGTAACAGATTAAATTAAAAATATTAAATGGCATCAGAAAATGATGTAGAATGATTTGAAGACGTAGAATTTTGGAAACATCTCCTTTCAGAAAGTAGCACTAATTCTATTAATTAGTCCATTCAAATAGCCACATCAGTGCAGGGCTTGAAGCTCTGCGGCCAATGGTTGCTGAATGCACAGTCAACCACACAACATCTTAATTAATAGAATTTACAATGAAATGAATACCTACTTGTGTTTGTGATTATATTATTTATTTTTAATTTGTATATTATTAGCTTCGATTTGAATTTTGATTTGATTTAATTGTTATTTTGATTTAATTTTTAATTATTTATTTTATATATTATATTAGAAGCAATGATGAAAACCAGCTGCATTCCGGGACAAATCCTGAATTTATAGCTGAGCCATTTGTCAATAGAATCAATATTAAATAAACAAAATGTATAAATTTGTAGAAATTTTTTGACAAATAATTGTTTTTATTATTATTATTATTAATTCATGAGCATCATTTATGTTGATGGAAAAAATATTCACATGGATTGTAGTGCTTTTTTTAAGTACATTTTTTCCTTTATATCATCTTGGTGTTGCCATTTAAAACCATTTAAACGATCACAGCGCTCTCCATTGATTTATGCTTTCTTGACAAACTACTTAATTATAGTAGAACTCTTGAGAGCTCATTGTATGTCACAACTTGTTTAACAATTGTGCCTAACAATGACCATTTATAAATCAAACTCTTTATTCAACACAATAAGAGAGTACAATGCACATAGTAAGCACATTCTTCAATTTCAATGGGTATTTGGAAAACATTCCATTTTATGATATTTTCTATCTTTTTCGTTTTCATGCAAGTCATATTCCAATTCGGGAATATAATATTATTTTATTACGTAACTGTTTCTGTTACGCATTTATAATGTTTTATTAGTGAAGTAAATTAATTTATTAGTGGAGAATTAATACCTTACACGACAAATAGCTTTTACGCTACTTCTATTTTTTGTACAAATGCCATATTTATTACTTTTTACAGAATTTGTATTTAATCGATTGTCCAAACAAAAATGATTTTAAATAGCTTTCCTCCCGACAACTAGGTACGGAAATAGATGAGGACCGTATCTTTGCCCTCACTGAAGTAATTAGGTTATTTATTATTTACAGATGCGTTAGTTGCCTTTTTACAATACGTCAGCAAAATGGAATATGATGAGGTTCCAGATTATAACAAATGCCGGCAGTTGTTTGAGGGAGGTTTAAAAACACTGGGTTATTCCAACAATTGCGTTCTGGATTTCACTCCCACCAAGCCAAAGTCACCAAAGAGAAAAAGCCACGCAGCGGACATAGAGGATGACAATGATTCTGACTCCGAGAACATTCTTGTACCTAAGAAAAGAGTGACTAAGAGAAGGTCGATTAAGGGAAAGAGAACTTTTACTTCACCCACCAAAGATAGTGTCCCTAAGAAAACAGTACTTAAGAAAAATCTTAAAGTGGAACCGGAAGACAATTCAACACCAAACAAGAAATTAACTACTACAACCGCAACGCAAACCTCACTTGAAAGACCCAAGTTAACGCCACGTAAGGTTAAAAAAGAACCCGACAATTCATTCAGTGGCGACATCATTCAACGACCGAAACGAAATGGAGCTGAAAAAAAATATTTAGACTCGAGTCAATCGAGCGTCGATGTGATAGATAATTCCTTCACGGACACCCCTCCCCCCCGATCGGCAATCAAAAGGAAACACACCAAGAGGCTGGAGGTCGAATATGCTTCAGACGAAGAAGTGACAATTCACACGACAATAAAGAAGAAGGGAATAGCTGTGAATGCCTCGGCTAGGAGTTGGAAGAATAGTCCGGCTATTGTCAATGGAAAAACGCCTTCCAAAGTTTAAAGACTCCACCAGATGGTTCACTTTATCAAACATTCTAAGATTTGTTCCAAGTGCCTTTGTTACAAACAAACTTCAGTATTTTTACACTGGCATAAAATTTGATCATGTAATCCTTTTGTTTTTATTATATAATTTTTCATTTTGATTGCAACCATTTTTGTTATGAGTGACTGTTTTGCCATTTATTGTGTTGTCTGTACATATTGTTATCTGTATATAGGCGTGAGTACCAACAGCATAATGTACGCAGTTTATTAATTAAATTATTTTTATATTATTATAATAATAATTTTCAACTTTTTATTTGTCTATTTTGATTAAATTTGTTAAGATGTGCTAGCTGAAAATTCAAATAAAATGAAAAAAATATAACATGAATTCATAGTAAACTTTATTTCATTCAAATAATATTAACATAATTATATTAGGTATTTTCGTATTTATTTAACCTATTTTATTTACTAATTAATAATCAACAAGCTTGAGACTCATTGCGCTAACTTTACTAGTGTTTACATCCAAGTAGCTGGTGACATGGTGCTAGAAGCTAAGATTACAACTAATTTATATTGTATAATTCTAACCACCACTGCTACCTCGACAATGTGCTTCATAAATATATTTGATTATTGTATTACAATTTGTTTATACATACAAATGAATTTTTACTGCAGAATATGTGACATAAATATTCTTAAAAAACAATATTAAGTCATAGTTGTTTAAAACCACTTCACGGTCGACATTGTAACAAATTGGCAATTAGCGCCTGTTTGAATTTTTTGCATTTATTGAGAGAACCATTAATCGATGATTCTATGCGTACGTTTTAAATTTTGAACAGCCGTGAAGCGTAAAAGCATGATCGTTATGTCTGGCAGTTTTTAAAATTTGTTATCAAACACTTAAACGAGCTGAGAGGAGGGAGATAATAAATTAACAGTTAATTTTCAAAAAATCGTGAAACTTTAAAAAAAAATATGTTTTAATTTTTTAAAGATAGACATTCATTCTCGGGTTATGAATAACCTGACAATAATTTGAAAATTACACCACAGTAAGTGGAAAATGTTGCTTGTGTCGTGATGGAGGACTTAGCCAGCTGAGGAAAGGAACTCACGACGCCTGGGCGGGACCGATACCAACTCGACTGGGTGGGAGCCACTGACTGGTTAATTTATCTCTAATGTTTAAACATCTCGGTCGCAGTGAATTATTTATATTAAATTATCTATTGCACAGCATGCTGACATGACAATGAACCTAATGATCTAAAGTGTCATCAATTTGCATGATTTCTATGTATTTCTTGTCAGATATCACTATTTGCTTCTGCTCTATGGTTGGTTCCGGGTCTTGGCACTCGTCCAGCTGATCCGCATGTCTCTCGTGGCGCTTGGTGAGAAGGTAGAAAACAAACGTCGCCACGAACATCAGACACGAAAAGAAGAAAAAGTGATACACCTAAAAGTGAAACAATTATTGCGCTTTATTTTAAATTGAAATCCACCGAAAACCATTTGGTAAGTCCATTTGACATTATGGTTCATATAAATAATGGCTTAACCACTCGAGTTATGGCTAGACAGATTTAGGCAGGTGATTTAAAAAAAATGAATTATAAATTTAAAGAATTAATTTTTTTTTATAAAACCTAAAAAGATGGGGTAAACAGTGAAATCAAATTCATTGGCTTTGAATTGCAGTAAGCAGTTCACGTCGATGCTGGAAAAGATAAATGGCTAAAGCGCAATGCAGCTGGACAGGAAGAGTGGCGCAAGCGCCATACAGCTATATATGTATATATAATATTTGTAGGTATGATATTTATTAAATCGAATGGCCGAATCGAAAACTGAACATCTACTTAACTACTCCCCATCGCTCGAGTGCCAAAAAATAGGAGGCGTACGTCCCTATACCTTTAAAATACTATTTCTATTTTCAACAAAAGGTTAAAAACATAAATAGTTTGCCAAGATTTGGGTCGGGGAACAAAGTGTTAAGATTCACAGAATACAGATAATCTGGTGTTGATTTTGAAACTATTCAGAATCAAAAGGGCTTTGGCCATGTTTAATGATCAGATGCGAATAGCCAGGTATTTCCCGACCTTTCTCTTCCCCATCTACTTCTGCTATCCGCTCTCTTCAGGCTCACAACGTAATCCAATTGGGGAAGCCATAGTCCCATTTGCTCCAAAAAGTTGGGACTCCTCTTGTGCGATATCCACATATGTCATGTTGTTTGTAAGATTCTATGCAGATGATTCACAATATATATCCATGTATTAAGATTCTATTGAATCTTGATTAAAACCGATATTTCAGTATAATAATTAATTTGGTTTCCGGCGTTTAGTTTTAATATGTCTGTAGTACTGGATGAACTATTAAGCTTAGCCCTGTCGTCTCTTTTATCATTAACGGGATGTTTGTGGATTTCAATTGCCTCCGAAATTAGGCGCCCTCTATGCCTTTTGGGTCTTCCCAGGTCTACATTGGAGGTTATCCACCACAACCGTCCTGGTATAATAACAGATGGTTACTCCTTCAAGGCTCTCGCAAGGACTCTTTTTGGTTGAACGAATCTACATTTAATTTTGAAATGAATCTAGACCTCCAGTGTCTGCATACGTTGTTAGTAAGCAGTATGCAAGTGCTTACCAGGAAAAACAAGATACTATAAGTGTTTGTATGACTAAGTAAAAATAAGACAATGGGTCAGGTTGGTGATAGTCCACGAGGCGGCAAGCACTGGTGTTCTGAGATCCTTTTGCAGATGGTATACAAAAAAATAAAGTGTGGCTGTAATAATGTACGGGCTCACCGGTCAGATTTGGCCAGGACTTATGAGCAGGACCGACCAACACGCGGCCGATTTGCTATTGTTATCGGATTGCGACCCGTGATTTGTGAGTAAAAGATGATCAAAATTTATTCCCCAGTTGTGACTGCAGTTATGGACAAAAAATCAGTAAGTAACCTGTGCGGCCCTTGGAAAATTTTAGGTGGTCAATGCGGCCCGCGGTGCAATCTGTATTGGTAAGGCCTGCTTTAGAGGCTGTAATGGAATGTGATATTTGTGGCTAGTAATGTGCTTTCGAAGCTTGAAGGGTTAAACTTACTTGTCTATAGCCCGATCCGACTCTTGTGACGATGATGATGAGAATGTTTCCAATAGCTTCAATGAACAGCCAGTACGCCTGGAGAACAGCCTTCATGCTCTCGGGGGCTTCCTTGAAGGCAAACTCCAGTCCTGTGATGGCAAACATTATCTGCAAATTATCAAAACACATTACTCACTGTCATCATTTAAACAAATGTCCAAAAATGGGTTGTCATCAGTTTTGGCCATAGATAATGGAAACAAGGGGGATAGGGGTCATGTACCATTATTAGAATGAAACTGGGTCAACATCGATCACCCACAGCAGCTTTTGTTTCTACCTAAACACCATTTGGGAGGTGGGTAAGAGTGACGTCGCTTCGGGAACCATTAATTGACTAACTAACCTCTGCCATAAGTCACGCCAAGATTTTGTTAAATTTGGTAACTTAGCAGGAGTGCCTTGGCAGCGAAAGCGTTGCCCACTTACTGCTGAATCGGGAGAGGCCTTTGAGGAAGAGGTTGAGGAAGACCCTTTGACCTCTCCAGCCAGACTCGTTAAAGAACGTCAAAACCGCAGTGGGAGAGATGGATTCACACATCACTCCTGGATACATTGATATCCCAGGTTCCTAGCCCTCCCTCATACCTTTTTTCCAGAACATCCTCTCTTTCCTTTACTTAAACAGATCCTCCACACAGCATCCCCAAAGATGGATTCAGGCTGTGTAGAGTTAATGTTAAAAAAACACTTCATTGGCCCCACCACTTTGATAGTCCGTGCAGTTTGTTCATTGCTCGGCAACAGTCGGCTTGCTACCACGCCATGTCTCCTCAAGGTTTGTAGAAAATGTGTTAAACAATGTTAGCATATTGGCCTTTTTTGAAAAACAACTCATCGGGCCGCTTTTGAAATTTCGAACTTGAAGTAAAACACTGCCACTTTTACTGCAGTTAATTCAAATCTCCCAGTGGAACATGGATTTCAAGCTACAACACGAATTTTTAGCCAATCACCGCTCTGTCCCCCTCTACGAGCTAACCTTTTTGCATTTTTAAACACATTTTACACAAATCTTGATGTCTTCCTTTATTTCGAATATCAATTTAACAATGATTAATATAATGAATGTTAAGAAAGTGGTTATTAATTTGGTTTGGTTATTAATTTTAGCTTTTATTACCTCCCCTGCTGAAATGGTGATCATTTGAGGTAATACCCACACCATAGATACAGAATTTGGCTCTGTCACTGTTACCAGCTGGGCATTCTGAAATTTATTATTATTAGTTATACGAACAGGCTTTACAGTGATTTCTGAGCTTTTAGAAATAAAAAAAGGTGTATTACATAAAAAAAATTGTTTCACATGTGACTAAAGTTTATTTAGCTTTATTTTTTTGCTTTATGCAGGCCCGCTTGTACCACGTGGTATGCACCATCAGGCATTAAAAAAAATTATTAATTTGTCATATCGAATCAGTTCTTTACTAATGTCTGTTATTTAAAATGAAGTGAAGAACATAAAACCTCAACACTCTCAAATGAGGTTTACGAAATAGGAAACCGGAACCTCTGAAAAAAGTACATTTATAATTTCTTCTTAAGTAAATCAAAATTTCCTATAAAAAAATAAGATTTTTAAGTAGGTACTTACCTACTTAATTATAAACCATAAATATTTTAAATCACATTTTTAATTTCAAATAAGGAATTATACAATTTGTCCAAAGAAATGGTCACCATCTGACAATTCTTTTTTCAAACTTTCTTCAGGCCGGTAGGTAAATGCAAACTATGGCAGAATAAAAAGGTAGTACCCACCATCTTGAACCGGAACCAGAGTGTAACAAACTAATTTAAAGACCTTGAAATGCCAAGTGGTCGAGTTAAAACAGGAGTTCTCTACGCTCAGTCGTTAATAATTCATCGAACAATAGATGCATACTGGTATAAACTTTAAAATTTTCATAGTACATAATGGTAAATTTAGTAATTCATGTTCTTACGAATCCATCAACATCATTGATGATTATTGTATACACTCCTCCAATTTTAATGTCCATGTATAATGGGATGTGCTGTGAGTTGATGTACAGCTGATAGTCTCCGGCAAATACTTCAACGAGTTCTGTGAATGTGGAGTTAGTCTGTAACTCAATGATGTTTTTGTCAGTATTCTTCAGCAATATCTCCAAATTAGTTTGGTTCAGAATATTGCCCAGAACTCTGAAAAATAAAGTGTTTTCAATTTACTCATGCTGTGGGTCACATGCATTGTCGTTTTTATTAGTTTTTTTGTGCAAAAACTAAACATATGGAGTGAATAGTAATAGAGTATTTGTAAATATCCACAATGGAATATTGAATGACTGAGAAGTTTTCTGGACAAAAAGAAGGTGAAAACATGCAATTTGATCAATGACGTTACTATATATTTAGACACGCTGTAGAAATCTCAAAGTGGCAGTCAAAAGTAAGCCAATTATTGTGCTTTCGACTTTGTAGTTTCAGAACTAAATTCATAAACAATGTTTGATTTTAGAATTACATAACTGGAACCATAGGAGTGTTTCTGAATGTTTCTTACTTGCCACATTTTATCACGGGTTGTCTAGATGTATTGTAACATCATTGATTTTGATTGTGTTGTTCAGAAACGCACTGAATAAAAAATCCCTAGAAATGTGATTCATGTCGATTAGAAAGAAAATGATGTCGCCAATTTATAAAAGACCTTGATTCTTAAGCCCCAAACAGGCCAGTGAAATTGATTGTGTTTTGAAAATACATTTTTTACATTCATAATAACATATTAGTCTCTCTAATACTAATTCGCCACTAAAAACAAACAAAAACAACTGAAGATCTATTGCAAAATTTTCTTTTTGGTTTAAAATTGAGATGTCATGTTCATTTCTAAGATTTTTTTTTTTACATTAACTCCACACAGGAGACCATATGTTAAGATTGTTACATTGTGAAATTATACATATATTATGAGAGTTCAACGCTCGTGTGAGAATAGTTTGAGTACAATAAAATTGAGGTAGCATCGATCGTACTGTTTTTTTTTTTTTTTTTTTAAAAGAAAGATAAACAATCCAGGGTTACGAATAACCTTGTTCAATAATTTGAAAATCTCCCACTACCACCACGGTAAGTAGAAAATGCTTGTGTCATGATGGGTTACTTAAGTTAAAAAGGGAATAATATAGTCCCAACTACCAGTTAAGCAACTACCACAAGAACAACAATCACCTTATTTTTATTTAATCATCAAGCCCATTTGGCTATGTAAGCAACTGTCAAAATAATATATAGTTTACTTTCAGTACAAAGTGTAACCATATAGAAAACATGTTTACATATCACAATCAGATAATAATATTTGGCTTATTTATAAAGCACAATTTTCATGAAAAATCATTTCAAGGGCGCAGATGTAGTGTTTGTTTTTAAAAGTTTATTATTTAATACGTAAAGGTAGCTTCAAAATCTGCCTTGTTAAATAAGCTTTGAACTCGTAGAAAAAATGTGGTTTTCCTTATCACCAACCTAGAATTTATGACATGAAAAATATTCATCTAGTAGATACGCAAATAATTATTTTAAACTCACATTTTCATTTAGTCGAGAACAAAGAAAAATTTTGCAAAAAAGAGGATGTTTTACATATCTTCTCCTATTTTGTTGTGTGTGTAAATTTTTAGTGACTTGGCGTGGTTCTAGGTCAACACTTAAATAACCTTAAAACTTTTTTTTTACCTTTTGTATATCCCAAATGTTAAAATAAGAAATCTTGTAGGTACAGTAAATTGATGATTGGGAGATGATTTATCTGTCACGCATATTTATGAGCCTATGTTGTTGACTTACCTCACGAAAGGTAATCCTGATCTTGACTTATCATTATGATCTTGATATCTCAGAACTGTAGAATTCCCCGCAAGCTCTGAATCTCTGTAGAAATATGAGACAGCTTTATTCTCTTCAATGTGAATCGTCTCCAGCCATGTTTGGTTGTAGTCGGGACATACAAGTGTTCTGTTATATAGCAGATTCAGATTTCTTTCAACTTGGATTAATTTATCAGCATACATTTGCAGCGGCTCCACCATGAAACTGTCTCCTGTGAATCTGTTCTTAAAATGCATCTCGCAATTGTACCCATTGAACATTCTCAACTGTCCCAATCCATCGGATGGTAGAATCGGATATGTTTTCTGTAAACAACAAAATGAATTTTTATGACTTTGGAAACACAGTATTTTAGTACCTATGTAAATATTAGCAAAACTAACTGGCGGTACACAAATTATTTATGACTTAGAATATAAAAATCTGTTATTTTTACATATCATGACGGTGAATTACTACATCACAAGATAAGTAGATTGATAACATTTTCTCTTTTTTGTTTAACCCGTACACCGCTGTGAATGATGAAGCATGAATAATCTGCGTCTCTAGCTCAAACACGTGTATATTCATTTTAAATGAATGTTATGGTTCTGACCACCTGAGCGATAGCTACCTAAATTTGGGTAGCTATATGTAGGTTGTTTTTATGAATTAAAATTAATTTATTTTGAACCTTCCGCAATCAGCTAATGTGTTAACTGTCTAGTTTTTTTTTAATAAGCTTCTATCTAATACCAAAAGATGTCACTAAATAATCCTGTCACGAAATAATCTACATAATTTTTTGTATTGTGTGGTCCTATCTGGCCCGCGAAGTGCTCCCTTCTGACCCATCAGGGCCATTCGCTTTGTAAAGACCATTTAAAAAAAATTTTGTCTGGCGCTTTTTCTGCCTGAATTTCGCAAAATAAAACAAAACTCACTTTTTGGCAATCTTTTTTTCTTGAATAAATCAAAACAAGTTAAATGGGAAAATGTTAAACCTTATTGCTATCTTAATGAGAGGTGTTATAGGTAGATGATCCCGATGTTAGCCTGATCCCAAATTTTACACAACTTACATAGTACAATTTTTATCTTTTATTGGAATAAAAAAAGAATTGGTTACGTAATAATCTATTTCTCCTTGTATAACTATGACAAGTATTTTACCAACTTTAAATATAGTTTTAAAAATCTTGGCAGTTTGTTAAAACAGAAAATATGTATTTAAAAGGCGTCCGTGGTAAAGCAAAAGTGAAGAGCTGCTAAAAGCCACAGGTAAAGTGAACTTACTTCAAGTTTCATTTCTAGAAGTCCTGTTGAGATGAAAGCCACGGCTGCCAGGAAGCATCCCGTCTGGAGTCGGGTGAGGGACTTGGTCAGCATCCCAAACCTGGCACAAACAGGATAAATAACCTGCAACCACATTCAATTTATTAATAATTATGATAAAGTTACACACACCAAAAAGAAAAAGTAATATTTACTGTGGATATGATTTGAGATTTTCAGATTCGGCCAAAAGCAATATCATGATTGGTTTTTGGGTTATTATGCAATGTTGCGCCTCCTCCTTTTTTGGCCAACATTTCAGGCAGCATTACGCGCACTTGAAATGAAATTACACAAAACTGCGCTATATAAATACTATGTTATTATTATTATTATTATTATTACAGTGTCCATCTTCAGGGCAGATGTGTAGATTGTTACAAAGTGTGTGTTTATGTATGTAGAAGTGATACATGTTGTAAGCATCAATCTTCTTAAGCCCGGAATTTCGGTATAATAATTAGTGAAAACATTGTGATTTTTAAGCATTTAGTTTTGGTCACGTATTGGATGGGGACGATGGAGTTAAGCTTAATAGTTGTTGGTATCAGGTACTTGACAGTTACACTGAAACTAAACACCAAAAACCAGTGCCATATAACATTTATGTAAATGGTTATACTAATGTATTTACCTTTTTAAATACTGGTATAAGCAGTAAAATAGCAATTGGACACATAACCTGCATCTGGTCTGGTTTCACCGTGTAGAACCAAAATCTTCCATCCATTTTTGTTGCTTGCAATGTCCAACGGGAGCCCTGAAACATTAAGGTAGGTAGCATTTTATATTATTACTTTTAATTACATCTCTGGGGCCTATTCAAATCACCCACAAAGTTTGGCGCAAAAACATTTTATAGCCCATGACAATAATTAAAGGGATTGAACTTTTCATAAAGTATATGTGTGTACCGAATGGTTAAAAAAAGTGAATAACCCGTGTAAAAATCTTAGCCGAATAACTCCCGAAATTCTTGAGACGGTAGCCCAACACAAAGCTTAGGAAACAAATGCAGAAGCTTTGAGGCGAAACTGGGCCTGCAATGGACTGCGGCCGTCAAAGCAATGTGTCCCCAACCGGACTAAAGGAAATAACAAAACTGAATGATGAAGTTGATTAAATTCTCTTCATACAAGTATAATATGATTTCTTAATTAGTTTATTTAATTTTATACAGATACAGGAATAGTTTACCAATTGGTCCAGCAGAGACCAGAAGACAGGCAGCGGTGTGAACAGAAGGAACACTCGGAAGCATCTCTTGAGATCATTGATAAATTTTTGGTCAAAGCTTCCTCGTGCGTAGTCCAGCCAGTGGTCATACTTCTTTCCTTCTCTTTTCATGGCCTTGCGTGACCTGATGGATACCTAAAAGTAAAAAGTGAAAGTCAGTATTTTAATATTCAGTAGTTATTGATTTACTATTCTTTTTTGAGTTGTTAATATCTTTTTTAATACTGACATGTTGATTGCTAACATTTTACTTACATAGATGCATTTGCAGGTATCTGTTATGATATTTCCTGTTGGTTTTTTGATTACGTACAACTTCTTTCCTGCGGCAAAAATTACTGAAAACAAATTATGTATACGTAAGTAAGATTTAAGTTTGTAATTCATCTTTAGGTAAGGCACCCCTATACATCTAAGCTTATGTATGAAATAAAAAACCCGCACTCAGAAATATTTTAGGGTGCATTTGTATACACAATGCAAGAGTTCTGCTGCCTGGAATCAGTGGTACTAAAGATACGGTTGTTGGCATTACTTATGGATATGATGATCAGGATTCCCGGTGCCCCGAAGGCCAACGAGAAGCAGTCCTTGTCCCCGAAGCACTGCACCTCGGAGCGCAGCAGCGGAGAGCAGGACTTGGCAATCAGTGCTGCAATGCACAGGATGAAGTAAAGCAGCGAGAAGAAGGAAGAGAGCTGCTTTTCCTGCTCCGGGAGGACAAACTGGTCTCCCCCGAACGAGGAGACGCAGGGTTTGATGCCTCCCGTTCCCAAGGCTACCATAATCAGCCCCACCATGGTCATTTCCCTGGAATAAATAACTCTTCAACTAGCTGGATAGATACAGTGAATATTTTGCATTTTGCAGTCGTGACAAATCTGTTCCCGTACATAAAGTGCAGTCATACCAAAGGTGATAATATTGCTCCAGGTGTTGTTGGTTTACATTTTGCCAAGAGCACGCCGGGCACCAAATTAGTAATATAGCCTTATGGTATAAATTCCCTAAAGTAAAAAATATCCTCAAACTTCGCAAATTCACTTTGTGGCGTCATTATTAATTTAATGAAAACAAATAACTTTGTGTACACCACTATTTATAGTGGTGTACACAAAGTTATTTGGTGACTTTAGCCCCGGTGACTTTATTTTGTATCAAAAGTTGATTTGAATAACATAAAGTACCCAATATATACCTGGCTGGTAGACCCATTGGGGGGACGGCTGCCATCGTTAGAATTACATTTCCGACTGCGTAAACCACCATCAGGTAAAGAATAGTTCTGTAATCAATGAATTTCTCAATATCAATCCCAGTTAGTAATTTATCAAGTTAATTAGTATTTTAAATTCAATAGCAAATAAGTATCTATCTGTAATTTTTATCTATTTAGATCACCTTCATAATAACCTGAACTTCCCAAAGAAACTGTCCGCCAGAATTGCGCCGAATATTGCGAAGAAGTACGCCATTGTCGTAAACACGTGGTACACTTCGGTTGCCTCATCATCGGAGTACAAAAGTTTCTGTTTGAGGTAGAGAGCAAGGAATGCTGAAATTGATTATTTATTATTTTAATTGATTATTCACATTATTATCATAAATCAAATAATTATCATATACCTTGATTAATGTTATTATGATTTATCATTGAAGAATAAAATAATACTAATAAATCTAAACAAAACATGGAAAAGAACAAGACACAGAAAAATAAAATCGTTTAAGACAAAAAACTTGCATAATCGCAAAATACCCGAGTGGTTAAAGGAAAAAAAAACTCACCCCGCATCCCCGAGTATGAAAACCTTTCACAAAATTCATTAAGAATAATCAAAAACACGGCACGTGGAAATTTCTTGACCTCCTGAAAAAGTACACAAGAAGCACATTGAGCAATAGTTTTATCTCACTCGACCATTGATTTATTTACTTAATTTATAAAACTATCACCTTCTTTTGTATTGGATCGTAGGCCACTCCGTTGCCATTGTCCAATATTTTTTCCACTACCATTCTATGAACTCACTTTCTGGATGATATTGATAAAACTAACTCTAACGGCTAAAAATTTACATTTATATGCGCAAGATTTAGAATGAAAGATAAAACAAAAGTCAAACAAAGAAAACGTGGCGAATGCCCGAACAGACGGGCAATCAGGTTTTCCATTCTTTATTACTAATTAAATAAATGAAAACTATTTTACTACAACAATATCATCTTTATCTAAACTTGTCTTCTCTCTTTTCGCTAATTCATCACCCAACTCATTAACCCGTTGAGTGTCGGGTGGTAATAAATAATAAACTGCGCAGAAATTACCTTGTTGCTTTCTGGTCAAATATCCATAAAAAAAAAGGATTTTTTTTGCGATTGTTTTCTGTTTACCAGATAATATATCTTATTATTCATGTAAATTATCGATAATATCGTAAGAGGTTTTTCCAGAATAGCTAACTAAAAAAAAGAATAAAAAATTTCCCGTTTTGGGAATAATTGTCAAAAAATATAATCACACAAATATAAACTGATTTTATTATTTCTAAACAAATCTGAATACATACCCAACATGAAAAAATGCAATTCAAAGAAGTTTGCAAATAAATAAAGACCTTTATACTCATTTGAAAATGTAAAATATCGATTTCTTCGCCTTTGATAGTTGCCAACAATGACCCGCAATGTCACAGAAAATTCAATTTAAAATATTCTAGAGGAGCTAGATTAATGAAATCAACAGTTACGTCAAGAATGATATTGGTGCAAGTGATTTTGACCTTGTCCGTTAAACAGTTTCTTTATACATAAGGGCTAAATTGCATTTAAAAAAAAACAAAAAAAAAATTCCGCGCCCGTTGGAGGGCTCGTGACAAATGACAGGTTAAACATTATAAAAATATTCGCTGAAAAAAATACATAATCTGACTTTCCCTCAACTCTTGGCTATTTAGACTATTTAATCTTTCACCGGGGTGATACTGAAACTTTTGTTAGCATGTATACAATTTTGTTAATCTTTTCCCTATCCCTGTCGCCATGTCACGTAGAGGCATTATGAAAGGCTTTCGTATCACCTTGTGAGAGTGCATTCACAATCAAAACATTGCTAGAAATGGCTTTAGCCTTGTTTAGTGACCATATCTGAAAAGCCAGGTACTTCCCCACCCTCCTCTTCCCCATATCATTCCCTTCCCTACTTCCCACCTTCAGCCTCACAGCCTCACCCTGATTAGGGATGAGATAGTCTCACAGGCTCCTGACAATTGGGAGCAAGTGGGACTCTTGTGCGGTAGTTACATAAAACAAGCCATTAAGTACAGCGTCTTACTTTAAAGCATCTTCCATCATCCACTCACTTTTCGGTTTGATATATTGAGAGAGGAACTACTTATAGATGAATGTATTAGTAACAAAAGAAGATTCACCTTTTTCTTTCCAAATCTCACATCTCTCATGTCAATGCCTGGTTCGGTGCCTAGATACAATGTACTAACTATACTGAATAGAGAAAATATAACATCAAACCTTTCTTAGCTTAACTCTAGTTTTAGCTCAAGGCTACGAAAGAGTTTCTTCATCGTATAAATGCCAAATTATATTACAATATTATGTATATGTGTTGTGGAGTTGAGACAGTTGAAAAGTTTAAAGACGATTATAAATAGAATGCTTGGTTTGCTGAATAGACTAAAACAATATTTGCTAGTTTGTTTGACCTCACTCAAAGCAAACAATGTATAACTTTAAATTGTAAAGTTATATCATGTATCCATTTTAATTATGCATTACTGCCATGAGACTGATTTAATAATTACATGTACTCAAGGATTTTATCAAAACCAATTTATAAGTAAACAATTCCAAATGTTGTTGTTGTTTTATTTTAAATGTAATATTGTGTTGTTATTTGTATTTTTGTTATTAACTGCTTATGTTATAAACTGTGCATGCTCTCTCCTAATGAGCCAGGCACGGCACTTCACTCATTGGAATATATTTAATAAAGATGAATACGTAATAAAAAAATAAAATTAAAGCTGTATGATTATCCAGTTTGCACAGTAACCTATAGCCAAAATTGGATAGACAAGGATCAAAGGTTGGATACTGTAAGCGTCTCCATTAATAAAGAAAAACATATAGTTACCTCACCCCACCATATGTCCAAAATATCCCATCCTATAATTTTTTATTAGTTGTTTTATTTTCAAGAATGCAGAGTGTTTTATATGTGTTGATTTACACCCTGTTTGCTGTTGAGGCTGTTTTAAGTAGGTAATTAACAATTACAGCCCTGTCCTGAAAAAATTTGGAATTTAAAGATATGATTGTAATTTACTTAACTTTATAATATTTGCCAAAGAGGTTCTTGACACTTCTTTCTTGATTTTGAGGTGGCACAATGAAAAAACAGGCTCTTTCAAAATAATTCAATGATGTTATTGTTTTGTCTGAAATTATTTGTGCAAATTACACCTGAAAAAAATGGTAGAAAAATGGATTTATCAATAAAAGATAAAATGTTATAAGTAGCATCTTATGAAATGCGAACTAAGAAAAGAAATTAAAAAGGGTGGTAAACAAAATACTAGATTTATTGCGCGCTTTAATAATTGCTGTGATGATTTACGGTTACGGTACCGTGACGGCAAAAAAAGCCAATAAACATACGTTCCTTATGGCTTTTCACATTGTGCAAGTAGTTAGTCAAGTGGCGAGTATATTCGCTACTTGATTGGCCGAAAGCCATTCGCATTACAATCAAATAGAGTAAGTGGCGCATTGAAGATGAACAGGCCGCGGCGCATTAAAGTAGGCTTGTTAAGCTGATTACAATTGATATTTTAGAAGAGGTGGAATAAGAAATTAATAAGATGAAAATAAATAAACAATGGACATGAAAAGAGATTAATAGCAGCATAAATAAATAATTTTAGAGAAGCATCTTCGCTCCTACGGCGCGACATATCTGCGGGTCTAGTGATGAACTCAGCTAAAATGACAGGTTCCCGCATGTCAGAGCGCAGGGATGTGTGGTGGGGGTCCTTACTCGCCTGAAAAAATGGATTGACTCTATTAAAGAGCTGTCTAACCTACTCTACTAATATTGTGGTGTTCGGACCCTAAAATACTTGCTGTACGCAAATATCGTTATAATGCTGCAGCTCTTTCTTACACATTAAATAATGGTGAGACACAAAATACGTAAGACTGTTTCCTCCAAAGTACAACTTTTTTGCAATGGGAATTGCGTTTTTTTTTTTTCTTTTTGCGTGTGAGGGAGATGTATGATGATGATTGTATGTTTCCTTTGTTTGTCTCATTTTCGACTGTTGTTATTTAGTGGGTAAGAAAGAAGAAAGAGCTGCAGCATTATGTGTTGAACAAAAGCAAAACCATCAGCGTATTGACATTTGAAGTTTTTGATTTTTAGGAATTCACTCACACTTCAATATTATCCTTATAACTATATTTCAAAATTATCGTCACGGCTAGTAGTATTGGTAGGGGTGTACAGAGATGTCATGGTACCGTGTGTGAGAAAGGTGCAAGAAAATGATTACTTTTTCTTTGGAGGAATCAGACCTGTGTCTCTCATCTTTCGAAAGAACTGCAGCATTATAATGATAAAGAACGTGTGTTTTTGCCTTTTTTTGACGTCACGGTACCGTGAATGAACTGTGAATCGTCACGGTAATTATAAAAGCGTACATTGTATTCTGCTTGCATCATTACGGGTTGAGTATTTTTTTCAAAACGTCCTTACTTCTACAAGGTTACATTGCAATAGAATTTAATTTTGTTAAAACAATATTATAATAGTTAATTATTAAAAAGCTAAAGTTAGCTAAAGTAAACACAACATCATCTCATTATTTAATGTTAATTTGTATATTTTTTTTAATAAAAATAATTTTTTGGAGAATTATAGGATCAACATCGTGAAATGATTTGTAGGGAACAATATATTTTCATAGTCCCCTGTGTTGCCACGTAGACGTAATTTTCCACGGGCAAATGCGACAGGTATAACAGCACGACCGTCAAATAATCTCCTCATAAATATGTTGTATTGTTGGTAAAATATATTCGAGTTTTCTTATCTCACACTCTTCGAAGCTAACTTCACTCACAAAAATGTTTGTTGTAATGTGCTAATGACGTGTAACGCAGGCCCGAACCTTCCCGATCTTTGGGAGGTAATGATTACTGATTCAGATTTTACAGATGTTTTTACTTATGTGTGAACAATCCAGTTAGAAAAACATGGTTTTCCTTTTTCTTGTAGCTTTCATAGTTTAATCATTATTGTTTTTTATAATTATTCAAAATCTAGCATAGTAATATTGACTGCCCTGAATTATTGCAGCTCATATACTTTAATGTACTAACCAGAAACATAACTTACAGGCGGTTGGTGCGCTTCAGAGCTAGGCATGAATCAAGCTCCCAAGCGTGTCCTTTTCTGTGGGTCCCCATTTCCTCACCGTTCCCTCCTGCGTCTCCTACCCCACCCGCGTTCCCCTTCCGCCTTCCCTTCCTTCCCCCCTCCCTCTGGAGCAGTCCACTCCGGGAGTCAAGGCACCAAGGCGCTTATAATAGCTAACACCTAATACAGCGCCCTTGAGGTTTTTACTAGCCGGCCCTGTAAATATATCGGACACACTTTTTTTATTGTAACAAATCAAAACTAATGACTTACAGATAATTACTGAAAAGTCTTTATGTGAAGGGGAAATAATATTACGTCAATGTGCATTGTCACAAACATCGTAATAGATGGATAGTAACTTCTCATTTTAATAAACAAAGAGTAATATAATATTCTTGTATAAATATATCTACTTTATATTTGCCCTTTAATCATCAGACTAGACTAAAGATAGAATTCAGGAGCATTTTATATCTCCTCATAAAAATAATAGTTTAATAAATTAAATGTAGCATTCTTGATCAACCAAAAATAAAACATTAAATACTCTTATCTCAAAGACGTCTGCCTTTGTACTAAAGATGTCAGTTATCTAATGCTTGAGTAATTAGCATGTAAATGCGTTGAGAAAATGACTTTCAAGACGGAAAGTGGCATGAAAATTCAATATTATTTCATGACATTAGCGGTATGTGTATAAGATTAACATTAACAAACAATGTTAAAAAAACTTATCACAAGTGTTTAAAAAATATGTAGATATTAAAATGTTCTAATTAATACTGTGTGGGTAGGTAATATATTTTTATAGATACGAAGAAATAGTTTTGGAGCTCAAATATTGGAAATATTTTAAAAAGCGCCCAGATACCTCGCAAAGACTGTTATTTTTCGCTTATACAAGAGAATCTGCAATTTAAACTCTGAGAAAAATAAACAAAAATTTTGGTGTTAATTTTTTGATAATTTTTTTATACAAAGGTAAAATAGTACAAACTACAAATACCAAAAGCACAATCCTGAAGAGAACTACAAATACCAAAAGCACAATCCTGAAGAGAACTACAAATACCAAAAGCACAATCCTGAAGAGAACTACAAATACCAAAAGCACAATCCAGAAGAGGAAAGAAAACCTGAACGATGAAATAAAAGTTGAATGCATATTTATGGAATATCTACTGGAGCACAAGAGCTTGAAGAAGTTAAACTTCAAAATATATATATAAAATAAAGGTCAGCCGAAAGCTTAGAGCTTTAAGCATCTAGTTTTGAGCTACATATGCTTTTTTTTCATTTCGAGAAGAAACAAAATTTTGATGTTAACATTTACCTTTTTTTTAAATTGTAATTTCAGTTGTAGTATTATTATAATTATTGAAACCTCACTCGGAAATGTAAAATAGTGCAAAAAATTAATGGGGAACAGATAAGAAAAATCGTAATTAGAATTAGAATTCTCTAGAGCAGCGATGGGCAATTGGCGGTCCGCGAAGTGTTCCCAAATAATACACACTCGTATCGGTTCCACGTATAAGGTGTCAGGATGCAGACACAACCAGAGGCCTCTTACAATCAACACTGGCGACAGTGGAAGAATGGTGTGAAGAAACAGGGCTGTCGGTCAATCCAGACAAGACAGAACTAGTAATCTTCACACGCAAAAGAAAACTAGAGGGATGGAACAATCCAACCTTCTATGGAAAGGAGTTAAAACCCTCGGACACGGTCAAGTAGATGCCAAACTGAGCTGGAAAAACCATGTGGAAATTATGGGCAGAAAGGCATGCGCACTAATGTGGGCAACCAGGCGGATCTGCGGCAGAACGTGGGGACTCAACCCTAAAATGATGGCTACCTCAACGACTCAACCCTAAATGGCTGTACACAGCCGTTGTAAAACCGAGGATCATGCATGCAGCCCTGGTCTGGTGGAGGAGAACAACACTGAAAACAGTGATGGTCACACTCAACCACATACAGGGACTCGCATGCAGAGGAATCACGGGAGCTATGCGAACCACTCCGATACTAGCCATGGGAGTGCTGCTGAACCTACCCCCACTAAACCTAGAAATAGAGGGGGCAGCGATGGCGGCAGCCTACAGATTACAATGTAAAGGTCAATGGAGAGGTGAGCTGCCCAAAAACAGTCATACAGAGATCGGAACAAGACTGAGGGCAATTAGCCCGACAGCTGGAATGAAGCAGGACGGCAAACAAGCCGACTATTTCTTTAAACAGCAGTTCGGGGTGATCTACCCCACAAGGGAAGAATGGGACACGGTTCCAGGTCCAACCTCCAAACAGGAACTAATCTGGTTCACAGATGGATCCAAAATGGAGGAAGGAACAGGGGCCGGGGTCTGTCTGCAGGGATCCAAGAGGGAACTCAGTATACCTCTAGGAACATACTGTACTGTGTTTCAAGCTGAGATGGAAGCCATCTTGGCCTGAGCACAGGAGAATATACGTATCGGGTACAGGAATAAGAACATAAGCATATGTTCTGATAGCCAGGCTGCCCTAATGGCACTGGAAAGTAACCGATGCGACTCTAGACTGGTGATGGAATGCAGGACTATTCTTACAGAACTTGCTACCATCAATAAAATAACCCTGATCTGGGTACCAGGACATAAAGGTATTGAGGGCAACGAGCGGGCTGATGAACTAGCAAGGAAAGGGGCGAAAGCACCACTTGTGGGACCCGAGCCGGCTGTAGGAGTAGCAGCTTGCCACACAAAACTACATATTGATGGGTGGGTCGAATTCCAGCACTGCAAAGAATGGGAGAGGGCACCTGGAATGAGACAATCTAAAGTACTCATAAAAGGACCAGACCCTAGACGAACCAGGAAACTACTCAATATGGACAGAAACTCGCTGAGGGAACTGGTAGGACTACTAACGGGACTGCCATCTCAGGAGACACATGCAGATATTGGGAGTGGAAAACACCAATAGATGCAGGAAATGTGAAGAGGACGAAGAAACTCCAATTCACTTATGGTGCCAATGTCCTGCCCTGGTGGGAACTAGGCTCAGATACCTGGGGAGACACACAGTAGAACCAGAAGACATAGCCACATATCCGGTGACAACTCTGGTGAACTTTATTAAAGGGACTGGGTTGTTACTAAATGATTGAGGTAAAATGGGAGATAGCACAATGGGCCTATGGCCTAAGTGCTCACGGGAACATATACTTGTAAACCGTCTCCGCCTTTTATAAAAATAAAAATAAATCGGTTCCACGACAACACAACACAACAAAGCGGCATTTCAACACCCAAAAAGCCATTAGAAGTTGTGAAAAAAAAATTCAAAAATAGCCCGTAACCTAACCGAAGGTATTCATTCAATTGGTTTTTTTTTCATCACTTTTAATTACTTCTCAAAGGAAGTAGTATATTGTTTAGTTGTCCAGTTACCAAATGTATGTACGCCTACACGTAATCTCATCGTGCACTCCTCATAGCTTTAAAGTTATGTACGTTGCAGAATCGTATTTATCAGGCGTAATTTCTGCAATCTCAGAATTTTGTACTAAGAGCACTAAATGCTGAATTAGTACATTATTATTAATAAAAGAGCACAATATATAGAGCACATAACGCACAAAGAGGTAAAAAAATGCTTTTTAGAAGTTATGGTGGGTGAAGTTTACAGATTGAATTTAATCATACTTGATAATAAAAATAATTAAATTATACAATTCAGATTTATTTTTAAATGTTTTACAAGGTAATTGAATTAAGAAATTTGTATAGAAAAGTAAGATGTGTGAAAGGAGATATTCAAAGTTTATCTGTAAAAATCGTATTCACTTGTAAATCTAAAAATCGAGGCTAGTTAATGGCCAGGTTCAAAATTACGTCAGATTCAAAATTATTTTATTTAATTTCCATTTTTTTTGGAATAACTTAAATTATTGTAATATTTGATTATTGAAGATAATATTAGTGACTTTTAATCGAAAATTTGAAACAGAAAAATTAGAAAAAGAAATGTCACATCTAGGAATTGAATCCAGGATCCTAGCCTTGCTGGGGCTCTGCTCTACCACTAAGTTAATTTGACCCTAGGATTGAATTAACATTTCCAATAATTTTTTTTATTTTTTATAATTGGGTACTGTCCGTATTTTAAGTCAATGATCGATGGAATTACTTATACCTTGGTAGTAGAACAATTTTTTTGCTAGATTAGTGTTCAACTATTATTAAAGCAGTTTGATTGTTAACATTTTGACAATCTAAAAACAAAGCCACTACAAACTTTCTTATAAGATTCTTGATAGATGTTGATCCATACGAAAATGAAATGAATGATCCCACGAGTCGCATGAGGGCATGTCCTACTAGTAAGTAAATTGCATTAAAAAAAACACCAAAATGAGAAAATGTTTCTGTTTAATGGCAAACACTAGTAAAAGCCAAGGAATAACATTTCATTTATAAATACAAACAAATTGTTTATTGTTATAAAAAATACAATTATTTTTGTTATTTCTGGAAGATTTTTAGTATAATTAACCAACTTACAACAGTGAGTCGTCTCATAGAGCATTATATATTCGTCTTAGTGTAAGTGAGTAAGAGTATCTTGGCATCTCAGTTACATCTGCGATGTAGAATACAGTATTCGGCGCAAATGAAAAAGCCGCCTGCTACGTCGTTCATACACACTCATTCTTATATATGAATAACTTTTGATTTAAGAAATTACTGAAAACACAAGTGTCTTTTACTTGTCACACTGTATCTTGAGTTTGTGAGATAATGGCAAGTCCAGATGAAATATATGATGTCATTGGTCTAATCTGTATATAATTTTAATTAAATATTTAGGTCAAAAGGGAGTGGACTGGACTTTTGGACATTTCTATATTCAAATATAGAAATGGGACATTTCTATATATATATATATATATATATTTTTATTTTTTTATTTATTGAATATAATGGTACAGAGGTTACATGTTTTTATAAATTAAATAAAGTTTTTCTTTTAAAAATACATTAATTAATAAGTATTACACCTTTTTTTAGAGCAGAGCTCGAGTAAAAAAGGCGGAGAAAACGAATGTAAAGTACAATTTAACAAAGAAAAAAATAGTAATTTTTTTATGTGTAAAACAAAAGATAGGAATTAAACAGTGAAATAAGAAAAAAGGTCATATATGTAAGATACACATACACACACGTAGATATACACACATACCTACATAAATACACATATACAAAATGTTATCGCCAGGTGTACATATAAAAAAAAACATATGCATATGTGTACACATACATATATAAAAATATACATATATGAATATAATTGAAATGAAGTTGAGGAGGTAACAAAAAAGAAAGGAGAAAAATAAAGAAAGAAAAAGGATATCCGTATACTACAATTGTGTTGAGAAGTATATAAGATTATAAGATGTAGTCATAATAATGTGTTTTTATTGATTTTTTTATAATTAGTTTCCAATCTTAGATTAACTGGTAATTGGTTAAACCATTTCACTCCAGTATATTTATAGAATTGTTGGGCTGTGGTAGTGTTACAACGTGGGACAGTCATAGAGCCAAGTATATTTGTTCTAATGCTGTTTGAAAAATGAGTAAGGTTCTCATTATTGAAGCAATCTTTGTGTATTTGTAAAATTGTAATTTTTTTATAAATAATGTGAAGTGAAGGTACTTTAAAATCTTGAAATAGTTTAATGGTGGGGTAATCATATGACTTTTTTAAAATTATTTTTATTATTGTTTTTTGAATGATTTCCAAAGGTAAAAGAGAAGTTTTGAAGGCACCACCCCAACCAACAATTCCATATTGTAGCACTGATTGAATTAAGGAAAAATAAATGGTTCTTAACATCGTAATATTTAAAATGTTTCGAATTTTAATGAAAATGTACATTAATTTTCTTATTCACTCAACTGTTGAACTGATTTGTATTTTCCACTTTATGTTGCTATCTATAATAACACCCAGGTATTTAACGTTGGTTTTAACAGTAAGTGTAGAACAATCAGGTTTACATGGATATGAATTTGAATTACAATCATATGAGTGGATACATATGTTTACATTCTCAGGGATAGCATTTTTATTCAAAGTGAATGGTATAACAAAAGTTTTATCAGTATTTAGGGATAGTAAATTTTGATCAAACCATTTTTTTATTATATTTATATCTAATTCCGCCGTTCTTTGAGTTTCAGTCCAGGTTAATCCCTCAGTTAATATTGCTGTGTCATCAGCATATGATATTAGTTTGGACTTTATGGTGAGTTTAAAAATATCATTCACATAAATGATAAACAGTATTGGACCCAGTACCGTTCCCTGCGGGATTCCAAATTTACTGATCTGGGAATCACTCAGAAAACCATTTAACTTGACAAATTGCTCTCTATGAAGTAGATAATTTTCGATCCACGTTAAGGCATTATTAGTTATACCAATTTTCGTTAGTTTAGAGATAAGATTAGAATGTGATATACTGTCAAAAGCTTTTCTTAAGTCGACAAATATTCCAATGCATTTATTTTTAGTATCTAAAGATTTATATATTTCAGATGTTAAATCAACAATAGCATCTTGAGTACTCAAATTTTCTCTAAAACCATATTGATGTGCATTTAATATATGCAACAAAGTCTTATTTCAAAATTAATTTTAGATGTACGAAATAAATTTTGTGATGCCTTTTTAGGCAATTTTAAGCTATTTTTAGCTTACAAAATGTATTTTTGGAAAATATACAGTTATATCGTAAATTCAGATCAAAATTGAAAAAAAAAATTTAATCCTTCGATTACAGAATCCGTTAGTTCTATTGACTGACCTATTCTACCGGTATTTCAATGGAAGATGCTCTGAGGAACTAGCATCATTGATCCCTTCGGCACCGGTGCATAGTTGGGAGACACGCCAAACACGCGCCCAACATATGTACACGGTTGACATTTGTCGAATGAGAATGGGTTGTTTTTTCGACTCCTTCTTGAGTTCAACAGCTCGGCTATGGAACGATTTGCCGGACTCTGTGTTTCCTCTCTCCTACAACATGGGTCTCTTTAAGACCAATGTTCATTCCTTCCTCTCCTCAAAAAGACCCTCCACACCGCATCCCAGATGACATAGGCCCTGAGGGAAATTATTTTCCTCAGGGCCTCCGGTATGGAATTAATGTAAAAAAAAACACGTATATATATATATATATATATAAAGGTATATTTTTAAACACTGTTTTGGGGGCATAGGAATAGTTAATAAAATTATGAACAATTATGTTACCTGTAAACGGTTTGTTTGCACATAACTGAAAAACACTAGCAACAATCTTTTACATTTTTTATCAGTGGTAATTGAAGATATCCACTAAAGAATCCACATTATTACCCTCCATTAGTATTCTAGCCAATGAGGAATACATATTATAATGGTAGTTAGTCCCAGAATTGCTCCTAAAAACCCGACCTAGTAATCTGGTAATGGCGAAAACTTAAAAATAATACATAAAACTAATGAAATGGAAAACATAAAAATGATAAAAACGTGTACAAACTTTTGCGAAAATGCCTTTTGCCTTTTTTCTTCTTTGGATTTAACATCTTACAAAAAGCTTCTTTGATATATTACATACATTACAAAAATAAAGCTTTTCCAATCATTTTGCCAAGTGTAAGGTTAAACTGTACATAACGATTTTATTACTTTTGATTAAAAAAATAATTATGCAGTTTGGTTGGGTATTTTAGCTTCAAATCCAAAATTAAATTTTCTGTGAAAAAGGCTGAAAAAAGGTTAAAAAAGGCTCCTAAATATCTAAACAAAATATTGAGGTGTGAAAAAACATGTTCTACTTACAATGATCTAAATATATATTTTTTAAAATCTTCTCTGAGGTAGTGAAAAAGTCACTAAGGCCCTCCGTTCATGGAGATACTCACAAACTACGTGATTGTGACACAACCACAAGTACCCTGCAGATGTACTACTTTTTAAAGCTGGTTTCCGTACACGGCACTACCCGAATTATACTGAACTTGATCATTTTTCACGTGCAGCCGTGGAGTTAACACGATGTCGAACGATGTCAAATGACTTTTTTTCCAACATTAATCTATGCCTTCTTCACTAAATCCTTTCTTGCGTATTCTGGTAATGTAAAGTTATGTAAACACGCATTTTTATTCACTTCCAGAACAAATCTAACATTACTTTCATGTTCAGACGCCATTTCTGTCAAACGTCAAACGAAAGTAGCAGACACGAATGCTACAACGCGTAGCGCGCTACCAGCACCGTCGTTAGCGCGCTACCGACTTCAACCTGACATCCGTCGCGCAGCGCCGTGTACGAACACCAGCAAAATTGTATGGCGGGTACCCACGAGCGGTGTGCGTGCTACGCGCATCAGGCTCGAATAGTTTGTAAGTAGCTCCATGTACGGAGGCGCTAACCGCCACTGTTATCTCAATTATGTGCTTCATAAATGTGTTTGAATATGGTTTTACAATTTCTGTACAATAATATTTCTGCCTTAAGTAAATTTTTTTAACAATTTTTATCACAGATTATGTGATTATATTTTCTTTAAAACAATATTAAGTCACAGTCGTTTTTTCTTGTCACAACGGACATTGTAACAATTCAGCAATTAGCGCTGTTTTTAATTTTTTGATTCCATGCATTCTTTTTTCATTTGAATAAATTTTGATCAACCATGAAGTGTAACAGCACGACCATGGTGGCTGACAGCTGATTAAACGCTCAAACAGGCCGAGAATATAGAGATAATAAATTAACAGTTAATTTTCAAACAACGTCAAAAAAAAAATTTTTTTCAAGAAATTCTCAGATTACAAATAACTTAACAATAATTTGAGAATCACCTACTACCATTACAGTAGGTGGAAAATGTGGCTTGTGTCGTGATGGAGGACCCAGATGCGATGCCAACTCAGCCACTGACCTCTTGTAAACACCTGGGGCGCAGTGAGTTATTTATATTAAATTATATATTGCACAGAATGGTGACATGATAATAAACCTAATGATCTAAAGTGTCATCAATTTGCATGATTTCCATGTATTTCTTGTCAGATATCACTATTTGTTTCTGTTCTATGGTTGGTTCCGGGTCTTGGTACTCATCCAGCAGATCCGCATGTCTCTCGTGGCGCTTGGTGAGAAGGTAGAAAACAAACATTGCCATGAACATCAGACACGAAAAGAAGAAAAAGTGGTACACCTAAAAGAGAAAAAATTATTGCAATTTACTTTAAATTTGAAATCTGCTGAAAAATATTCGATAAGTCCATTCAACATTATGGTTCATATAAATAATGGCTTAACCATGTAATTAAACCGCAGTAAGCCTTTCATAAATTCTGTATTTATATTTGTTGGTATGATATTTATTAAATAGAATGGCGGAACCAAAAAACAAAATCCCCATCACTCTAAGGAATGAGAAGCTGGTGGTGTACGTCCCTGTACCTTCAAAATATTATTTCTATTTTCAACAAAAGGTTAAGAACATAAATAGTTTGCCATGATTTGGGTCGGGGAACAAAATGTTAAGATGCGTAGAAAACAGATCAACCGGTGTTGATTTTGTGGACACGAACCATTCAGAGTCGAAAAGGCTTTGGCCATGTTTAGTGATCAGATCTGATCAATCAGGTACTTTCCAACCTTCCTCCTTCCCATCTACGTGCCCTACCCACTCCAGTTAGCCTCACAACATAACTCAATTGGAGAAGCCATAGTCCCACTTGCTCTGAAAAGCTGGGACCCATGGGCAGTATTCGCATACATCAAGTTGTTTGCAAGATTCTATGCAGATGCACCTAGTGCTATTCAATCTTAATATGTAGATAAGATATTGTCACTCACATTGTAACAATGCCCTGAGGAAAATAATTTCCCTCAGGGCCTGTGTCATCTTTGAAGATGCGGAGTGGAGGGTCTTTTTGAGGAGAGGAAGGAGTGAACTTGAAGAGACCTATCTTGTAGGATGGAGGAAACATAAAGGCCGGTGAGCTGTTGGACTCAAGAAAACGAGTCATAGAAATGATCCTTTCTTATGTGACAAATGTCAACCGTGTACATATGTTGTGCGCATGTTTGGCCAATTTCCCGAGTATGCACCAGCGTCGAGGAAATCAATGACCCTAGTTCTGCAGAGCATCTTCCATTGAAAAACCGACAGAACAAGGACATCATTCTCACCCGATGCCCGTGCTCTAAAGATTGCAATCTGTTTGTTAAAATAGAAGAATCTATCAAACGGGCCGCCCGTTTCTGAACGAGTCGAGGGTTTTTTCAGGTATTTTGGGGCTCCAGACCAGAAGTGCCTGGCAAATTCAACCGTGGGACAAATTTACAATTTGTACAGAGGTAGCATCTGTGAAGTGTTATGGCCTTCGCTCATGAAGAAACCGAAAACTGGTTCGCAACTCAATTTACAGCACAACTCAATTTATCAACCTCCTGAACAAAATCGATTTTTTTCTGATCTGACATATCGCAAATTACTTGAAAACTTGCCAGGTCGTGAGCCGCTACCATGGCAACCTGTCAACATGGCAACTGAAACGCGATGGCCGCGGCGACCAGCACTACCAGTCACCGCGTCGCCCTTAACAACTGATCTTTAACAAATTCACAAGTTCCTTTCCCGTTGGTTTTTTCTGTTTCTCTATGAGCGGATGGCCTTAAAGTATCTGCAGGTCCTGTACGGTATGTCCAGTTTCTGAGGCTCTAACTTAACTCTGACTTTAATGGAGCCCCCGTACCTGATCTTAGAGTTACGCCAAGTCGAAGGAGACTGTAATGTCATTAGGAGGCTGTAATGAAATCTGATGTTTGTGGCTAGTGATGTCCTTCCGAGACTTGAAGGGTTAAACTTACTTGTCTATAACCCATGCCGACCCTCGTGACGATGATGATGAGAATGTTTCCAATAGCATCAAGGAACAGCCAGTATGCCTGGAGAACAGCCTTCATGCTCTCGGGGGCTTCCTTGAAGGCAAACTCCAGCCCTGTGATGGCAAACATTACCTGCAAATTGTCACAACTCATTTAAATAAATGTTCAAAAAGTGGTTGTCTCAAGTAGTTCGCTACATTTGGTAACTTAGCAGGGGTGCCCAGGTTCACAGGGAGAAGTTTTTGTGAGAAGGTCATGCCGACAGAAGCATGGCGGGTCGAATCGGTAGAGGCCGGTTGAGGAAGACCATTTGACCTCTCCAGCCGGACTCTCTTTTCAAAAATGCCTAGCATCGCAGTGGGAGAGATGGATTTATATGTCACTCCTGGAAGCACTGGTTCCTGCCCCTCCCTCACATCTTTTTCCTTCCCAGAACATCCTCTCCTTCCTTTATTTATAAAGACCCTCCACACAGCACCACCCAAAGATGGATACAGACTCTGTGGAGTTAATATAAAAAAAAAAACACTTCATTGGCTCCACCGCTTTGATAGTCCATGCAGTTTGTTCATTGCTCGGCGACAGTTGGCAAGCTTCCATGCCATATCTCCGTTTGTTTTTATTATTTATAAATATATCTATCAATGATTAACATAATAAATAAAAAAGAGGTCATTTTATTAATTTTAGCTTTTATTACCTCCGCTGCTGAAATGGTGATCATTTGAGGTAATACCCACACCATAGATACAGAATTTGGCTCCGTCACTGTTACCAGTTGGGCATTCTGAAATTTATTATTATTAGTTATACAAACAGACTTTAATCAGCGATTTCTCGGCTTTTTGAAGTAAAAAGGCAGAAGACATTAAAAAAAAATGTTTCACTTGACATCTCTGGCTGGAGCTTTAGGCCGGCCCGCTAGTACCACGAGGTATGCACCATCAGGCATTAACAAAAAAACATTATTAATTTTTCATATCAAATAGGTTCTTTTCTAATTTCCAATATAAAAAAGCCGAAAAAAAGTAAAGTAAGTAGAAGCCGAAATAGGAAACTGAAGAAAGTGTGTTTCTATTTTTCTCTTTATCTGTATTTATAAAAACTAGTGGTCGCCCAATGGTAGAAATTCAACCAAAATTTTTATGTTTTTTTTATTGATTTAATGTATTTTTTATGCATAAAAAAAATATATATATTATCATTCTGCACTCCTTCTCTATATAAACTATAAGTGTGCGAAATTTCATACTCCTCCATCCACGCAATTTTCGTAAAAAGGGGTACAAAGTTTTTGCTTCACGTCATATACTGATGTATGTATGTTAGCTTGTTTGCTTGTTTGTTTGTGCTTTATCTATTGCTATATTAAGCATAGGAAATGTTTGAAACTTTCAAAATTCTTTCCACCCTCCCGAAGGTTTCTAGATTATTACAACCACATGAAAAAGATTTTTCTAAACCTTTCCTCACTGAAATCTTAAGAAGCCATTATGTTTTTAAAATCATTTATTCCAAAGCAACTTTTGGGCGAAGCTCCTGTTATCAAATAAATTAATAAATTTAATTGAAGTATTCACCTATGAATATATACCTACCTCACTACTCACCCAAATCGAATACATTGAATCTAATTATAGGTATTTTAAATGGTGACCAGACAACTCGGAATGAAACCAATTCAGAACCATCTCAGATAAGTCATTTAGAGTGATAAAAAAAATTTGTATAAAAAATTGGTTAAATAGGTTACCATAGGTTAGGGTTATTATTAATTTAATTTTTTTTTTCATAGCTTTTAATGACTTTTCAAGGATGTGTTGAGTTGAATTTATTCTCAGTTGACATTTAACCATTTTAAATATTTATCTATGTTAGGTACTAAATTTGATTGATTGTTAATATATAAAAACGAATGTTTTTTTGTTTGTCCTTTGGGCGTTCCTAAACTATTCATCCAATAGTGCTGAAACTTTGGCGATTTGATGCGCGCATACGTGCGTTTCTATACATAATATGTAGTGAGTTATGAAATTATTTTCTATACTATTATTCCGATTGCAATGAAATTTTGATGAGTTGTTATGCACATGCCCAGGTAAAGGGGTGGGGAAGGCGGTGAAGATGGTGGGAAAATGTGGGAGAGGAAAAAGACGTGGGAGGGAATGGGAGGCGAAGGGGGGAATGGGAATGAATGCAAAAGGATATGCAGGGAGAAACTATTTTTTCATTTAAGTAGCATTGCAAAGCATGCCGGGAACTCAGTAGTATTTAATAAATCAAAAACCAAAATTTCCAATGAAATCATAAGATTTTTAAGTAGGTACAAATATTTTCCTCCTTTTGTTCACCTTAAATATTTTAAATAACATTTTAAATTTCATAATATTTCAAATTTCAAATAAAGAAATATTCAATTTGTTCAAAGAAATGGTCACCATCTCAAAAACAAATCATTTTTCAAACTGTCTTCAGGCTGGTAGGTACCATAATATCGATTTTTCCGATTTGACAGCTCATACTAGGAAACACGATTATGCAAACTCTGGCAGAATAAAAAGGTATTATTCAACACCGCCACCATCTTGAACCAGAACCAGAATGTAACAAACAAATTAACAGACAGTTGAAATGCTAAGTGGTCGAGTTAGAACAGGACTTCACTACGCTCAGTCGATAATAATTCATCGAACAATAGACGCAGACTGGTATAAACTTTAAAATTTTTATAGCTTAATGGTAAATTTAGTAATTCATGTTCTTACAAATCCATCAACATCATTGATGATTATTGTATATACTCCTCCAATTTTAATGTCCATGTATAATGGGATGAGCTGTGAGTTGATGTACAGCTGATAGTCCCCGGCAAATACTTCAACAAGTTCTGTGAAAGTGGAGTTAGTCTGTAACTCAATGATGTTTTTGTCAGTATTCTTCAGCAATATCTCCAAATTAGTTTGGTTCAGGATATTGCCCAGAACTCTGAAAAAATTAAGTATTTTCAATTTTTCACTTACTCTTTAACCCCTATTGTGCAGCTTGAATTTAGTAAATATTTCAAAAACAAATAAAATATTGATAAGTAAAATTTACAAAATTTTAAAAAACCCCCGACACAAAAAAAGGCTGATAACCTTGAAACGCCTGAACAGATTTTCGTGAATTGTAGCTAAGAACCATCTCTATTACGTCAGCTTTCAAACAAAAAAAACTGCATTACAATCGGTCCATTCGTTTAGGAGCTACGATGCCACAGACAGACAGACAGACAGAGAGACAGACAGAGAGACAGACAGAGAGACAGACACACAGACACGTCAAACTTATAACACCGCTCCTTGCGTCGGGGGTTAAAAATTATATTTGAAATAAAAGAGAACTTGAAAATAGCAATATTTTGTACATTGGAATTTTCATTGACAATAATGAAATACATGAAAAACTTCTGAAACCTAGCTCTACACACTGTAAACTGCAGTTCACCTCAAGGTATTATTTCACCAGACTGCATATGTAGCCAACCGCGCTGTAGGCACTAACCTTAAAACTTTTTGTCTACCTACATTCCCAAAAGTTAAAATAAGAAATCTTGCTATAAATGGATGATTTATCTGTCGTATATATATATATATATATATATATATATATATATATATATATATATTTTATAAATATATATATTTTATAAATATATTTTATAAATATATTTTATAAATATATATATATATATATATATATATATATATATATGAACTTATGTTGTTGACTTACCTCACAAAAGGTAATCCTGATCTTGACTTATCATTGTGATCTTGATATCTCAGAGCTGTAGAATTTCCCGCAAGCTCTGAATCTCTGTAGAAATAAGAGACAGCTTTATTCTCTTCAATGTGAATGTTCTCCAGCCATGTTTGGTTGTAGTCGGGACACACAAGTGTTCTGTTATATAGCAGATTCAGATTTCTTTCAACTTGGATTAATTTATTAGCATACATTTGCAACGGCTCCACCATGAAACTGTCTCCTGTAAATCTGTTTTTAAAATGCATCTCACAATTGTATCCATTGAATATTCTCAACTGTCCCAATTCATCAGACGGTAAAATTGGATATGTTCTCTGTAAATAACAAAATGGGTTTTTGTGACTTTGTAAAGAGAGTATTTTAGAACTTGTGTAAATATTAGCAAACCTAACTGGCGGTACAAAAGTTATTTATGGCTTAGAACATAAATATCTTTTAGTTTTGCACTTCATGACGGTGAAATACTACAAGACTAGCTTTTGCTCGTTAAGCAATTTGACGTGTGAATGCGGATGAAGCGAGGAGTGTCTGTTTAATTAAATATATGAAGAAAAAAAAAGATGTCTTGGCAGTTTGGTAAAGAAAAAGCGAGGAGCTGCTAAAAGCAATGAGCAAAATGAACTTACTTCAAGTTTCATTTCTAGAAGTCCTGTTGAGATGAATGCGATGGCTGCCAGGAAGCATCCCACTTGGAGTCGTGTGAGGGACTTGGTCAACATCCCAAACCTGGCACAAACAGGATAAATAACCTGCAATGACATTCAATTTATTAATAATTATGATCAAATTACACACACCAAAGAGAAAAACCAATATTGAATTTTAAAATGTTTTGAGATTTGATAAAATCAAAAGTATCTTCATTAGTCTCTGGGTTATTATGCCTTCCTTCTTCTTTAGCCAACATTTCCGACAGCATTACAGTGTTCATCATCAGGGTAGATGTATAGATTGTTGTGAAGCGTGTGTTTATGATGTAGAAGTGATACCGCGTTCTAAGCATCAATCTTCTTAAGCCCGGAATTTCAGTATAATAATTAGTGAAAATAATGTGATTTTTAAGCATTTGGTTTTAGTCCAGTACTAGATAGGGACGATGGGGCTTAACTTAATAGTTGTTGGTTACTTGTCAGTTCCACTAAAACTAAACATCAAAAACCTGTGCCATTTAATATTTATGTTAATGGTTATACTAATATAATTACCCTTTTAAACACCGGTATAAGCAATAAAATAGCAATTGGACACAAAACCTGCATCTGGTCTGGTTTTATCGTATAGAACCAAAATCTACCATCCATTTTTGTTGCTTGTAATGTCCAACGGGAGCCCTGAAACATTAAGGTAGGCAGCATTTCATATAACTTATTACTTTTAATTACACTTCTGGGGCCTATTCAAATCACCTTTTGAACCATTCATAAAGTGAATGCGTTTTAATTTTACCGAAGGGTTGTAAACTAAGTTGGTTGAAAATAGTGAATAACCTGTGCTAAAATTATTGCAGAACGACTCCCGAAATTATTTTGGTAATTCTAGAGATGGTAGTCACACACACTTAGGAAACCACACAGCTTAGGAAAACAAATGCAGAAGCTCTGATTCGAAACTGGGCCTGCAATGAACCGCAGTCTAATCAAACCAATGTGGCTCAAACCGGTCTAGAAGAAAGAAATATGATAAAGTTGATGAAATTCTTTTGATGCAAGTATAATACGATTTCTTCATTAGTTTATTTAATTTTCTACAGATACGGGAATTTTTTACCAATTGGTCCAGCAGAGACCAGAAGACAGGCAGCGGTGTGAACAGAAGGAACACTCGGAAGCATCTCTTGAGATCATTGATAAACTTTTGGTCAAAGCTTCCTCGTGCATAGTCCAGCCAGTGGTCATACTTCTTTCCTTCTCTTTTCATGACCTTGCGTGATCTAATGGATACCTAAGTAAAAAGTGAAAGTCAGTATTTTAATATTCAGAAGTTATTGATTTACTATCCTTTTTTGAGTTGTTAATATCTTTTTTAATACTGACAAGTTGATTGCTAACATTTTTTACTTACATATATGCATTTGCAGGTATCTGTTATGATATTTCCTGTCGGTTTTTTGATTACATACAACTTTTTTCCTGCGGCAAAAATGACTGAAAGCAAATTATGTGTATAAAATAAGATTACAGTTGGTAGTTCATCTTTAGGGAAGGCAGCAAAATAGCCTTTGCATCTAAGCTTACGCATGAAATTAAAAACCCGCATTCAGAAATGTTTCAGAGTGCATTTGTATGTATATGCAATGCAAGAGTTCTGCTGCCTAGAATCAGTGGTACTAAAGATATGGTTGTTGGCATTACTTATGGATATGATGATCAGGATTCCTGGTGCCCCGAAGGCCAACGAGAAGCAGTCCTTGTCCCCGAAGCACTGCACTTCGGAGCGCAGCAGCGGAGAGCAGGACTTGGCGATCAGTGACCCAATGGACAGGATGAAGTAGAGCAGCGAGAAGAAGGAAGAGAGCTGCTTTTCCTGCTCCGGGAGGACAAACTGGTCTCCCCCGAACGAGGAGACGCAGGGTTTGATGCCTCCCGTTCCCAGGGCTACCATAATCAGCCCCACCATGGTCATCTCCCTGGAATAAATATACTCTTCAACTAGTGACAATTGTGACAAATCTGTTTCCTTATATAAAATACAGTAATATCAAAGGTAATAATATTGCTTCAGGTGTTGTTGGTTTAGATTATGCCAAGAGCAGGCGGGGCACAAGTCCAAGGACTCCCGGCCTGAGGGGGCCCAGGGACTCATGGTACGGAAACTTTCTTTTGTCATTTTGGTGTTTTCCTGAATGTTTTTGGCTTCCAAGAAAGGCCCCCAAACTCAGTGCAGAGTCGACCCTGCTGTGCGCCAATGGATATCAATAAATGTAGAATTTAAAATTGAGTTTTAAAAAGACAATTATTTTTGAATTCTGTTGTAGCACATTTTTTTTTAACCCATTGGCATACTGTCAGTTACTTTGGGTGGCTGCTAATATTATACATTCATGCACTGCCCGGGCAGGGCCTTAGCTGGGGGGGGGGGGGGGGGCATTATGGGGCAATGCCCTACTTTAAAATACCTGTGCCCTACGTTAAGAAATACCATCGACTTAGATAATTTACTAATAAACCGTTTGTTAGTAGTTAGGCAGCGAGAGGCGTTTAGAGATACAGTAGAATCCGTTTATTATGACTCCGCCTATATTGACCAACCGCTTAATATGACGTAATTACACAGCAAAGTTTGGTTTTCATATAAAATTGTTTATAACAAAGTCGGATAAAATGACTTCGCTTATAGTGACATGTCGCTTATTGTTACCCATTTTTAATAAATTATGTCCTAATTTCATGGAAAATTATGTCGGTTATAGTGACCGACATGATTCCTAACACCTTCGGCAGTGTTTAGGAGGGTCACGTGACGCCCGACGATGTTAAGATGCTGTTTTTCTCTGGTCACGAGTCTTAATATGCTCTTTTCTCAAGTCAAGAGTCTTAATAAGCTGTGTTTCTCTCTATTAAAATAAATACATAAGTATATACCTAACAAAAACAGGAGGTTGTTTATTTTCTACAAAATGCTTTGTATGACGTGCTTACTATGACGTGTTTGTCATTTCCCTTCGATATCATTGTAAACGAATTCCACTGTACGTAGGACAATGGGCTGCAGCACTGCTGTGTGCGATTCTACGTTTTCAACATTGACTGCAATCAATAGGCCTCAGAGGCTGTCAATGGGTCATGAAAGAATGGCAGGCATAGTGTTTCTAGCCTTTGAAAAGAAAAGAACTAAGTCAGTTGATCTAAATGAAGTATTTTTATTAAAACACAAATATCTTTGTACACATCAATTTTATACAGATCATGGATTAAATACAGGGCTAGGGGTAAGAGGGTGGAAAGGGGGGGGGGGGGGGTAAGAGCGTGGGAAGTTTACTGGAATTTGGGATTACAATATTATTATTATCATTAGAAGGGAAAGACCGGTTAAGTGGGAAAATATTTAAAAGTGGGTTCATAAAAATTATTTGCTTATTAATTATGTCAGTTTTGGTATTTACATTTTTCTCTTATTTCTAATATTTCAAAACCATTTATTTGTGATGCCTTATAACCCGTGTGTAAAATAATTTATAAATATACCCACTTTTAAATATTTTCCCACTTAACCGGTCTTTCCCTTCTAATGATAATAATAATATTGTAATCCTAAATTCCAGTAAACTTCCCACGCTCTTACCCCTCCCCCCTCCCTCTTACCCCTAGCCCTGTATTTAATCCATGATCTGTATAAAATTATAACTTCAGTATACTTTAACTCCTGAGGATGTGAGCATCGTTCACGAAACATGTAGAGCGTATATTAAATAAAAGTGATGTGTACAAAGATACTTGTGTTTTAATAAAAATAAAATAATGCCATCACAAAGTAAAACCCTCAATGAAGAAGTTTTCATTATTTTTAATTTTGTTTTTATTCTGTAATTTCAAATTATGTTTAGTACCTAATATAAACATTAATAAATGAAAAGCCATTGATGCTGCAGTTACTTTTCTGAAGTTCATTGTTAGCAATGCTCAAGAATTACCTTGTGTACAAATAATTATTATCTACCTGGTGAAAGAACACAATGTAATCCTTTAGCATTGTTAAATAACTAAATGTTTTCATCATCCAATTAAGTATTGTCTCACACATGTACAACGAAAATTGGTTTACCAGATCAGATCAAGTTATGCCCTACCTGTAATTACTACTGCCCTATCTTAAATTCAACTCTGGCTATGTCCCTGCTATGGCCCTGTGCCCGGGGACTTTATTTTACTTCAAAAGTTGATATAAAATAAAGTCACCATTGAACAACATAGAATACACAATATATACCTGGCTGGTAGACCCATTGGGGGGACGGCTGCCATTGTTAAAATTATATTTCCAACTGCGTAAACCACCGTCAGGTAAAGAATAGTTCTGTAATCAATAAATTTCTCAAAATCAATCCCAGTTAGTAATTTATCAAGTTAAAAAGTATTTTAAATTCAATAGCAAATAATAGAGTATCTAACTGTAATTTTTATCTATTCAGATCACCTTCATAATAACCTGAACTTCCCAAAGAAACTGTCCGCCAGAATAGCACCGAATATTGCGAAGAAGTACGCCATTGTCGTAAACACATGGTACACTTCGGTTGCCTCATCGTCAGAGTACAATAGTTTCTGTTTGAGGTAGAGAGCAAGGAATGCTGAAATTGATTATTTATTATTTTAATTGATTATTCACATTATTATCATAAATCAAATAATTAACTTATACCATGATTAATGTTATTATGATTTATCATTGAAGAATAAGATAATACTAATAAATCTAAATGAAACATGAAAAAGAACAAGACACAAGAACAAGAAAAATAAAAAGGTTATCATCGTAACTGAAAATCAAACACAGGATCTCTTGTCTTACCGGGACAAAAGATTTTTGTCCGACAGTTTCCTTTTTATTTTTATTTTTCTGTGTCTTGTTCTGTTTCATGTTTCATTTAGATTTGTTAGTATTATCTTCTTCTTCAGTGATATATTACATTGATTTTACTTTCTAAATTTATTAAAAAAGTTATTCCAACAAAATTGAATTATTATAATTTTTCACTGTGCTCAATTTTCCCCCATTTGTATTTGAAAATCCCTTTGACAGCTTTGATCAACTCCCCTCTAAATTCGTTTCTGAGATCTTTGTTTCTTTTTCATGTGCAGTCATAAATTTATTATTAGCACATAATAGTTCAAAAGTAATTTAATATTTTTTTTTGATAATGCTGTGTGCTTTGTTATAATATTTTTGAAAGTCCCCACATGTTTAATATATTTGTATTTTTTAAAGATATCAGTTTTGTTTATATTGAAACAGTCTGTTTTATATTTGTTCTTATTATAATATATTAGTCTTTCAACTGCTTTCAAAACAGTATTTCATTTTGGTATACATTCAAAAATAGTAAATCCTTTTCAGATTGAATGTCAACCAGGAATATTTCGAAATAAATCATGATTCTGACGGGTTCATTCATTACAAGTGACTTGATGACAAAATACCTAGGGTTAAAGAAAATTAAACTTACCCCGCATCCCCGAGTATGAAAACCTTTCACAGAATTCATTAAAAATAATCAAAAACACGGCACGTGGAAATTTCTTGACCTCCTGAAAAAGTACACAAGTAGTACAAGAAACACATTAAATAATAGTTTTATCTCACTTAACTTTATATATTTTTACTTGACTTATAAAACTATCACCTTCTTTTGTATTGGATCGTAGACCACTCCGTTGCCATTGTCCAATATTTTTTCCACGACCATTCTATGAACTCACTTTCTGGATAATATTGATAAAACTAACTCTAATGGCTAAAATTTTACATTTATATGCGCAAGATTTGGAATGAAAGATAAAAAGAAAGTCAAACAAAGAAAACGTGGCGAATGCCCGAACAGACGGGCAATCAGGTTTTCCATTCTTTATTACTAATTAAATAAATGAGAACTATTTTACTACAACAATATCATCTTTATCTAAACTTGTCTTCTCTATTTTTGCCAACTCATCACCCAAGGTTTATTAACCTCTTGAATGTCGGGTGGTATTTCGAAAAACCGCGCACAAATTACCTTGTTGCTTTCTGTTCAAATATCCATATAAAAAATTAAGGAATTGTTTTTTTGGAATTGTTTTCTGTTTACCAGATAATATATCTTGTCTCAAGTACTGACCGATACGGTGCAGTAAATGTAGTGGAGCGGGGTGAGAGGGGGGGTGTCCACTGTGCTATGGAGCGTGGGACACAGCTAGTATTTTGCCATCGCTGGAGCAGGAAGCACACTAACTTTGTGAGCGAGTAGGTATTTGTAAAATGCTTCAAAATAATGATTATAAATTATTTTAAACTGGACTATACATAGTCGTCAGGATATTGATAATAAATAATTGGGATTTCTACAGTTTAAATGCCCAAAAGACAGAAAAATGCATGGGGTTGTCGACCAACCCATATGGTTACGGACGTTATGTTTGGCATCTTGGACAGTCGAGAGTTAAACATTAAAAATATACCCTAAAAAAAAATACATAATCTAACTTTCCCTCAACTCTTGGACTATTTAGACCATTTAATCTTTCACCGGGGTGATACTGAAACTTTTGTTAGTACGTATACAATTTTGTTAATCTTCTCCCTATCCCTGTCGTGTAGATTGGCATTATTAAAGACTTTCGTATCACCTTTGTGAGAGAGCATTCACAATCGAAACATTGCTAGAAATGGCTTTAGCTTTGTTTGGTGACCATATCTGACGTCCGGCATGGTTTAACGGTAAGGCTCTTGCCTCACAATCTGAAGGTCGCGAGATCGAATCCCGAAGTGGCAAATAAATTTTAGTTGATTAATTTGTGTTATTTCACAATTAATTAGTTTAAAATAATAAATTGTATATTTGCGGCACATTCCAGAGGGGAAGATACTCTCAGTATCGCCCCGGTGTAAGACCACCATTCAAAATTGAAACGTTTTAGCCATGTTTGGTGACCAGATCTGAATAGCCAGGTACTTCCCCACCTTCCTCCTCCCCATATCCTTCCCCTCCCCAATACCTTCAACCTCACAACATACCCCAATTGGGAATGCCATTGTCTCACTGGCTCCAGACGGGAGCAGTTGGAACTCTTGTGTAGTATTCATATAAAAAAAAAATATCTGAAATGCTAGCTACTTCCTCACCCTCCTCTGGCCCATATCCTTCCCCTCCCCACTACCTTCAGCCTCACAACACACCCTAATTAGGGATGCGATAGTCTCACAGGTTCCTGACAATAAGAGCAGGTGCGACTCCTGTGCGGTAGTTACATAAAGTAAGCCATTAAGTGCAGTGTCTTCCTTTAAAGCATCTTCCATCGTCCACTCACTTTTCAGTTTGATATATTGACAGAGGAAACACTTATAGATAGTAAAAATAACAAAAGAAGATTCACATTTCGGTTTGGTGTCCAGGTACAATGTGTACAAACTACACTGAATAGAGAGAATATAACAACAAACCTTTCTTAGCTTAATTCTAGTTTTAGCTCAAGGCTACGAAAGAGTTTCTTCATCATAGGAAAGCCAAATTACGTTATAATGTTATGTATATGTGTTGTGGAGTTGAGACAGTTTAAAGACGATTATAAATAGAATGCTTGTTTTGCGCTGAATAGACTAAAACAATATTTGCTTGTTTGTTTGACCTCACTCAAAGCAAACAATGTATAACTTTAAATTGTAAAGTTATATCATGTATCCATTTTAATTATGTATTTCTGCCATGAGACTGATTTAATAATTACATGTACTCAAGGATTTTATCAAAACCAATTTATAAGTAAACAATTCCAAATGTTGATTGTATTTTATTTTAAATGTAATATTGTGTTGTTATTTGTATTTTTGTTATAAACTGATTATATTATAAACTGTGCCTGCTCTCAACATAGGAGTTCCTAATGAGCCAGAAACGGCACTTCACCCATTGGAATACATTTAATAAAGATGAATATATAATAAAAAAATAAAATAAAAGCTGTATGATTATCCGTTTTGCACAGTAACCCAGTGGCGGCTCGAACACATTTTCGGTGGTGGGGACCGTCATTTTTTTTGTGAAGATGTTGAAATCTCACTGCCAGAAAGTGCGAGTACAAGACCACATATACTATACCTATATATACAAATATTTATATATGGGTATAGTATATTATACATTAATATTTACTGTTTAAATGTTAGTGCACTGAATTTATTTTTCAGTAAAAAGTCGACTTCATTCATTTTTTCGAATATATTTTATATTTCTTACAAAAAAGATAGAAGGATAAATCACGCACCTAACCAGAAACATCAAATAGGTACATACATAAGTATGAAGTTTTTAAAATAACACACGGTAATCGTACCAACTTCGATTTAGAGCGGCTTTGGGGTTTTTTACCACGATAATGGCGCTAAAAAAAATCCACCAAACCAGAAACACCAAATAGTTATTTACATTCATAAATATGAAGTTTAACAAAAATAACACAAGATAATCGTACCAACTTCGGTTTAGCGCCTTTGAGGTGTTTTTACCACGAGAATGATACTATAAAAAAAATCCAATCAATCGATATCAAAAGTATTATTTTACTAAAATATCACATACGATTACAAAACGACTAACGCGAATTCCGGCCCGTGCATAACTGACCTTTGACCTACTTCGTTTAGAACTAAGCAAACATTCGCTGCGCTGGGGGATCACTCATGTTATCCCTACGATTCCGGAAAGATTATCCTAATGCGCGTGCGCAGATTTTAGAAATCTCATACAAAATATTTAGCGCAAATAAAAATTTCATTTTAGTAGGAAAAAACGTTTCGGGATGACCCCTAAGTGCGCAGAATGCTGTGCGCATAGTTCTAGCTAGTATGCGCCGAGTGCTGAGTTTCAAGTCCCAAGTCGCTGATCGCGTTAGTATTAGTTAGTATGCTACAAGGAAGAGAGCAGAGCGGTCGCTCGTTCGTTCGTTGAAACTTTTCAAATTTCGAGCTTAAAAATTACTCGTATTAAATATTTAGATTATTTTTCTAAATTGGTAATTACTTTTATGTTAAGAATGCATTCATTATTTTTTGTGAACACAAAAAATTGACTTTTTTTCTTGGCAGGTTTCTGAAATTTCTAGTGGGGACAGTCCCCACGGTCCCCTTAGGAAGAACCGCCAGTGCAGTAACCTATAGCCAATATTGGACAGACAAGGATCAAAGATTGGATACTGTAAGCATCTCCATTAATAAAGATAATATATAGTTACACACCCTACGATGTGTCCAAAACATCCCATCCTATAATTTTTGATAAGTTGTTGTTTTATTTTCAAGAATCCAGAATGTTTTACATTTGCTGATTTACACACTGTTTGCTGTTGAGGCTGTTGTAAGTAGGTAATTAACAATTACAGCCCTGTGCTGGAATAATTTGGAATTTAAAGATATGGTTGTAATTTACTTAACTTTATAATATTTGCCAAAGAGGTTCTTGACACTTCTTTCTTGATTTTGAGGTGGCACAATGAAGAAGTAGGCTCTACCAAAATAATTCAATGATGTTATTGTTTTGTCTGAAATTATTTGTGCAAATTATACCTGAAAAAATACAGTAAAAAAATGGATTTACCAATAAAAGATAAAATGTTATACACAGCATCTTATGAAATACAAACTAAGAAAAAATTTAAAAAGAGTGGTAAACAAAATACTAGATTTATTGTGCGCTTTAATAATTGTTGTGATGATTCACGGTTACAGCACCGTGACGATAAAAACAGCCAATAAACATATGTTCCTTATCGCTTTTCACATTATGCAAGTAGTTAGTCGAGTGGCAAGAATACTCGCTTCTTGACTGGCCGAAAACCATTCGCATTACAATCAACTACAGTACATTTATTAGTAAGTGGCGCATTGAAAGATGAACAGGCCGCGGCGCATAAGCTAATTGCAATGGATATTTTAGAAGAGGTGGAAGAAGAAATTAGTGAGATGAAAGTAAATAAACTTGGACATGAAGAGAATAATAAAAGCATAAATAAAGAATTTTAGATATATCTGCGGGTCTAATAATGAACTCTGCTAAAACAATGCATGTCAGGGTGCAGGAGCGTGTGGTGGGGGTCCTTACTCGCCTGAAAAAAATAGAAAGAAATTGATTGACTCTACTAAAGAGCTGACTAACTTACTCTACTAATATTGTGGTGTTCGAATGCACTTAGTTACTAATATACTCTCTACTCCACTAAAATACTTGCTATGTGCGAATGGCTCTTTATCATTGTAATGCTGCAGCTCATTCTTACACATTAATTAATGGTGAGACACACAAAATACGTATGACTGTTCCTCCAAAGTACTACTTTTTTGCAACTGGAATTGTGTTTTATTTTCTTTATGTATATGAGGGAGATGTATGACAATGATTGTATGTTTCCTTTGAGGGGGTGCAGACATATGTTTACCGTTTGTCTCATTTTCGACTGTTGTTATTTAGTATGTGAGAAAGAAGGAAGAGCTGCAGCATTATGTGTTTAAGAAGAAAACTATCCTTTGAGTTTTTGATTTTTGGAATTCACTCACACTTCAATATTATCATTACAACTTTATTCCTTACTTTCAAAATTATCATCACGGCTAGTTGTATTGGTAGAGGTCTACGGAGACATCACGGTGCCGTGTGTGAGAAAGGTGCAAGAAAATGATCACCTTTTCTTTGGAGGAAACAGACCTGTGTATCTCATCTTTTGAAAGAGCTGCAGCATTGTAGCGATAAAGAACGTATGTTTATTGCCTTTTTTGTCATCACGGTACCGTAACTGTGAATCGTCACAGTAATTATAAAAGCGTACATTGTCTGTATTCTGTATGCATCATCGTGGGTTAGTATTTTTAAAAGAAAATCCTTTCTTCTACACGATTTCATTGCAGTAGAATTTCATTTTGTTAAAACAATATTATAATAATTAATTATTGATAAGTGTTAGCTAAAGAAGGCATAACATAATCTTATTATTCAATGTTAATATGTACATATTGTTTTTAATCAAAATACTTATTTGGCGAATTATAGGATCAACATTGTGAAATGATTTGTGGGAAACATAATACATTTTCATAGTCACCTGTGTTGCCATGTAGACGTAATTTTCCACGGGCAAATGTGACAGGTGTATCAGTAAGACCATCAAATAATCTCCTCATAAATATATGTTGTATTATTGGCAAACTAAATTCAGAGTTTTCTTATCTTACATGAGCTTCACTCACAAAAAATGTTTGTTGTAATAATATGTTAATGATATGTAACGCAGGCCTAGACCTTCCTGATTTTTGGGAGGTAACGATTATTGATTCACACTGGGCTTTTACAGAAGTTCTCACTTATATGTGAACAATCCAGTTACAAAAACTCAAATCCCTTCTGCCGAATTCCTTTTTCTTGTAGCTTTCATTGTTTAATCACAATTATTTTTTTTTAATTTATTTGAAATACAGCATGGTAATATTGACTGCCCTGAATTATTGCAGCTCATATATATTTTTTATTTTTTTTTTATTGAATAATAAAAGATACAATATAATAAAATAATACATAATCTTATTTAACTAATTTCAATTCCCGGTTAGTAGAGAATTTATTTTTATTTTTTTTAATGTTCTCCCATAATAAGCAAATGCTTGTGTGTATGGAAGGAGGTATTATTTGTTTGGTTATTTAGGTTTTTTTTTGTTTTTATTGCTGTTTTTATTTTGTGTTTTTTTAAAGTTATTTTATAGAAAGAATAAGAGATTATTTTTTTTATTTTATTTTATTTATTTTTTATTTAAGGTTTTCAGTATATTTTTTTAATTGTGTTTTGAATTCTTGGAATCTATCATTAATAATTGTCTTATGAGCCATCTTGGTTTAGCCATTTAAAAACTAGAAAATGTTCGCAGCGCCATCATTTAATTAAACTGTACAATGTATATTACCTACCTACACAGCATTAATTAGAACATTATATCTACATATTTTTGAAACACTTGTGATATGTTTTTTAACATTGTTTACAATCGGATGTTAATGTTAATCTTTTACACATGCTGCTAATATCATGAAATAATATTGAGTTTTCATGCCACTTTCCATTTTGAAAGTCATTTTCCAGCACATTTAGTTCAATTACACACTGCTTACTCAAGCATTAGCTAACTGACATCTTTAGTACAAAGGCAGACGTCTTTGAGATAAGAGCATTTAATGTTTTATTTTTGGTTGATCAAGAATGTTTGTTACATTTAATTTACTAAACTACTACTTTTATGGGGGGATATAAAATGCTCCTGAATTCTATCTTTAGCCTAGTGTGATGATTAAAGACAAATATAAAATAGTAATATACAAGAATATTATCTGTGTATTAAAATGAGAAGTTACTATCCATCTGTTACCATGCTTGAAATAATATTATTTCTCTTTCAGATAAAGACTTTTTAGTAATTATCTGTAAATCATTAGTTTTGATTTGTTAGAATAAAAAAAAAGTGTGTCCGATAATATTTACAGTGCCGGCCCTGAGCCAAACGACGCCTTGTGCTAGTAAAAATCTCAAGGGCGCTGTATTAACCCATTGGCTTTTGTCATACCAAATTATTTTATTAGTAATAAGTATACATGTAAGCAAAAAACAAAAAGTATTTATGCTCGATTTATGAATATTATGTTTTTTTGTAACTTTATCAATAAAAAGGTGAAAAAAAACCTATGAAAAAAGACAAGGTTGTATTTGTATCCTTATTTACACATATTTTAGTATTTATTAAATTTTACTTTTTATGTTTTTCTTTACCTTACTCTAATATGTAAACAAATTTAAAGAAATTAATTCATTTGAATATATAGTTCAAAAGTTACAATAGATTTAGTACATCAAGGACGGTGTTCAATTTTTGGTACAAAATTAATTCAGTGGTGAAGGCCAATTTTTTAGCTCATTAATTCTGTGGCCAATGGGTTAATGTATGTTTTAAAAAGCACATCGGCCAAAATGCAAAACGTATTTGCATTTTCAAAAATTTTGCACAAAAAACTGTAATTTAATAGAAGTAAAATAAAACAAAAAAAGTTTTAATTGGGCATTTAATTCATTATAAAAACGTAGGCCATAGGTATTTAAAAATATGAGTCTATTAATTCAACACCCGACATGTAATTATTGTCTTCGTCCTCAGTGATTCTTCTTCTTCCGTATCTTCATCTTCGTCTAAAGATTTTATCAGTTCATCGATATCATCATATAGAATGCTGCCTCAGGCATAATATTCTGCCTCAATTTTCATCACGTGTTTGCAACAATTTTTTCCAATCAAGCCAATGGAATGCAAAATTCTTTGTAAATATTCCCGGCTACTATCAAATCCAATGTCTTCTTTGAGTACAGTTAGTAAAGTTCTTAAAGTTGGGACTTCCTTAAGCACTATTCCTCTTCCTTGACGATTCGTCTTACCGTTGATTCAGATTTACCTGTGTGTGAAAAACATTAAAATTATCATCATAGAAGATAGTTTTAAAAAAACCGCTAGATAGTATTCATTTAAAAAGAAAGAAAGAGAAAATTAAGAAAAAAATTACTTTTCTATGAGTAGAAGTTGCATAATATTATTTTTTTTTATTTAGTTGTTTCCTTTTTCCCGTGGCCTCATATGAGCTGTCAAATGGAAGTGTCAAATTCGGATTTTTAAGTATAACCTCAAATCAGATTGTAATGGTTATAATCGCTCGAAAATTGGCTAAAATCTTGTAATACTAATGAAATTAATTAAAAAACTATACCACATACCAGTAATTTCTGCAATTCGTTTGTAAACATCTTACAAATTAGATAGGAGCTTCTTGGCGCGGTATTCGTCTAGGCAGCGTTGAAAACCGCAGTATATAACTTCTCTTGCACCACTACTTATTGGCTTGTTCATTTTAATTCAATTCAAACAATCGCACAGGCAACAATGAGCGATCTTCTGGGTCGGAGTGGTTAAACATTTGAAGTTTTTAAGCTCTTAAAAAAATGTATGTTATTTTTGAAGATTATTCTAGAAACGTTCCACGCCGAAATGCAAATTATATGAAATTCCCCCGATAGAAAAAAATCGCAAAGTATGCTCCGAAAATTATTAAAAACAAGTCTATTTCTATTATTTTACAAGTTATATTTGTGAAAAAATTCACAATGTTTCTTTAAATGATACGATGCCTTCCACGAGATTTTTGCTCTATTTTAAAAGAGTCACGTTTTATTAAGCATTTTCACAATTTTCGCTTCAATTTTATCATTTAAAATATAAGCGCTCTCTGTCCAACTTTCGTAATTACATATATCTCCATCTTCTTCTTTTTGTGCGGGGAAGCGCTGCCTTAAATTCAGACCATCATTGAAAAAAATACATTTAATACTTCGATTATAGAATCCATTGAGTGACTACAAAGGTATATTTTTTTAACACTGTTTTGGGGCTTTTTCATAGAAATAGTTAATAAAATTATGAACAATTATGTTACTTGTAAACGGTTTGTTTGTACGTAACTGAACAATACCAACAACAATAATTGAAGATGTCCACTGAAGAATCCACATTAGTATTCTGGTCAATGAGGAATGCATATTTTTATGGTAGTTAATCCCAGAATTGCTGCACTAATAAAAACCTGACTTCTAGTAATCTGGTATTGGTGAAAACTTAAAAATAATATGCAAAACTAACGAAATAGAAACATAAAAATGATAAAAACGTGTACATTGCGTTGCGAAAATGCCTTTTGCCTTTTTTCTTCTCCTTTTGATTTAAAATCTTACGAAAGGCTTCTTTGATATATCATGTACATTTTAAAAATAAAACTTTTCCAATTATTTTGCCAAAACTTTAAGTTGACAAAATAAAGTTAAATACTTTACCTACACATCATCATTTAAAACAAAAATAAATAAAATGACACACATCCGCACTAGACATTTAATACTTTTGATAAAAAAATATTATTCAGTTTGGTTGGGTATTTTACCTTCAAATCCAAAATTAAATTTGGTGTGAAAAAGGCTGAAAAGAAAACTGAAAAAAGGCTCAAAAAAGACTGCCCAGCCCCTCTTCTTAAATATCTAAACAAAATATTGAGGTCTGAAAAAAACATGTTCTGCTTACAATGATCTATTTATTATATTTTTTTCAAATCTTCTCTGAGGTAGTGAAAAAGTCACTAACCGCCACTGTTACCTCGATTACGTGCTTCATGAATATGTTTGATTATTGTACTACAATTTCTTTATGCGATAATATCTGCAATAAGTAATTTTTTTAACAATTTTTTTCACAGATTAAGTGATGTATATATTCTTTAAACAATATTAAGTCACACCCGTTTGAACTCTTGTCACAATGGACATTGTAACAATTCAGCAATTAGCGCCATTTTTAATTCTTTGATTCCATGCATTCTTTTTTCATTTGAATAAATTTTGATCAACCGTGAAGCGTAACAGCATGACCATGGTGGCTGACAGCTGATCAAACATTGAAATGGGCCGAGAATAAGGAGATAATAAATAAACAGTTAATTTAACAACCTCAAAAAAATTTTTTTTTTTCAACAAAGGTAAACATCCCCAGATTATGAATAACCTGACAATAATTTGAGAATCACAGAAGGTGGAAAAGATGTGTCATGTGTCATGATGGATGTCCTCCATCACTTGTGTCATGATGGAGGATCCAGAAGCGATGCTAAACCAGCCACTGACCTCTTGTAAACACCTGGGGCGTAGTAAGTTATTTATATTAAATTATCTTTTGCACAGAATGGTGACATGATAATAAACCTAATGATCTAAAGTGTCGTCAATTTGCAAGATTTCTATGTATTTTTTGTCAGATATCACTATTTGCTTCTGTTCTATGGTTGGTTCCGGGTCTTGGCACTCATCCAGCAGATCCGCATGTCTCTCGTGGCGCTTGGTGAGAAGGTAGAAAACAAACGTCGCCACGAACATCAGACACGAAAAGAAGAAAAAATGGTACACCTAGAAGAGAAACAATTATTTCACATTATTTTTAATTGAAATGCACTGAAAATTGTTTGATAAATCCATTCGACATTATGGTTCATAAAAATAGTGGCTTAACCACTTGAGAAATGACTACACAAATGTAGGGAGGTGATTTAAAAAAATCAAAATAAATTATAAAATTTAGAGAATTCATTTTTTTTTATAAAACCTAAAAAGAAAGGGTATACAGTGAAACGTGGGTATATTCGTTGTAGAAATGTCCTTAATTTTGAAAGAATTCAATATTTAGAAAACACATTCCTTTTGTGTGGAATTAGTAGCAAAAATGTCACTTTCCTTTTTATGCCGTGTATACAATAAAAAAAATATAAATAATTTTTAAACTTTAAACTGTCAATGAAAAAATCCCCTCAATTAGTTGTAACAATTTGACAATTTTTAGGATTTTATCCAGAGAATCACGTTAAAAACATTTGAGGCAAATTGAGAAAAATTGTTTTTTCTCCTTTTGATGAAAGAATCACATATCTCAGTATTAAAGAAAATAATAATTAATGGGCTTTAATAATGTATGGGCTCCCTGGTCAGATCCCTTTAGAGCAGGACTGGCCAACAACCAACAACTGATTTGCAATTGCGGTCTGATTCCGACATGTGGTTTGCAATTTGTGGGTAACAGAATATCAAAATTCATTCCCAGTTGTGATTGTAGTTTTGAACAAAAAATCAGTAAGTTTTTAACCTGTGCGGCCCTTGGTAAATATTAGGTCGTCAATGCGACTCGTGGTGCAATTTGGGTTGGCCAGACCTGCTTATTTTTACATTAATTCCACACAGGAGAAGATCTTTGAAGTTTCTGTGTGGAGGGTGTTTTTGAGGAGAGGAAGGAGTGAACATGGGACTTGAAGAGACCCGTGTTGCAGGATGGAGGGAACACAGAGGCTGGAAAATCGCTCCACAGCCGAGCCGTCTCAAGAATGAGTTGTAGAAAGGACCCTTTCTCATGAGACAAATGTCAACCGTGTACATGTGCTGGACGCGTATTTGGCGTGTTTCCCAACTATGCACTGATGCCGAGGGGATCAATGGCTCTAGATCCTCGGAACATTTTCTATTGAAATACTGGTAGAACAAGGACAGCATTCCCACCCGACGCCTGTGTTATAAAGATTGCAATCCGTTTGTTAAGATGGGAGAATCTATCAAACGAACCGCCCGTTTCTGAACAGTCGAGGATTTTTATCAGGTATTTTGGGGCTCCGGACCAGAGGCAACTGCCAAATTTAACCTTAGGACACACTTGCGATTTTTTACAGGGTCAGAAGTTGTGTACCTACTGTTTAAGTATCTGCGGGTCCTGTACTGTATACCCAGTTTCTGAGACTCTAACTTAACTCTGACTTCGATGGAGCCCCCGTACCTGAGCTGGTCACCTACGATGGGTTGTTTCAAAAAATTTGACGGATTCATCAAATATTTAAAATTAATTTTCACATTCTGTGTAAGATCAATTCAAGTTTTGTTATTATATCGTTATAGGCCAGTTGTTTTATAAAACTGAAATATTCACAGAACTTGAGTAAAACTCACACAGAACGTGAAAATTGACTTAAAATGTTTGATGAATCCATCAAATTTTTTGAAACAACCAACAATCTAGAGTTACACCATGTATATTAATGGAGGGCCTGTTCAGAAGATTGCATCCGTTGCTGGTGACTGTAATGTTGTTAGGAGGCTGTAATGGAATCTGACATTTGTAGTTAGTAATGTCCTTCCGAAGCTTGAAGGGTTAAACTTACTTGTCTATAGCCCGAGCCGACCCTCGTGACGATGATGATGAGAAAGTTTCCAGTAGCATGAATGAACAGCCAGTATGCCTGAAGAACAGCCTTCATGCTCTCAGGGGCTTCCTTGAAGGCAAACTCTAGCCCTGTGATGGCAAACATTAACTGTAAATTTTCAAAACACATTACTCACTTTCGTCGTTTAAATAAATGTTTAACAAGGGGTTGTCATTTGTTCTGGCCATAGATAATGGAAACAAGAGAGAGAAGGATCATGAACCAAATCATTATTAGTATGAAACTAGGCCGACCCACAGCAGCCTTTGTTTCTACCAAAACACCATTCAGGAGATGGGCAAGGGTGAAGCCGCCCCGGGAACCATTAATTGGCTAATCAACACCTCTGCCATAGGTCATCTCAAGTAGTTCACTACATTTGGTAACTTAGCAGCCCGGGACAACGGGGAGAAGTTTGTCCAGGTCTTGATGACAGACGTGTGGGCCGAATCGGAAGAGGCCAATTGAGGAAGATCTTTTAGCCTCTCCAGTCGGACTCTCCCATCAAAAAACGCCTAGCACCGCAGTGAGAGGGATGGAAACACCGACCTCCAGGTTCCTACCCATCAATCTTAGCTTTTTCCTTCCCAGAACGTCCTCTCCTTTCTTTACTTAAAATGTCCCTCCACACAATATCCCCAAAGATGGATTCAGGCTGTGGAGTTAAGCTTTTCCACTCCAAGCCTTTTGTTTTTGTTCCACCTGCTCCTTGCCAAAGTTGCGTTTTTAAATTTTAGTTTTTTTTTTTCATAAATAAAATTAATTTTATTTAAAAAATAATTGAAAAGGCCTAGTACAAAGTGGCCTTTTCGACACACATCGCTTTATTTTTTTAGACTTGATGGGATTGAGGACTGTTTCACTAATACACAATCAAGCTATAGAAAATATAAATCACAAATAATTCATGAAACAAGTCTTTGCATGAAAAAAAAACACGATAATGCACAGTTGGGGATAAGATGTTGACAACAGAATGGTGCAATAGTTTATTTTCGTAATATCAATACAGTGAACCCTCTTAAGAAGTTCCCGCTTTAGAAGTTTTGTGGCTCAAGAAGTTTGGTTTTTTCGGTCCCTCGGCCCGAAATTGGCCCAATTTGTCCCACATATAAGGTTTTCCTGCTTAAGAAGTTTGTTTTTTCCAGTCCCTTGGAAAACTTCTTAAGGGGGTTTCACTGTACCTGCGGTGAGGCGCAACCCTAAACAAAATTCATTCAACCATCGACCATAGCAGGTACTAAAGATTGTGCGATTCTAGAATATATATATTATTCTAGAATAATACATATATATTTTAGAATAGTACGTCTTCGAGTGACGCTCGACATTAGAGTGCAAAGGGTTAATGTAAAAAAAACGCTTCATTGGCCCCATCACTTTGATAATCTGTGCAGATTTTTCATTGCTTGGCGACAGTCTGCGTACTTCCATGCCATATCTCCCGTCGTTTCTATTATGGATGAATTATTAATACAATAAATGTAAAAAAAAATTGTCAAGTTATTAATTTTATTACCTCTGCTGTAGCAATGGTGATCATTTGAGGCAATACCCACAACATGGATACAGAATTTGGCTCTGTCACTGTCACCAGCTGGGCATTCTGAAATGTATTATTATTTATTAAACAAACAGACTTTAGTCACCGATTTCTCAGCTTTTAGAAGTAAAAAAAGTAAGATGACATTAAAAAACGTATTGTTTAACATGTCACCTCTGGCTAGAGCTTTAGGCCAGTGCGCTTGTACCACCACTTGGTGTGCACATCAGGCATTACAAAAAAAAAAAAAAATATATATATATATTAATTTTTCATATCGAATCAGTTTTGTATGAACCTTTAATGGCTGACGTGGGAGTCTGTCAGATGGCATGCTTATATTTAATCAAATATTTCCGCTTAAAATTCTGATTTTTTCATGTTTGTACAAAATGTTAAAGGCAGTAGTAACTAATCAGTAAATTAATATGTGAAGCAAAAACTTTGTACCCCTTTTTACGAAAATTGCGCGGACGGAGGTAGAAATTTCGCATACTTATAGTTTATATAGAGGAGTGCAGAATGCAAATATTTTTTTAAAATTGCGCATAAAAATACATAAAATCATAAAAAAAACATTACAATTACGGTCGAATTTCGACCATTGGACCACCACTAGTACATAATAAAACCCGTCCCTCGGGTGGGTCATCAGCAAAGTGGAACCTACCAACCCCTATTAAAAGTTAAAGGTTAACTTCTTATATTTGAAATGAAGTGAAGAACACAAAACTTCAATTCTCTCAAAAGAAGGTTACGAAATAGGAAGCCGATGCATCTGAAAAAAGTTTTTTTCTAATTTTCTTTAAATAAATCGAAAACCAAAATTTTCTCTGAAATCGTAACTTTTTTAAAGTAGGTACTTACATAATTACTTGCCTAGTTATGAAACTTAAGCCTCGCTTACATTGAGCGAGTTTACAAGCTACTGGTCGGTAAATTTAAAAGCGGGCAAATCGGCGAGTGCGATTGTGATGATGACACATAAAACATTCCACCCACGCAGTCAGCTAGCAAAAAACTGAGCTAAAATAAAGACTCCCGCGCGAACTAATTCTGTCAACATTTTGTAGAAAACTGAGATATTCGCAGCTAGCTCACCGCTAGTGGTTAGCAAAGTTGACCCCTTTCAACTTTTTTCGTAGATTGTTCACAATCTGCTTGTTAGCTAATAATATGATCACACTGAGCGAGTTTACAAGCAGATAGTGAATTCTAGTTTACCAGCAGAAAGTGAAGGCTAGTAGCTTGTAAACACGCTCAATGTAATCGAGGCTTTAGGTATTTTATCTAACAATTTTAATTTAAAATCAAGAATTATACGATTTGTCCAAAGAAATGTTCACCATTTCAATGTCAATTCTTTTTACTAACTTTCTTCTTGCCGATAGGTACCATAATCTGACTGTATTAATATGCTAGTGTCTGTACGGTTGAAATTTAAGAAACCGACTTCGAGTGAATCTCTGACGCTGCGCTTTATGCCAAACCATCTTCGTAAGTGAAGTTTGTTACAAAGCTGCTGTCGTAACCCGGGGAGTGAGTTTTTAACTGCTAGTATTGATTACTCCAATTTGACAACTAGTACCAAGAACCATGATCATGCAAACTCGACGGGATGAAAAGGTAGTATCAAATATGGCCACCATCTTTAACCAGAATATAACAAACAAATGTATAGACCATTGAAATGCCAAGTGGTCGAGTTAAAACAGGGCTTCACCACGCTCAGTCGATAATAATTCATTGAACAATAGACACATACTGGAATAAACTTTAAATGTTTCATAGTAATGATAAAGTTAGTAATTCATGTTCTTACGAATCCATCAACATCATTGATGATTATTGTATAAACTCCTCCAATTTTAATGTCCATGTATAATGGGATGAGCTGTGAGTTGATGTACAGCTGATAGTCCCCGGCAAATACTTCAACAAGTTCCGTGAATGTGGAGTTAGTCTGTAACTCAATGATGTTTTTGCCAGTATTCTTCAACAATATTTCCAAATTAGTTTGGTTCAAGATATTGCCCAGAACTCTGAAAAATAAAGTGTTTTACTACTACCTACTTACGCTGTTTGTCACATGCTTTGTCGCTTTTGTTCGTTTGTGTGCAAAAACTAAACATGTTGAGTGAATGGTGTATTTGTAAACATCCACAACAGAATATTGAATGACTTCCTGGAGTTTTCCGGACAAGAAGAATTTAAAAACAACCTTTTTGACCAATTTCATTACAATATTTATGTACGGAAGTGCTGTTGAAATCTCAAATAATTCAAAAATAAGTCAAATGTAGTGCTTTCGATTTTGTAATATTAGAAACAAAATGCCATGCTTCACACGGGTTGTGTGCTACCTCAAATAAATTGCCTTAAAATCATCCCAACTCCCTATGTGTAATCAAAAAGTGGTTTAATTACTGAGCAAACAAAGCTAAGGAATAAACAATTTCATTTGTAAAAAAATATGGTTTTTAATACAGCTCTCACTAATCTGCTACCCCAAAAACCAGGCAAGTGTCCAATGAGTGAACAGGTATTTCCTAAAAACAAACAATCTTACAAATCTTACACTTATCTTACACACTCAGTTACTCTGCCGCTGTCTAAACGGCTAGAGACCATTTAACCATCACCAGGGTAAAGGTGGATTTATATTTGTCTGACGTGTGGTGATGTTATGCTTCCGAACGGTATCGGTTTCATACATTTATTTATTTATTTATTTATCAAAAGTATACAATACAGAATATAGTATATTATATAAAGCATTGTACTCCCAGGAGTTAATAAACTCATTGCGGGAATGATACGCATTACATGAAACATATAGCTGTATGTATTAAATGGACATATGATGGGGACATACACAACATTATTATTTCAGATAGTCATTAATAAGATGAAGTTTGAGCATGTTAGTTTGGGTCTTTTTACATTGACTTGCACGTTTGATCTCGTTGGGTAGTTGATTATATTTTGTGTGAGCTATGTATTCTAGGGATCTTAGTCCATATTTTGTTGATTTGATTTTTGATATAAGAAGTTTGTTGTGATTTCTTGTGTTGTGTTGGTGTACGTCGCAATTGTAATAGAGTGTAGTGTTGGAATGTGCCGAGTGTTGAATTACTTGTAATATAGTTTTAGTTATTTCAAAAGTGGGAATGGTATTAAAAGGAAGTATTTGGGTGTTTCTGTAGATATCTTTGACATGTGTGTCCCAAGGTAGACTGAAAATATTTCGCAGGGCTCTATTTTGAACGACTTGGACTTCTGAAATCATTTTTTTTGTAGCAAATCCCCAAATTCCGGCGAGATATATTAGATGTGAGTGAATCATAGCATGGTAAATCGATTTTAATAGAGAGGGAGGAAGTAACCCGCGAAGTCTATATAAAACACCAGTTATAGGAGTAATTTTGGATAGAACATGTTTAAATTGGTGATTCCATGTGAGTTGTGAATCAATGAAAAGGCCAAGATATTTTGTAACATCAGCCCTTTCAAGGCGGTTATTATCAAGACTTATATTAAGACTTACATTTTTTTTATTTGCAAACAGTATGTAATGTGTTTTTTTTATGTTTAGGCTAAGTTTGTTTAGTCGCAGCCAGTTTGCCAGGCAAGCTATATCCCTTTCCATTTCCTTTTCAAGTTCGTTTAAATCATTATTGTGATAAAGAATCACTGTATCATCTGCATAGAGTTGTATTGTACCCTTAAGTCCCCATTTAGCAATATCATTTATATATATTAAAAATAGTAATGGTCCAAGTACGGAGCCCTGAGGCACGCCACATTTTATCGTTCCCATGCTGCTTGTCCCTTTTCCAACAAAGGTCTGACAGTGTCGGTTAGAGAGGTAGCTACACAGTAACTTCAGGGGAGTGCCTACTATGCCTAGGTGTTCTAGCTTCTTTAGTAGTATCCCATGGTCAACCGTATCGAAAGCCTTTTTTAAATCTATAAATAAGCCTGCAGCGTGCTTACCCTGGTCTATATGCTTTTGGAGGGCGTATACAAAATCGAAGGCAGCACATTTTGTGTTAGATTGGTTTCTGAATCCATACTGTTGGGATGCGAATAAATTGTTTGATAAGAGATATTTAGTGAGCCTAAGCTTAATAACCTTTTCAAAAACTTTAGAGAAGACAGAGAGGATGGATATAGGACGATAATTAGAAGGATTTTTTTTGCAATCATCTTTGTAAATCGGAATTATTTTTGCTATCTTTAGTTGATCTGGGAAGATTCCACTATCCAGGGATTGATTAATAAGAAAAACAAGGTGGTCAGCTAATATATCTTTGCAAAAGTTCAGGTACACTGGTGTAATTCCATCTAAACCTGGAGATGCATTAGACTTTAGTTGAGAGATGATACTGAGAACTTCTGTTTTATTTGTTTTGGCCATATATAAGGACTGGATTGCTTTTTGGTCCGTGTATATAGTGATAGAATCATCTGGATATGATGCAATTGTAGCTGCTAAGTATGATGAGATTTGTATTAGTGTACTGCAATGTGCCGTGACGCCTTGTGTTGTGTCGAATCAGATCGGCGTAAAAGCGGTGGAGGTGGGGGAGCGAGGGAGCGGCCGCGTCACAACAGAATTGATTCAAAATATCGTCAGAACACGACCTGTAGATGAGAATGCTAGCCATCACGTCAGAGCACATGACATGACATGTCATGCAAATATTAAAATCCACTTTTAATTATCGTTGGTTTAGGACACTATGGTTAGTTCAAGTATTTAGTAATTGTTGCGTGTGTTTCTATTTTTTTCATTCTACCACATTTTTTTGTTTGAACAAGTTTACTAAATTAAGTAAGCTTGTTTTTGTTTGAACAAGTAATAAACTTCTGGCAAGCATAAACATGATACCCTAACTTTAAGGCGCGATAGTACCCGCTCAAAAAGAAGAACATGGAGAAATATGTAAATACAAATGTTAGAGGGAGCGCGCTAATATTAAAAATGATAATTTTTAAGCAAAAATTGTGAAAATGTTTATTAAAACACAACTTGTTTAAAATGGAGCAAAGATTTCGTCGGGAATGTCTAAAATAGCATTAAAGAAACACTTGAATTTTTTCGTACATAAATCTTGTAAAATAACTGAAAAAAACGTGTTTATAATAATTTTCAGAGCATACTTTGCGATGTTTTTCTATCGAGGGAATTTCATAAAATTGCCATTTCGGCGTAGGGAATGTATAGATATTTTTTTCAAGAATAGCATATATTTTTGAGCTAAAACTTAAACAGCCTTACTAAAAAACCTTGTGAAAATTTTATTCAATTGATAAATGGCTGCGGATGTGAAAACATTACCAATTAAAAAAATGACAAAAAATTGTTCATGGAAAGATATAAACATTTCTTACACAGCCAGAGGGGGTTGTTTATCTATTTTGTTCGCTTGGTTTATTAATAATTTCTGAACAAATTTTGGAATTTTTCCAACGTATTTTAAATGTATTGTATATTTCTTATTTTTGAAGATGTCGTAAAAACAAGCACAACTATTTTAAAAACTAGATAAAATTACCTTTTAGATTTTTGTATTTGAAATATACTTTTTAAAGCATTTAAAAATTGCCATATTTCAGCTTCAAACATGGAAAAATGTTAAAAAAAACTTACCACAAATATTTTTAACCAAAATTTACAGAAATTAAAAAAATACAGAATCAAAAAACACAGCCCTTTTATTTAATGAATTGGGAAGAAAACTGTCACCTCATTTTTTCTCATTCATACAATAATAAAAAAATTTTTGAAGTTTGCTTTTAATGCCCAAAAAATAAACTGGCATTTCAGATGAATTTCTTGCATCTCTAAAGAGGTTCATTTCTTTGATACGTTTAGATATTTGGGTTATAAAAAAACCTCATTTTCAATAAATATTAGGCGATTCCACATAACAGTAATAACTTTTTCGAAATTCCAACGTTTTAGGTAGTTTTCGTGTAAAGAAGTTGAATTTTTTTATGGAAAAAAATAATATTCTTCTATGGAAAAACTTTTTGGTATGGGAAAAAAGTTTGGAATTTCGAAAAAAATTAGTTATCTTTATTACTTCTACCATTATGTAGAAGTCCCTCCTGAAGTTTGTGCCTTTACCCTGTATGTGCCTGAATACTTCAGCCGTAATCGTCACCATGACTTATTCAAGTTAACACACGGTGGAACAGATATTCTAGCACACTATTGAGTGACAAAAGCTATGCTTTTGCTATCGAATGAAATTTCTAAAGAAGTGGATGAATTTAATTACTCTTTCAATAACTCTCAACTTTTTTGTATACTTCTTATCTTCCCAGATGATAAAATAAGAAATCTTGTAGATACTGTAAATGAAATTTGTAGATACTGTAATCTGTATTATGAATATTAATGAACCTATGTTGTTGACTTACCTCACAAAAGGCAATCCTGATCTTGACTTATCATTATGATCTTGATATCTCAGAACTGTAGAATTCCCCGCAAGCTCTGAATCTCTGTAGAAATACGAGACAGCTTTATTCTCTTCAATGTGAATCTTCTCCAGCCATGTTTGGTTGTAGTCGGGACATACGAGTGTTCTGTTATATAGCAGATTCAGATTTCTTTCAACTTGGATTAATTTATCTGCATACATTTGTAGGGGCTCCACCATGAAACTGTCTCCTGTGAATGTGTTTTCAAAATGCATCTCGCAATTGAACCCATTGAATATTCTCAACTGTCCCAATCCATCGGACGGTAGAATTGGATATGTTTTCTGTAAACAACAAAATGAATTTTTATGACTTTGTAAACAGACAGTATTTTAGTACCTATGTAAATATTAGCAAACCTAACTCACAGTACAAAAATTATTTACGGCTTAAATAATTTCTCTTAGGGTTTATGTCATTTTATGTGGCTGTGTGGAGGGTCTTTTTAAGGAAATGAAGGGTTGTTCTGGGAAGGTAAAAGGTGGGGTAAATGAGGGGTGGGTAGGGATCTGGGGTCAGTGTGTTGGACCGGAGTCACTTTTTTAGCCGATTTTTTTGCCAATTGTGTCACAGGAACCCGTTGAGCTGGTACTAAAATTGATCCTGACTAAAGTATCCTTCCTTTCAGTCTCTCAATAACATAATGCATCGCACCACACACATGTTGGGTGTGGCTTGCTGTTAAAATCTGGGCGCAATGTGATAGGATGGGGCGGGATGGGATGTGGGATAGTAACAATATTCTTCGTAGTTTTTTTTCGGGCTGTTTCTTGTTTCGCAGACCCCTGAGACTGACTCACCGAACCCCTGGGGTTCGATCGAACACAGGTTAAGAACCACGGTTGTTGACTATTTTACTTGATCAACAAATCTGCCTCTTCATTCCCTCAAATTCCTACTTGAGATGGAATCCATTGTAAACATAAGAAATTCAACTTTCTGCCGTAGCCGTATTATATACTCTACAATATTGTAGACTATTTTCGTGCAGGCAACTTCCTTTGAAATACTTTTGATGTTTTAAAGCACATTTTTAGAATCACTTAATATTACAATTTGATTCCACTTATTTTTAATTGCATACTCCACTGCTTCTTTGATTGCTATCAATTCTGCATTCATAAGTGCGATTTTTATTCAGTTTTATTTGACAAGAAAAACTGTTTTGTTAAGAGAAAAAAGCTACTAAAAGCAATGGGTAAAGTGAACTTACTTCAAGTTTCATTTCTAGAAGTCCTGTTGAGATGAAAGCCATGGCTGCCAGGAGGCATCCCGTCTGGAGTCGGGTGACGGACTTGGTCAGCATCCCAAACCTGGCACAAACAGGATAAATAACCTGGAACCACCTTCAATGTATTAATCATTATGATAAAGTTACACACACCAAAGAGAAATTCCAACATTGAATTTGGATATGATTTGAGATTTTCACGGCCAAAACTATCTATTAATCGCCATTTTTCAAGACCAAAGCAATTAATTTTTTTCATTTTGTCTTTGGTTTAATATGCCGTATTGCGCTTCCTCCTTCTTTAGCCAATGTTTCAGACAGCATTGCAGTGTTCAATCATCAGGGGATGTGTAGATTGTTGTGAAGCATATGTTCACGTGTGTAGAAGTGATACCGCATTGTAAGCATCATTCTTCTTAAGACCAGAATTTCAGAATGATAATTAGTGAAATTAATGTAATTTTTAGCATTAAATTTTAGTCATATATCGGATGGGGTAATGGAGCTAAACTTTATTGTCATCGGTATCAGGTACTCGATGGTTACACCAAAACTAAAAGCCAAAAACAGTGACATTTATTTAATATTTATGTAAATGGTTATACTATTGTAATTACCTTTTGAAACACTGGTATAAGAATTAAAATAGCAATTGGACACATAACCTGCATCTGGTCTGGTTTCACTGTGTAGAACCAAAATCTTCCATCCATTTTTGTTGCTTGCAATGTCAAACGAGAACCCTGAAACAACAAGGTAGGTAGCATTTCATATTATGTATTACTTTTAAATACATCTCTGGGACTTATTCAAATTATCCACAAAGTTAGGCGCACAACATTTTCTAGCCCATAACGATCATTAAAAGAGATTGAATCTTTCGTAAAGTGAATGTGTCTTAATTTTACCGAATGGTTGTAAAATAAGTTGGTTGAAAATAGTTAATAAACCGTGCTAAAGTCTTAGCAAAACAACTCCCTATATTCTTTTGAAATTTTAGAGATAGTAGCCCCACACAAAGCTTAGAAAAACCGTGGTCTTATCACAACATTTATCATTCATTTGAGTATAATGTGATTCTTTCGGTAGTTTATTTCATTTTCCATAGACGCAGGTATTGTTTACCAATTGGTCCACCAGAGACCAGAAGACAGGCAGCGGTGTGAACAGAAGGATCACTCGGAAGAATCTCTTGAGATCATTGATAAACTTTTGGTCAAAGCTTCCTTGCGCATAGTCCAGCCAGTGGTCAAACTTCTTTCCTTCTCTTTTCATGGCCTTGCGCGACTTAATGGATTCCTAAAATTAAAAAGTGAAGGTCAAAATTTTAATACATATACTGTCCTTTTTTGAATTGTGAATATCATTTTTAATACTGATTGCTAACATTTTTACTTACATAAATACATTTAAAGGTGTCTGTTATGATATTTCCTGCCGGTTTTTTGATTACGTACAACTTCTTTCCGGCAGCAAAAATGACTGAAAGCAAATAATGTGTATGTGTATATAAATAAGATTATAGTTTGTTGTTCATCAAAAGGTAAGGCAGAGAAATAACCTTAACAACTAGGCTAATGTATGAAATGAAAAACGATTTGGTATGTTTTTAGGTTTTCACGGCCAAAAAGTATTTTTGTTATTGTTTTTGGGGTGTTGAGTATGAGTATTGGGTATGAGTCTCATCTGCCCTGATGATGGACACTGTAACGCTGTCCGAAACGTTGGCTAAAGAAGGAGGTAGCAAAACACGGCATAACACCCCAAAAACAATAACAAAAAAAAAAAAAAAAAAAAAAAAGAAAAACGATTTGTTTTATGGTGCATTTGTATACACAATGCAAGAGTTCTGCTGCCTGGAGTCAGTGGTACTAAAGATACAGTTGTTGTCATTACTTATGGATACGATGATCAGGATTCCCGGTGCCCCGAAGGCCAGCGAGAAGCAGTCCTTGTCCCCGAAGCATTGCACCTCGGAGCGTAGCAGCGGAGAGCAGGCCTTGGAGAGGAGCCCTGCGATGCACAGGATGAAGTAGAGCAGCGTGAAGAAGGAAGTGAGCTGCTTTTCCTGCTCCGGGAGGACAAACTGGTCTCCCCCGAATGAGGAGACGCAGGGCTTGATGCCTCCCGTCCCCAGGGCCACCATAATCAGCCCCACCATGGTCATCTCCCTGGAATAAATATACTCTTCAACTAACTGGATACAGTGAACATTTTGCGTTTTGTAGTTGTGACAAATCTGTTCCCTTTTATAAAATACTGTAACAAAAGTGATAATATTGCTCCAGGTATTTTCGGTTCACATTATTTCCAGTTCCGTCTTTATCCTAAGGGCATGTGGAGAACGAGTCCAGGGGCTCCCGGCTCAAGGGGGCTCCGGAACTCACAGTGTAGAAACTGTCCTTGGTGTTTTTGTTAGTTTCAGGCTTTCAAGAAAGGCCCCAAGCTTAGAGCAGGGCCCCAAACTCAATGTTGGTTCAGCCCCGCTGTACACCGACTTGCCAAGGCTTTTTTTTTTTTTTACATGAGCTCCACACAGGAGGCCCTGAGGAAAATAATTTTCCTCAGTGCCAATGTAATCTTTGGGGATGCTGTGTGGAGGGTTTTTTTAAGGAAAAGAAGGGAAGAAGAGTTCTGGGAAGGAAAAAGGTTTAAGGGGTGGGTAGGAATCTGGGGTTCAGTGTGTCCTGGTCATCATCCGCCTTCAAGACCTAGACAAACTTCATCCCATGAACCCGGGCACCCCTGCTAAATCACCAAACGTAGCGAACCACTTGGGGTGACCTATGGCAGAGGTGTTGGTTATCCAATAAAGGTTCCCGGGGCGGCGGTACCCATTCCCGCCTCCCAAATTGAAGGCTGTCAATAAATTTAGAATTTAACTTTAATTTTCAAAAAGACAATTATTTTTGAATTCTGTGGTAGGAGCATGAAATAAACAAAATATGTATTTGCCTTTTCTCAAGCCTTACTGTATAAATTCTCTAAAGAATAATTTTTAACAGCACTACAAATCAAAACAAAAATTATTTGTAGTTAGGCACAATCTTGTTAACCCATTGGCATACTATCAGTTCCTTTGGATGGCTGCTAATATTATACATTCGTGTACTGCCCGGGGACTTTATTTTATTTTAAAAGTTGATTTGCCAACAATTTGAACAATATGAAGTACATAATATATACCTGGCTGGTAGACCCATCGTGGGGACGGCTGTCATTGTTAGAATGGCATTTCCAACTGCGTAAACCACGGTCAGGTAAAGAATAGTTCTGTAATGAATAATTACCTTAATATAAATCCCAGTTAGTAATTGATCAAGTTAATTCATATTTTAAATTCAGTAGCGAATAAAAAAGTATCATTTATCTATTCAGATCACCTTCATAATAACCTGAACTTTCCAATAAAACTGTCCGCCAGAATTGCACCCAATATTGCGAAGTAGTACGCCATTGTTACAAACACGTGGTACACTTCGGTCGCCTCATCATCGGAGTACAACAGTTTCTGTTTGAGGTAGAGAGCAAGGAATGCTGAAATTTACCATTTATTCAAATTATTATCATAAATCAAACCATTAACTAATACCTCGATTTATTTATTAGAATTAATCATTGAAGAAGAAGAAAATATTTATAAATCTAAATGAAAAAGAACAAGACAGAGAAAAATAAAAAGGTAACTATCTCAAATTGGAATCGAACCCAGGATCTCTTGTCTTACCAGGATAGTAAGTCAGTGTAGTGTTTGTTGTTTTATTTTTCTGTGTCTTGTTTCGTTTAGATTTTTTCGTATTATCTTCTACTTTAATGATATTTACATTGATTGGTATAATCTTCTAAAGTTATTAAAAAACGGTGTTCCAACAAAATTGATTTATTACAACTTTCCCCATTTGTATTTGACAACCCATTAGTTGCTTTTATAATTCCGTGACGATTTACGATTATGGTACCATGATGGCAATTATAGGCAATAAATACATGTTATTTATCGTTATAGTGCTGCAGCTCTTTCTTACTCATTAAATAATGGTTAGACACAATAAACACATGACTGTATCCTCCAAAAGTACAACTTTTTCCTTTGGAGGAAACAGATATATCTTTTTACGTCTCAGCCACGGCGACGGGAATTTTATCATTTTCTTTTCTTTATATGTTTGAGGGAGATGTATGATAAAGATTGTATGTTTCCATTGGGGGGTGCAGACATGCGTTCACCGTTTGTCTCATTTTCGACTGTTTTCATTTAGTATGTAAGTAAAACCGTAGCACGTTTAAGAACGAAAGCAAAACCATAAGCGTACTGACATTTGACGTTTTTAAATTTTTTTTCAATTCACTCACACTTCAACTTGTTACTGTTTTCCATACTTTCTAAATTGTTGTTACGGCTAGAGAGGTACTTAGGAGTTTACGGAGACGTCACGGTGCCGTGTGAGAGAGAGATGCAAGAAAATGATGCCTTTTTTCCTCTGGAGGAAACCGATCTAAGTACATCGTGTATCTCATCTTTTCAGTATTATTGTGATAAGAAACACATGTCACGGTACCGCAACAGTGTATCGTCATGGTAATTTTAAAAGCTCTCAACTCTCCTTTAACCTTCCTCGGTCCTTCGGGTCATTTTGACCAAAACTTAAATTTAACTGATCTAGAAAAGTCGTAATTATTAATATAATTTATAACGACTTCATAACAAATTAATTATCCATTCACTTATCATCAGTATTGTAAAATTATGGTTAAGTCTCTACGTTACGAAAATTAGATTTTTTCTATCTTAAGTTCTTCAGGTCATTGTGAGCCGAAACTGAAATTTAACTGATCATAAAAGTCGTAATTATTAATATAATTTGTAACAGCTTTATGACAATTTTTAATTATCATTTCACTTATCAAAATTATGAATAACTCTCTTATGTTAAGAAAATTAATTTTTTTTTTCTTTCTTGGGTTCCTCGGGTCAATAATACCCGAGTATGAAAAGGGTTCTCGGATCAGAAATGCCCGAGTCTTGTAAACAAAAATGCTTTGTTACAACAATAAGGTTTCTAAGAATATACTTACATACTTATACTTACACTTTACTTGTGTCCTTATTTTTATTTAAGAAATGTATTCTACAAATAATTTTATTTCAAACCGTTACTTCATTTTTTGAATTCGGGTCAACACGACCCCAAAGGCCTTAAGTGTACGTAGTATTTGAGGAACTGAGGAAGGTTAAACTCATTTCTGAGATCTTTTTACGCATTTCATATGCATTCATAAATTTATTATCATCCCATAATAGTTTTTCCCAATATGGTGGACTAATTCACAAGTAATTTCAAAAATGCGTTTGATAACGTTGTTTGATTTGTCGTTTGCATAATTAAATAAGTTTATAGTTTCGTACAATTTGATTTGCTTTTTTAAGTTTGCAGGTAAAAAGTCACTTTAAGAAATTTGTTTTTTTTAAATCGAATTTTTATACTTTATTTTTAAAATATCCGTTTGTAATATTAAACTGTAAAAGAGTCTGTCATCTACTTTCAAAAACAGTATTTCATTTTGCAATGCGTTAAAAATAGCGAATCTTTTTCAAATTGGATGTCAACCGGGAATATTTCTAAATAAATCATGAATCTGAGAAATTAATTATTATAAGTGACTTGATGACAAAATACCTGAGGGTTAAAAAAAAACAACTTACTTCGCATCCCCAAGTACGAAAACCTTTCACAGAATTCATTAAGAATAATCAAAAACACGGCACGTGGAAATTTCTTGACCTCCTGAAAAAGTACACAAGAAACATGTTGAATAATAGTTTTATCTCACTCGACTTTATCTATTTATTTACTTAACTTATAAAACTATCACCTTCTTTTGTATTGGATCGTAGGCCACTCCGTTGTCATCGTCCAATATTTTTTCCACTACCATTCTATGAACACACTTTCTGGATGATTTTGATAAAACTAACTCTAACGGCTAATAATTTATATTTATTTGCGCAAGATTTGGAATGAAAGATAAAACAAAAGTCAAACAAAGAAAACGTGGCGAATGCCCGAATAGACGGGTAATCAGGTTTTCCATGTTTTATCTTATCTTATACGGGTGCGGCAGCTTAACTCCCTTTTTTCAAAACTTAATAAAACCCATTGTATGAATCGGAAATTTTTTATTTATTTTTTATAATGTAGGCACATGCCTAAAGTTTTGTTTTACTTAGTTTTTGAAGATCAAATCAGGAAGGAGATGTCCCCCATTTGATTCGGTTTCTGGCGTTTGTCATGACTCTTGCCAGCGTATCAGGCGTTATCCTGGCAATTTCTTCCTGAATTGTCTTCAAATCTTGTAGGCTCCTTGGATGGTTCACACAAACACGGGATTTCAAAAAACCCCATAGAAAAAAATCAAATCGGGAAAGCGGGCCGGCCACTCCAAATCGCCCCTAATTGAGATGAGGTGCTCTGGAAAGTGTTCCCTCAAAACATCCATCGATGCTCTTGCAGTGTGTGCCGTTGCACCATTTTGTTGGATCCAAGTGTCCTATATATTTATATACATTTGTTTTTTTATTTTTTATTATCGAGGCTTCTGACTCACACGATGTTATCATTTATCTGTTTTTAAATTACAATATTATTATATTACAATTTTAATCTCTAATGTTTTTAAAAGGTACTTAGACCTTTTATAAAAAAATTTACTTTCAAATATTTTCCAGTTAACATGATCTTATAAATTTCATTATTCTCGATATGGCATGAAACTGACGCCATAGATCATTTTAGTGCTGATTGTAGTGTTTTGCTAGACAAATCGAAAATGAGTGGAAATGAAAAAAAAATTGGAAGCACGAATCGGATGTGTGCGGAGTTCGTCCGATCCGATAGTCTGATAAGACAACCGGAAAGCGAAATCGGATGTGTGCGGCCAGCCTTACATAAAATTCAAAACTTAGTTAATAAATGGAGTATATCACTGATATAATAGAAAAATGAACTAACGAATTCATAACTACATCGACAAATTTATAATACATATCTCTACCTATTGTAATAATATATTTTAGCAATCAAATTTATGATATTCAACCCGGCGTCATGGGGTGGAAATTTGTTATAAGGACATGGGGGTTGGGCTTCGATCAATTGGTCGAAGGGGTTGGGCCATCATTACCCACTTAGTCAACACCAGGAATTTCATTATATTCATGAAAAAAAAGATAATATTGCTTATAGCTAGCTATATTGAACTTTATTCATTATATTTCTTGTAATATGTAGAAATCTTTTCCACTCGAAATATATCTTACTTATTATGAACCTACCATTATATTTCCAATCTATCTCATATCTATGTTAAGATAGTTACATATATTATACAGGGTGTAACAGCACTTACCCAAAGGATTTTAACCAACGATTCCTGAATATATTTGGAGTAAAAAATGTAGATGTCATTTTGCTGTCTGATGATATTTTTTCAATAATTGAATAAATATAAAATCCTTGTTTTTAAAACAATAAAAATATTTTTCCATCACACGTCGCAACTGAGTGGTTCGGTAAAGCATAGCAGGGGGTTGCATGATAAGCACTTTGTCTCATTCTAACAGCACGGTAACACAAGAAGCAGCGCGTGTATACCTCGATCCCACAACATATAGGGATGGGATCAGTGGTGACGTGTGATTGAGAAGTAAGTAAATTTTTTGTTTTAAATTCAAAAATATATCATCAGACATCAATGACATGTACATTTATTACTCCAAATATGCTCAGGAATTGCTGATTAAAATCCTTCGGGTTTGTGCTGTTACACCCTGTATAAATTGTTGGGGTTTGTATGGGTTCATTTTTTAATTCAAAAGTTGTTTAGTTAAACTTCCTAGGTTAAAACATGATCAAAGAAACACTTGAAACATGCCATAATATCTCACAGCCCAGTTCCCCAATACCTAGCTAATAAAATCTAGGAAAGCCCAGTTGTTATTCGTACAATCTTCGTTAAAAAAAGGAGAACAATAAAATTAAAACCATCTTTTTATATCAAAACATATGATCTCTACCACAGAATCAAACTGCTTTGTCATTTAAAAATATCAACAAGACCATTAGAGACACCTGCCCGGGCTGAAGTAACCTGTATTACAACTTAGATAAAGAAATTACAGATGTCACTAACTGTATTAAATTATAAAACATAAATATATTCACTTTTTTATCATTACAATATTGTATTATTTACAGGATCTCATTGTTTGCTTTGTTATTTACACATGTTTTCTATTGGTTGCTGTTTTGCTCGCTCAGTAGAGCTGTATTTTACTCATCTTAACATCTTTTCGACTTGAAATATATTTTACTCATTATATACCTACCCTTACGCATTTATATTTTATCTCATCTTCATTTAATTACGTATATTTTTTTTAATAATAAGTATTAAGTATATATCTTTGCTCACATTGTAACATGGCGAATCTCAAAAAATAGTAAAATTTATTTTCGAATTTCTTTCAAAACTATGCATATGCCATGGCTTGAATCGTCAAACAAATGTTTTAACCAATGATCTCTCCTTTTATACAAAGTTTTGTAACAAAATAATTGGTACTTATCAATGTTTTATTTAGTAATAAGAATAAAAGTATTTTAATTTTTTAATGCTCCTTTCATTATTTGAAGAAAGTTGAACAAAATTTTAAACATTTCTCGCATAAGAACAACGTACACCTCATTAATTCTCAGCCTTTTTGGAGTTTTACACCGCGAATGTCATTTAAAATACTTAACCATTTGTTTTTAATGAAAAAAAATTACTTCTCCAAATAGCTGACTCCTAAATATTGGTTGAACAGTTTTTTCAAAGATGTGCTATTTTCATTTAATAAACCAAACGGTTTTTTGTTCCTCATTGTGGCAGGGAAAAGCCACTAATCACCACTGTCACCTCGATTGTGTGTTTTTTGAATATGTTTGATTATTTTATTACAATTTCTTTATACAGGGAAATCTCTGCAAAAAGTAAACAAATAAATTAATTTTAGCAAATAAATATTCTTCAAAAAAATATTAAGTCACAGTTGTTTGGACCCTCGTTACAATGGACACTATAACAAATCCTCAATTAGTGGCATTTTTTGATTCTATGGGTTCTTTTTTCATTTGATCAAATTTTTAATCAGCCGTGAAGCGTAACAGCATGATCATGAAGCTTGACAGCTGATCAAAAACTGAAACGGGCCGAGAATAAGGAGATAATACATTAAGAGTTAATTTTCAAACAATCCCAAAAAAATTTTTTTTTTCAAGAAAGATAAACATTACCGGGTTATCAGGTTACCGGGATAATCACCTACTACCATCGTAGTAAGTGGAAAATGTGACTTGTGTCATGATGGAGGACTTAGCCAGCCGAGAAATTGAACTTGCATCACCTGGTTGGGACTCAGACTCGATGACAACTCAGCCACAGGCCTCTTGTGTACACTGTGCACCTGAGGCACAGTGAATTATTTATTATAAATTATCTAATACACAGAATGGTGATACAATAATAAACCTAATGATCAAAAGTGTCATCAATTTGCATGATTTCTATGTATTTTTTGTCAGATATCACTATTTGCTTCTGCTCCATGGTTGGATTGGAGTCTTGGCACTCGTCCGGTAGATTCGCATGTCTCTCGTGGCGCTTGGTGAGAAGGTAGAAAACAAATGTCGCCACGAACATCAGACAAGAAAAGAAGAAAAAGTGGTACACCTAAAAGAGAAACAATTATAGCACTTTATTTTAAATTTTAAATCCGTTGAAAATCATTTAATAAGTTCGTTCAATATAAATAATAGCTTAATCTCCCAAGTGATGGCTGGACAGATTCAGGTAGGTGATTTAAAAAATCAAAATTATTCATAAATTTAAGATTTTGAATATATTTTTTTAAACCTTCTAAGACTCTGAAACGTGAGTGAATTCATTGTGGAAACGTCCATACTTGAAAGAATTCAATATTTAGAAAACCCATTCCTTTTGTGTTAGGAATTATTAAGAAAACTATCACTTTACTTTTTATGCCGTGTACACAATAAACATATAAATAATTTTTAAACTTTTAACTGTCAACGAAAAAATCCCCCAATTTGTAATCAAACACTTCGACAATTTTTAGGATTTTATCTACAGAATCGAATAAAAATATTTGAGACAAACAGAGCAAATAATTTTTTCTCCTTTTGACGAACAAATCACATATCTCCATATTACATATGGGCTTTAATAATGTATGGGCTCCCCGATCAGATCTGTTCCTTTAGAGCAGGACCGGCAAACAAGTGTCTGTTTTGGGATTGCAATCGGATTGCGACACAAGATTTGCGATTTGGCCTGCTTTAGAGGCTGTAATGGAATCTGACATTTGTCCTTCTGAGGCTTGAAGGGTTAAACTTACTTGTCTATAGCCCGAGCCGACCCTCGTGACGATGATGATAATAATATTTCCAACGGCTTCAATGAACAGCCAGTATGCCTGGAGAACAGCCTTCATGCTCTGGGGGGCTTCCTTGAAGGCAAACTCTAGCCCTGTGATGGCAAACATTATCTGCAAATTATCACAACACATTACTCACTTCCAACATTTAAATAAATGTCCAAAAAGGGGATGTCATTTGTTTTGGCCATAAATAATGCAAGAGAGGGGAGAGAAGGGTCATGTACCATTATTAGTATGAAACTAGGCCGACATCTTCACCCACAGAAGCCTTTGTTTCTACCTAAACACCAATCGGGAGGTGGGGAAGAGTGGCGCCGCCCCGGAACCATTAATTGGCTAACCAACACCTCTGCCATAGGTCATCTCAAGTAGTTCACTACATTTGGTAACTTAGCAGCCTGGGATAATGGAGAGAAGTTTGTCCAGGTCTTGGTGACAGATGCATGAGCCGAATCGGGAGAGGCCAATTGAGGAAGATCTTTTAGCTTCTCCAACCGGACTCTCTCATCAAAAAACGCCTAGCACCGCTGTGGGAGGGATATATTATACACACATCACTCCTGGCCACACTGCCGCCTTAACCACCCCTAACACTTGTTTTCCTTCCCAGAACATCCTCTCCTTCCTTTAATTTAAAAAGACCCTCCACACAGCATCCCCAAAGATGGATAAATGCTGTGTAGAATTAATGTAAAAATAAAAATAAAACACTTCATTGGCTCTGCCACTTTGATAGTCCATGCAGTTTGTTTGTTAATCGACATGCTTCCATGCCATATCTCTCTTGTTTCAATAGATAAACAAGATATACTGATAGCTAATAAGCTAAAGTAGTAGTTAAATTACTAAAAAAGTAGTTAGGTACATTATTAATGTTAACTTCTATTACCTCCGCTGCTGAAAGGGCGATCATTTGAGGTAATACCCACACCATAGATACAGAATTCGGCTCTGTCACTGTTACCAGCTGGGCATTCTGAAATTTATAATTATTAGTTATACAAACAGGCCTTAATTTGCGATTTCTCAGCTAATTGAAATAAAAAGGTAAATGACATTAAAAAAATCATTTGTTTCTCATGGCTAGATCTTGCCAGCCCGCTAGTACCACGGTACATAGGTATAATACACACCACTCACATATGCATCAGCAGGCATTAAAAAAAATAATATTTATTCGAGATTCGACATACAATCCATTCTTTACTAACTTCTTATATTTATTTGAAATGAAGGGAACACAAAACCTCAACACAAATGAGTTTATGAAATAAGAAGCCGGTACCTTCGAAAAAACTATGTTTTTAATTTTATCTTATTTAATAAATCTAAAACCAAAATTATTAAGTAGGTAATTAAAAACTTACCTGCTTAATTGTAAATCATAACTTACTAATAAAAAAACACTTAACAACTGTTAAAAGGTGTTTCTGTTCGGTGACTATTAAACATTATCTACGTTTTGATTAAAAATGTTTTTGGTAAGTTTTTTTTATTTTTTTTTCGTGTTAGAAGCTTAAAATATGGCGATTTTTAAACACGAAAATATATTTCAGATAGAAAAATCTAAAAGGTGATTTTATCTAGTTTCTATAAAAGTTATATTTAATTATTCATTTTCTTACGAATCCATCAACATCATTAATGATTATTGTATATACTCCTCCAATTTTAATGTCCATGTATAATGGGATGAGTTGTGAGTTGACGTACAGCTGATAGTCCCCGGCAAATACTTCAATGAGTTCTGTGAGTGTGGAGTTAGTCTGTAACTCAATGACGTTTTTGCCAGTATTCTTCAGCAATATTTCCAAATTGGTTTGGTTCCTAATATTACCCAGAACTCTGAAAAATAAAGGGTTTCAATTTACTCATGCTGTGAATCACATTTACTTATTAGTTTTTCAGTAAAAACTTAAAAGTTGGAGTGAATAGTGCATTTGTAAACATCCACAATAGAATATTAAATGACTTCCAGAAGTTTTCGGTATAAAAGAATTTAAAAACACGCTCTTTTGATCAATGACGTTACAATATTTATACAGAAAAATCTCAAAAGTGAGTCAAAAGTAAGTCAATTGTACTGCTTTCAGTTTCGTAGTTTTAGAAACAAAGTGCCACGCATCGCATAAGGTCGTGTGCTATCTCTAAATAAGTTGCCTTAATAGTTCCGAAATGCCCTCATGTGTAATAAAAAAGTGTCAATTACTCGGCAAACAAAACCAAGGAATAAAATTTCATTTTTAAACAATGCAAATGACTTTTTTTAAAACTTTAACATAGGTACTTATTTCTGTGCTCATACCTAGTTAAAATTTTGCAAATTGTAAGTAAGAATAAGAATGATATATAATACTGTTCTCATTTAAATTATATTGTTTCATTGATTTTGATCACACTGAACAAATAAACCCTAGAAATGTGATTTATGTCAGTTTGAAAAAAAATTATGTCGCCAATATAATATAAGACCCTTTGACCCATAGAGGACAACAAAAGCCAGCAAAAACCCCAAAGGCCAACAAAATTATGTCGCCAATATAATATAAAACCCTTTGACCCTTAGAGGCCAACAACGGCCAGAAAAAATCCCAAAGAGGCCAACAAAATTGATTATGTTTTGAAAAGATGTTTTTTATATCCATAATAATATAGCACTCTCTCACTAACCTGCCACCCCAAAAGCCAGACAAATGTCCAATTAGTGAAAGCAGTGGTTTATCGGCATGCATACAAAATATGCTACAAATTAAAACAAATTATTTCCAAAAAATTAACAAAAACCGCTGTTGATCTATTGCAAATTTCCATTTCTTGGTTTAAAGTTAAGGTGTCATCTTTATGCTTACAAGAAGACTCCATTTAGTAAACTTATTAGAACAAAAAATGTGGCAGAACAAAATAAACAGAAACATATGCGACAATTGCTAGAATGTATGAACCTGTCCTAACCAAAATATCCTAAATCAACAATAATTAACTGTGGTAAATGGTAAAATGATCAGTGCTAGCAAGCTAGGCAGCGATAGTAAATGAGTGTGTAAAAGTAAGATAACAAGATAAACCAACGTTTCCCTTCAATGTACAAAGCTTGGCACTCGAGGCTAAGCAAGCAGCGGACTACTGAATTAATCGACAAATTAAAACAACTTGAGCTTTTCCACCAGCCGCGGCGACCAGCACTGCTAGTCACTGCAGGCGTCTCGTTTCAGTTGCCTTGTTGACAGGTTGCCATGGTGCAAGACGATGGGGGCGAGAGAGTCCGGCTGGAGAGTTCGAAAGGTCTCTGTCAACCAGTCTCTCCCGATCCAGCGGCAAGGCAATGGGTTGAGAGAGTCCGGCTGGAGAGATCAAAGGGTCTCCCTCAACCAGTCTCTTCCGATCTGGTCCACCACACAAAAGGTGGGCATAGTGAGTGACCTACGGCATGGGTTTTGGTTTTTCAATAAATAGTTACCAGTAACTGCCTCCCAAACAGTTTACGTAATACAGAAACAGAATATACATATGAAGTTAATTAAAGATAAGCCAAAAAAGTTTTTTATGCCAAAATTGCTTAGAGGCAGGATTTTATTGTGTCATGAAACTGAATAGGTAAAGAGTCGAGGAAGAGGAATATAGTATAAGGATAGGAGCTGCTCCCGATACATTCGCTACTCACATATTAATTTATGATCGTACACGTTACTTCTATTCGCTATTTCTGAAGATTTTGCTAAGAATGTCTACATTATGAAATTTTGTAGATATACATTATGAGAGTATAGCGCTCGTGTGCGAATAACTTGAGTTTGATAAAATTGAGATTACTTCATTCATACTTTTGTTTTTTTAAAGAAAGACTAACAGTCCCGGGTTACGAATTTGTAACAATAATTTGAAAATCTCCTACTACCACCACAGCAAGTGCCAAATATTGCTTGTATTGTGATGGATTACTTAAGTTGAAAACGGTTTGTTTATTAACCTCTCGTCTGTCGCGGGCCCGCCGGTGGGAATCTTTGCTTTTTTTTAAATGCGATTTTAACTCTTATGTATAAAGAAAATGTATGCAGGACAAGGTCAGAATCGCTTGTGCCAATATCAATCTAGGACCTAGGTACTATTTGATTATTGTAGCTACTCTGAATTATTTTTAAATAATTTTCTATGAAACTTGCAGGTGGCTTTTCGAAATACCATCCAACATTCGACAGATTAATACACTACCAGCTAAGTATTCTATCAACAAGACAACAACCACCTTATTTTTAACTAACCATCAAGCCCATTAATAAAGCCCTATGTAAACAATTGTGAAAATTATATAAAGTTTACTATCAGTATAAAGTGTAATCATTTGAAACACGTTTACATTTCGCAATCAGATTGCTTATTTGTTTGCAAAGTTTATTATTTAATACGTAAGGTAGCTTAAAATCCGCGTTGTTTTGCAAAACTGTGATTTTTTTATCACCAAATTTAGAAATTATGAAATGAAAAATATTCACCAAGTATGTAAATAATTATTTTAAACTCATGTTTTCATTTAGTTAAGAACAAATAAAAATATTATCAAAAAGAGGAAATTTTACATATCTTCTTGTTTTTTGTCGTGTGAGTAAATTTTGAATGACTTGGCGTGGTCGTAGATCAACGCTACTTCACAACAATTTATTTATTCTCTAAAGCAGTGGTTTTCAACCTGTGGTACGCGTACCCCAAAGGGGTAGAAGCCAAATTGGGGGTACCCAACATCCATGCCATGAAGCCATGTTACTACACTCTGTGTAAAATTTCATTCATTGTATTTCTTTGACTTGATTGTTAAATTCATGTAATAATGAGAGTATTAAAAAATTACAAATGAAACCTTCGACCAAGTATATCAAGACATGCCCTGTGAAATTAAAAATGACGCCAGAAACCAAATAAAACTGGCTCAAGGCCCATTTATGAAAAAGTGCGAGCATTGTTTCGTACTATTTGGATCGCATAGTGCTTTGTGTTTTACCTTTTATCGGTCCACACTGAAACTAATTGCTGTCCCAGCCGTCCTGACGGAATTAATTTTTTCAAACACAAAAATATCCTACTTCCGAATATTGTACAAGGTACAGTCCGCGGACTTTATTTTCGATAATGTAACCAGCTATCTGAATACATAAAAAAAATTATGCCTTACCGATAGCTTTAAGGCAGCGTTTTAATAAATGTAATAATATTGACGTATTATTTTTTTGGCAAGCAAAGTTTCTGACGTCACTTAATCACCCAAATGCTTGTGACGTCACCACACACCGATACTAACACATAGACGAAAGGCTGGCATCACGAAATGGCAGTGGTTTTTAAACTTTTTAAAAACGCGACCCGGTTTGTATAAAACGGAAAACTTTAAAATACATTAAACGCAGATCTTAATAAAAAACCGCTGCACTATTCTTCAATTAAGGTCGAAAGTTAACCCATCTTAAGCCATAGCATTCCGAATTTCTACCGTTTTACAACATATTTCTCTAAAACACTTAAAGTTTTTAAGTTTCTAAAAAAATATATGTTGTTTTTGACGATAATATCTATACATTTGCCACGCCGAAACGGTAATTGAATGAAATTCTTCCGATAGAAGAAAATCGTATATTTCGAAAATTATTATAAGCACTTTATTTTTGTTACATTACAAGTTATATATATGAAAAAAATCATAATTCATTTTTTTCTTTAAAGCTATGACATTTCCCGCGAGATTTTGGTTCTATTTTAAAATAGTTTAAACGAGTCATGTTTTATTAAACACTTTCACAATTTTCGCTTAAATATTATCGTTTTCGCGCTCCCTCTAACATTCGTATTTACATATCTCACCTTCCTCTTCTTTTTTAGCGCTTACTAACGGGCTTTAATTAACTACGAATTTCTGTCATTTTTTAATTATTACCTATACACAAAAAAAACTTAATGATTGAGCAGCTGATTCAAAACTTTTAAGAAAGATTATAGTTTTCGGCTAAGACATTTTGCAAAACAGAACAGAAGCCTTTGAATATTTTTTAGCGCAATTTTTTTGATATTTTTTGTAGTCAAAAGTCCGGAAAGCAGTAAAAGGGCTTGCGGGCTGCTGGTTGCTCATCACTGTGTTAATGATAAGCAACCAACCTGGGCAGCCCACGGTGCGAGGGCGGTAAAAGGGTAAATTTTTCGTAATTATTTTCAAGCAAACGATGAATGGATTTTTTTAAATTTAAAACTCATGATCAATATATACATATACGGGACTGTGTACAAGTTTTTGTACACGAATCTAAAGTATGGTTAATCTAAAGAGTGTACACCGCTTTCAACAGGACACTTCGACGTAATTGCTGCTTGGTGGTTGACAACGAGCCATACGGTTCATCAGAAAAATAAAATTAAAAAATTATCAGACGCATCCGCCGCCAAGACCCGGACAAACCTCAATCCATGAACCCGGGCACCCCTGCATAATCACCAAACGTAGCGAACCACTTGGGGTGACCTATGGCAGAGGCGTTGGTTATCCAATAAATGGTTCCCGAGGCGGCGGTACCCATACTCGCCTCCGAAATTGAATCGCTTGTCATAATAAAGTAAAAAAATATTTTTGTCTAATTAAATTTATGAATGTCTCGCGATCCCCACTTTGAAAACCATTTATATACAACACAGCTTGTCGAAACATCACGCATGCAACACGTGTTCACCTTTTGAAGTGTTAGTTCGACAAATCACACAGTGGAATTAAACGGTGCTCAGTTTTATATTGCCGAGAATTCGCATGCAAGACGGCGGAATTCGAAGGAGAGTTGTATTGCGAAATTACTGATACTTGGGGTTATTTTTTTCTGATTTTTACTATGAGACGGCTTGTCTAGGGTATACTAGGTCAATGAATGAAACACATCTTTCATTACACGGGTACAAAAGATAGATAGAGGGTACAGGGAACAACAAATTTGTAATAAGAGTCAAGGGGTACGCAGGCTCGAAAAGGTTGAAAACCGCTGCTCTAAAGTATACAATAAAAACATAAGCCACACACATTTTTGTAAGTATAAAACGTTCATACCTACTTAGTTAGGTACATAATGTTGCTTACATACGTAATACGAATACAATACATAATAATTATGTGCCTGAATACTTCAGCCCTAGTGGTCACCATGACTTATTCAAGAAAAAACATGGTGGAACAGATGTTCCAGCACAGCAAGACATGATGAGAGGAGCAACGCTATTGAATGAATTTCTAAGAGTGGATAATTACTCTTTAAATGACCATTACATTTTTTGTATACTAACTTCCCAAAAGATAAAATAAGAAATCTTGTAGGTTCTGTAAATGGATGCTTTATCTGTCGTATGTATATTTATGAGCCTATGTTATTGACTTACCTCACAAAAGGCAATCCTGATCTTGACTTATCATTATGATCTTGATATCTCAGAACTGTAGAATTCCCTGCAAACTCTGAATCTCTGTAGAAATACGAGACAGCTTTATTCTCTTCAATGTGAATGTTCTCCAGCCATGTTTGGTTGTAGTCGGGACATACAAGTGTTCTGTTGTATAGCAGATTCAGATTTCTTTCAACTTGGATTAATTTATCTGCATACATTTGTAGGGGCTCCACCATGAAACTATCTCCTGTGAATGTGTTTTCAAAATGCATGTCGCAATTGTACCCATTGAATATTCTCAACTGTCCCAGTCCGTTGGACGGTAGAATTGGATATGTTTTCTATAAATAACAAAATGAATTTTTACGATAGTATTTTTTATTTTTATTTTTTATTTCTTTTATATATACAATAATATTCAATTCATAAAAACAGTTTATTTATAAACAAGTTCTGCTAGGTAATTATTATTACATGTGACGGCTGTTTCGCCCTCTGAAGGCATTATTAAACTGTGGTCATGCCTTCAGAGGGCGAAGCGTAAAGATTCTTGAATCCAAGATTCATATATTTTTTAAATTCACATTTGATGAAAACGGTTTTTCATCCATATTGCACATATATATAAATCATAATTTGTTCACATTTCAAGCACATTGGAGAGAGGCCTAAACACAATATTCTTCCCGTTAGTGCTTGTCCCGATCTTAATCTAAAAATGATTCTCATTCCCGATCTTTTCAGGTTAACTTCAGGGAACCATGGTGTTTTAAATGGTTCCTTTTGAAGCTTTTTATACCATACTCCCTTATTGGTAGACAACATCTCAAAATGATTATTAATATTAATTTTCAAATTTATTTTTTACGGTAATCTTCAGCAACTGGCATCCAGTCGTACATGCTTCATTTTTTCCAACAAATCTGTCTTATCATTCCCATATATTTACATGAGATGGAATCCATTGTAAACATATGAATACACCTTTCTGCTGTAGCCACATTATTTGATCTACAATCCTGCAGGCGAATTCCCTTTAATGAGTTGAAGTGCACTTATAGAATCTATTAATATTACAATTTGATTCCACTTATTTTTAATTGCATACTCCACCGCTTCTTTGATTGCTATCAATTCTGCATTAATTATTGCCGTTTTTATTAATTTTTATTTAATGAGAAAAATTGTTTTGTTAAGAGAAAAACAGCTGCTAAAAGCAATGGGCACTGTGAATCTGAAATGTGAACTTACTTCAAGTTTCATTTCTAGAAGTCCTGTTGAGATGAAAGCCATGGCTGCCAGGAGGCATCCCACCTGGAGTCGGGTGAGGGACTTGGTCAGCATCCCAAACCTGGCACAAACAGGATAAATAACCTGCAACAACATTCAATTTATTAATAATTATGATAAAGTTACACACACCAAAGAGAAAATCCAACATTGAATTTGATTATGATTTGAGATTTTTAAGGCCAAAAGTATTTTGTGATTAGTTTTTGGGTTATTATGCCATGCGACTCGCGTTTCCTTCATCTTTAGCCAACATTTTAGACAGCTTTACAGTGTCAATCATCAGGTGTACATTATTGTGAATTGTTTATGTATGTAGAGACGATACCATGTTGCAAGCATCAATCGTCTTAAGACCGGAATTTCTGAATGATAATTAGTGAAATTAATGTGATTTTCTGCTTTTAGTCAAATATCGGACAGGGATGATGGGGATGAGGGTGGGTTAATGCTTAATAGTTGTTGGTATCAGGTACTTGATGGTTACATCAAAACTAAATGCCGAAAACCAATGACATTTAATAATTATATAAAAAGTTATTCTAATGTTTTTACCTTTTTAAACACTGGTATAAGCAGTAAAATAGCAATTGGACACAAAATCTGCATCTGGTCTGGTTTCACCGTGTAGAACCAAAATCTTCCATCCATTTTCGTTGCTTGCAATGTCCAACGGGAGCCCTGAAACATTAAGGTAGGTGGGATTTCATATTATTTATTACTTTTAATTACATCATTCAAATTACCCACAAAGTTTGTCGCATAACATTTTCTAGCACGTGACGATCATTAAAAGGGATTGAACTTTTCATAAAGTGAATGTGTCTTAATATCACCGAGCGGTTAAGCAAGTTGATTGAAAATAGTGAATAACCCATGCTTAGCAGAACAACTCTCGAAATTTTTTGGAAATTCTAGAGATGATAGCCCCACACAGAGCTTAAGAAAACAAATGCAGAAGCTATGAGGTAAAACTGGACCTGCAATGGACCATGGCCTTATCACAACTCATGTCCATATTGTGAGTATATGATTACTTTGTTAGTTTATTTCATGTTCTACAAACACAGGAATAATTTACCAATTGGTCCACCAGAGACCAGAAGACAGGTAGTGGTGTGAATAGAAGGATCACTCGGAAGCATCTCTTGAGATCATTGATAAACTTTTGGTCAAAGCTTCCTCGTGCATAGTCCAGCCAGTGGTCATATTTCTTTCCTTCTCTTTTCATGGCCTTGCGTGACCTGATGGATTCCTAAAAGTAAAAAGTGAAAGTCAATATTTTAATATTCAGTAGTTATTGATTCACTGTCCTTTTTTGAGTTGTTAATATCATTTTTAATACTGACAAGTTGATCGCTAACATTACTTACATAAACGCATTTGCAAGTATCTGTTATGATATTTCCTGTCGGATTTTTGATTACGTACAACTTCTTTCCTGCAGCAAAAATTACTGAAAGCAAATTATTTACATATAAGTAAGATTATAGTTTGTAATTCATCTTTAGTCAAGGCAGTGAAATAACCTTAACATCTAAGCTTATGCATGAAATTAAAAACCCGCACTCAGAAATGTCTTATGGTGCATTTGTATACACAACGCAAGAGTTCTGATGCTTGGAGTTAGTGGTACTAAAGATACGGCAGTTGGCATTACTCATAGATACGATGATCAGGATACCCGGTGCCCCGAAAGCCAGCGAGAAGCAGTCCTTGTCCCCGAAACATTGCACCTCGGAACGCAGCAGGGGAGAGCTGGCCTTGGAGAAGAGCCCCGCCGTGCACAGGCTAAAGTAGAGCAGCGTGAAGAAGGAAGTGAGCTGCTTGTCCTGCTCCGGGAGGACAAACTGGTCCCCCCCGAATGAGGAGACGCAGGGCTTGATGCCTCCCGTTCCCAGGGCTACCATAATCAGCCCCACCATGGTCATTTCCCTGGAATAAATATACTCTTCAACTAGCTGGATACAGTGAACCATTTTGAACCATCCCATTTTGCAGTTGTGACAAATCTGTTCCCTTATATAAAATACACTAATACCAAAAGTGATAATATGGCTCAGGTATTTTCAGTTTACATTATTTCCAGTTTCGTCTTTATCCTAAGGGCATAGGGGCTCCCGGCCCAAGGGGGCCCCAGAACTCATAGTATAGAAACTGTCCTTTGTGTTTTTGTTATTTTCCTGTACGTGTTTGGCTTTCAAGAAAGGCCCCAAACTCAATACAGGATCAGCCCTGCTGTACGCCGACTTGCCAAGGCTATCAATAAAATTTAAAAAATAAGTTTAATTTTCAAAAAGACAATTATTATTTAATTCTATTGTGGTAGCATGAAATAAACAAAATGTTTGATTTTTTTTAATGTTTAAGACCTGTGCCACACACAGTCATATATTCCCAAAGGGAATGCTGAAATAGGCCAGGTCAAATGGTCTTTCATCTTTTATAGATGTGTGTGGCCCTGCTGTAATTTTATAAAAAATAACGTTTTTTCAGCACTAATATTCAAAACAAAAATTATTTGTTCCCAACAATGTGTAGTTAGGCACAATCTTGTTAACCCATTGGCATACTAGCAGATTAGGTACTACCCTCGTGACTTTACTTTATATCAAAAGTTGATTTGCCAACAATTTGAACAATATAAAATACATAATATATACCTGGCTGGTAGACCCATTGTGGGGACGGCTGTTATTGTTAGAATGGCATTTCCAACTGCATAAACCACCATGAGGTAAAGAATAGTTCTGTAATGAGTAATTATCGCAATATGAATCCCAGTTTGTAATTTTTCAAGTTAATTCATATTTTAAAGTCAATGGCGAATAATAAAGGATCAAACTGTAATTTTTATCTATTCAGATCACCTTCATTTATTAATTAACCTGAACTTTCCAATGAAACTGTCCGCCAGAATTGCACCGAATATTGCAAAGAAGTACGCCATTGTTATAAATACATGGTACACTTCAGTCGCCTCATCATCGGAGTACAGTAGTTTCTGTTTGAGGTAGAGAGCAAGGAATGCTGAAATTTATCATTTATTCAAATTATTATCATAAATCAAACCATTAACCTATACCTTGATTAATGTTATTAGAATTTATCATTGAAGAAGAAGATAATGTTAAGGAATCTAAATGAAACATGAAACAGAACAATACACAGAAAAATAAAAAGGTAACAATCGCAATTTAGGAATCGAACCCCGCATCTCTTGTCTTACCGGGATAAAAGATTTTTATAGTTCTTGTTGCTCTTGGTAAATATTTACAAAACAAGGACATTCTAAATATGCACTTTTTATTTCAAAAGCACTTAATATCAGTTAGATAATGGGAAGTAAATATTTCAGTTTCCGAAATTGGAAAAAAATTAATTTTAATAGTTATTTCAATACGACGGCCGGCATAGTCCAGCGGTAAGGCTCTTGACTAGCATTCCGAAGGTCGCGGGATCGAATCAAATTCGATCGAATCAAAATAAATTTTATTTGATTAATTTGTGTTTTTTTTTTTTTTTTTAAAAGAAAGACAAACATTCCCGGGTTACGAATAACCCAACAATGTTTGAAAATCTCCTACTACCACCACATAAAGCCGAAAATGTTGCTTGTGTTGTGATGGAGAACTTGGCCAGTCGAGGAATCGAACACGGGACGCCCGGGTGGGACCCAAACGCGATGCCCACTCAACCACTGACCAGTCGTGGTGTTATTTCACAATTTATTCATTTGAAATAATATATAGTATATTTGCAGCACGTTCCAAAGTGGAAGATACTCTCAGTATCGCCCTGGTGTAAGACCACCATTCAGAATTGAAAAGTTGCTTTAAATGGCTTAAGCCGTGTTTGGTGACCAGATCTGAATAGCCAGATACTTCCCACATTCCTCTTCCCATCTCCTTCCCCTCCCCACTTCCTTCAGCCTCACAACATACCCCAATTGGGGATGCCACAGTCTCACTGGTTCCAGAAGGGAGCAGTTGGGGCTCTTGTGTGGTATTCATATATAAAAAAAAAAAATTATTATTCACATGGCGGCCATTGTCATTGGTGTCAAAGTTTTAAGGTTAGTTTTTTTCTTCTCTTATTTAATTCAAAATATTAACCTATCAGTCCTATCACCCCAAAACAATGACGTTACAATATACTTTAGACGCAGGGTAGAAATCTCAAACTGGGAAGCTAATAGTAAGGTAATTGCACTAGTCTCGATATCTAGTACTTTAGTACTAAACTGTCACTCTTCGAGTAAGGTCGTGTCCTATCAGTAGGTAAATTGCATTTAAAAAGCGCCAAAATGCCCTCCTGTGGGATGAGAAAATGTTTCCATTACACGGCAAACAGTAGTAAAAGTGAAGAAATAACATTTCATTTATAAGTACACGCAAATTACTTATTATTATCGATTATTATGAACAATATAATTAATTTTCATGTTTCCTGCCCGACAATTTTATACAACATTAGAAAAAATACACACATTCTTTGATTGTCTTATGTTACGGCCACACTGAGGCCAACCAACTTCCAACTACAAACATTCAGATGATTGTGTAGAAGGGTAGTTCATGCGTTGGAAGTTCGAGTTGGAAGGTTGGCTTCGGTGTGGAAGTAGCATATTTTTTTTATGCATGAATAACTTTTGAATTAAGAAATTACTGAAAACCGATGAAAACAAGAGTGTTGCTTACTTGCCACTTTATATTGTGAGTATGCAAGACTATGGCGAGTCTATTTATATAACGTCTTTGCCCTAAAATAGGTTCTTAGTTTATGTTTAATTGAAAGAAGAAAAAGAGCTAGCCTGAAAAAGTATTTTAATATTATTTTGTCAAAACATGGCGTGAAGAAAAGATGTCAAATTGTCTGTTATTTTAATGAAATCGCTACTAAAATGCATTTTTACCATTTCCGGAAACTGAAATACTTTTACTTCTTGTTATTATCTAGCTGATACTTAGTATTTTTTAAATTAACACTTGTGAGTCATAAATTTATTTTCATCCCATAATTTTTTTCCCAGTATGGTATACTAATTCAAAAGTAATTTAAAAAAATGGGTTTGATAACATTGTTAAAAGATTTGTCAAAGTTTGTGAATTCTGTATGAAACCAAAAAAAAACTAATAACAACAACATAAATATGTTTTTATAAATAAATATGTTTTTTAGTTTAATTTAAAGTGATTTGTTTCTTGAATTTGCAAGAAAAAACGGTCACTTTAAAATTTTTTATTTTGCAAATATCCTTTTGTAATATTAAACTCTTTCTTTCATCTATTTTCAAAAACAGTATTTCATTTTTAGATAGGTTAAACAAATAGCGGATCTATTTCAAATTGAATGTCAACCAGGAATATTTCTAAATAAATCATGAATATGGCAGGTCCATTCATTACAAGTGACTTAATGGCAAAATATCCGAGGGTTAAATAAAAACAACTTACTCCGCATCCCCGAGTATGAAAACCTTTCACAGAATTCATTAAGAATAATCAAAAACACGGCACGTGGAAATTTCTTGACCTCCTGAAAAGTACACAAGAAACACTTTGAATAATAGTATTTACTCACTCGACTATCTATTTTTTTACTTGACTTATAAAACTATCACCTTCTTTTGTATTGGATCGTAGGCCACTCCGTTGCCATTGTCTAATATTTTTTCCACTACCATTCTATGAACTCTCTTTCTGGATGATATTGATAAAACTAACTCTAATGGCTAAAAATTTACATTTATATGCGCAAGATTTGGAATGAAAGATAAAACAGAAGTCAAACAAAGAAAACGTGACGAATGCCCGAACAGACGGGCAATCAGCTTTTCCATTCATTCTTACTAATTAAATAAATGAAAACTATTGTACCAAATTCATCTAAACTTGTCTTCTCTCTTTTCGCCAATACATCACCCAAGCCTTAAACTCCATTATAAGTCATTACAAAAATGTACGCTTAAAAAATACAAAATAAAAATAAATACGAAATACATTAATAAAGGAATACCTACTACACCATGTGTCCAAAATATCCTGTCTTATAAATTTTTATTAGTTGTGGTTTTACTTTCAAGAATCCAGAATATTTTCCAGTATTAATTTACACACTGTTCGCTGTTGAGGCTGTTGTAAGTAGGTAATTAACAATTACAGCCCTGTCCTGAAATAATTTGGAATTTAAAGATGTGATTGTAATTTATAACTCTATAATATTTGCCAAAGAGGTTCTTGACACTTCTTTCTTGATTTTGAAGTGGCACAATGAAAAAGTAGGCTCTTTCAAAATAATTCAATGAAGTTATTGTTTTATCTGAATATACTTGAAACAAATACAGTAGAATAATGGATTTACCAGTAAAGAATAACATGTTATTTACATGAAATACAAACTAAGAACAAAATACTAGATTTATTGTCTGTATTCTGCATGCATCATTGTATTTTGATAATTTTTCTATTCTTCTATTAGGTTTCATTGTAATAAAATTTCACTTTGTTAAAACAATATTATAATAATTAATTATTGACAGTTGTTAGCTAAAGTAGGCATAACATGATATTATTATTTAATGTTAATATGTCCATATTGTTTTTAATCAAAATAATTATTTGGGGAATTATAGGATCAACATTGTGAAATGATTTGTGGGAAATATAATATATTTTCATAGTCCCCTGTGTTACTACGTAGGCGTAATTTTCCACGGGCAAATGTGACAGATATATCAGCACGACCGTCAAATAATCTCCTCATAAATCTGTTGTATTGTTGGTAAAATAAATTAAGAGTTTTCTTATCTTACATGAGCTTGACTCACAAAAACTGTTTGTTGTAATGTGTCCCGATCTTTAGGAAGTAATGATTATTGATTCATACTGGGCTTTTACAGATGTCTTCACGTATGTGTGAACAATCCAGTTACAAAAACTCGTTTTGTTTTCCTTTTTCTTGTAGCTCTCATTGTTTAATCATAACTGTTTTTTTTATATTTATTTAAAATCTAGCAGAGTAATATTGACTGCCCTGAATTATTGCAGCTCATATACTTTAATGTACTAACCATGGGTGAGGGGGTATGTTTATTTTTTAGATCTATTCTGGGAATTAATTTCATTATTTCAACACCTTTAAATGGATGTAAAATTGACATAATCATTTTAAAATACTAATCATCTAGCGAGTACCCGGCATGCATTGCAATGCCACTCAAAGAAGTGTTTGTATTTTAATTCTGTTTATTGAAGTGCTTTTGGATTCACAATATATTATGTTTTCTGTCTGTTGCTTACACAAATAAAGCACAGATTTTCCAAATTTACCCCTGCTATCCCCTACTGCTACTGTATCTCCTTTGTAAACCCTCCATCCTTCCCCGCCTTTCCCCCTCTAGCTGGAGCAGTCTGCTCACTGCCTTTTTTGTTACCTTAGATCCAAGCAGAGTTGAAAATATTTTGTTTTTACCTCTATAAATTTCTTGTGGTTCGAAAATATCTTTATGTACTTCATGTATTGGATTGTTCTCCCATTTCAGACTTCGATGTGTCGAATTGAGAGCGAAGGTTGTGATGACTCCTTTGTTCAAAACGTCAAAACATTGACACATTTGTGTTATTACTGACCAAATTAATAACATTATTTATAATATATTCTGCTACTTGCTACTAACTGCTATTCTTTACCAAGTATTATGTTGTGTTATTTTTAGTTTCTTTTTGGCCTTGCTTTTTCTGTTTCAGCTATTCAGCAATAAGCTTCGACCGTTGTGGCTGAAACTGAACTGTCAATGTTTTTTTAATGTCAACTTCCCCATTTCGAGGGTGAGTTAGACCTTGTCTTTGTACATATATACTGACATCAAAATTTTTTCAGAATGGAATCCTCACAACTCATCTGCGCCTCCACAGCAACACGTGTAGGCCTGAGGTCTAGCCAGGTGAACTAGGTGTCCTTCCGTCTCGCCTCCGGCAACTCAATGCTTCCGTCCTTAGGGTCTTCGGGTACATTCTCCTACTTCCCACTCACTCACTATCGTCAAGGCACAACCGAGAAACCGGCTAAAGGGCGCGAACGTTGAGATTCATTCAAGGCAGACCGACCACCATACACATTCTCGCTGATACTGACAGATAATGAGAGAGGTATCCCACCCGACATTAGCATTCTTCATATCACCATACTTGTTTTCATTATCATTTCTTGCAGATGCTTGCAGCATACGCAAGATGACATTACCCTGCGAGAAGTCGCCTTTTATGTTTATCTGTTTTATTTTTTAATTATTTCATCCCAGACTTGCTTTATATTATTCGCATTTTGTAAGCACTTGCATACTGCTTCCTAACACCGTATGCAAAGACACTGGAGGTCTAGTCTCGTTCAAACGTAAATATAGATTTGTTTATTCAAAAATAATTAGAGTCCTTGCGAGAGCCTTTAAGGAGTTACCAGTTACTTATACCAGGGTGGGTAAATGGTGGATAAACTCCAATGGAGCAGTCTGCTCCGGGAGTCAAGTGGGCATCGCGTTTGGGTCCCACCCAGGCGTCACATGTTCGATTCCTCGGCTGGCTAAGTCCTCCATCACGACTCAAGCAACATTTTCGGCTTACTGTGGTGGTAGTAGGAGATTTTCAAACATTGTTGGGTTATTCGTAACCCGGGAATGTTTGTCTTTCTTTTAAAATAAAAAAAATTTAAAAAAAGGTTTCTGTTTTCACCTGAAGGGCGTGCTTTTGAAGATATGAGGGCTGGAAGTTTCGCCCTCTATAAATTTCTAGAACATTCGAGAGTGTTTGATAGCATTCCAGAACATTCCAGAACATCCCGGAATATTAAATATAAACAATTAACAACATACATTATAAACAATTATGTTACTTACAAAACATTTTATTGCACATTATCTATTGATTATAATGGTGACATGATAATAAACCTAATGAACTAGAGTGTCATCAATTTGCATGATTTCTGTGTATTTTTTGTCAGATACCACTATTTGCTTCTGTTCTAAGGTTGGATCCGGGTCTTGGCACTCGTCCAGCAGATCCGCATGTCTCTCGTGGCGCTTGGTGAGAAGGTAGAAAACAAACGTCGCCACTAACATCAGACACGAAAAGAAGAAAAAGTGGTACACCTAAAAGAGAAATATTATTGCACTTTATTTTAAATTGAAATCTGCTGAAAATCATTTAATAAGTTCTTTCGACGTAACTAATGGTTTAACCACTCGAGCGATGACCACACAAATTTAGGTAGGTGATTTAAAAAAATTTAAATGAATTATTATTTTAGATTTAAATTTTTTTTATAAAATCTAAAAAGTCGGTACAAACGGTGGAACGAAGGTGTATTTATTGTGGAAATGTCAATAATTTTGAAAGAATTCAGTATTTAGAAAACACATCCCTTTTGTGTAGGAAATTAGTAAGAAAACGGTCACTTTACTTTTTATGCCGAGTACACAATTAAAATATACAGATAATTTTTGAACTTTTGACCGTCACCAAAAAAACTCTTTTGTAATCATACATTTTATGATTTTATCTATGGATACAAGTAAAAATATTTGAGGCAAACAAAGAAAAATAATTATTTCTTCTTTTGAGGAACAAATCACATATCTCCGCATTATAGAAAAAAAAAATATATGGGCTTTAATAATGTATGGGCTCCCCGAACAGATCTGTCCCTTTAGAGCAGGGGTGGGGAACTTTTTACCGTCGGGAGCCATTCGAATGTTTGTAGCCTCACCCGTGGGTGGCATATATTTTTTCAAACGCCGGGGGCAGGGGGGGATGGTAGAATACTGTTTTTTTTTTATTTTGACTTCGTTTTATACCGATTTCTTCTAATAAAAAATCCTACTAGAATTTTGTAACTGCAGAATGGTATCCCTTGAATTGCGCCAGGCAGGGGATTTCGCATCTCGAATTTTTACTTTGTATTTAGAACACAAGGCAGGTTTTAACTAAAGATTAATTCTGCGCACAATCTTAAATAATAATTACACACGGAACAGTCAATTTTGAAGCATATGGCGTGCACCTCATGCATGGTACATGAGAATGACTTCCTTTGATGATCTATTTACAATAATTTAAATGGAATGAGTTTATTTTTACTTCTATTTTTATAGCAGAAGTGTGGCAATATACGTGGGTTTTAACCCTTCGAATAATGAGAAAATAATATCTATGAACTTTTGCCTGTCAAGATTTGCGCGCAAAATTTCCGGTTCTTCCCGTGCATTTTAAATGTTCCTTTTTATTGGTTATTTTTTAATTTTTTTGCAAAAAAAAAAATTGTTCTAAAATCTGGATAAAATAATCTTTCTGATGTGTTTATTAGAAAGCAACATTTTTGTTTTTAAATATTAAAATTTTGATATTGAAAATGTAAATTGGCTTAAAAATACGTTTCTGGGGATTCCTTAAAAAAGTACGTCAAATAAAATAAACTGTAATTTTTAAATATAGATTCATTTTTTTAAGAAAATTTGTAATAAAACTGTCACCTTACTTTTTATGACATTCATACAATTTTATTTTAAAATAAAGTGTTTGCTACGTCACAAATTGGCACAAAATAAAATCGTCACTTACGATCGGGTTTGTAAAATATCTAACCAACATAGCTCGTATATTTCTATGGCAATAAGAAGAATCTTGTCTTTCGCTTTCTAACATAAAAGAAATTACAAATGTTTGAACAACAGGAAGAGAGATATCTAACTTTTAATAATGCACGGTCGCTCTGGGACAATCTGGGTCTCCTGTTATTATAACGGCATATGATGTTTTGGGACAACTTGGGTCTCCTGTGATTAGACGGGTTAAGGGACGTACTTAACTTACTTTATTTAACCAGTGTTTTCTGACATTATTTGGAGTAAAAGCGTAAATGAAATTTTGGTCTCCGGTGATTCTTTTTATTAAAAATTTTTGACGTGATAACGTCTTATAAATCGATGAACGTCTGATGCATGCATGAAAAAGCATGACTCATTGTCACGTTCTGCCTGAACCGAGCGTACAAGCGAGAATGCGGAACAAGCGTTCGGCCTAACTGTTTGGCTTATGACGCATCTATCTCTCTTCCACTCCATCATTATTATATGAAGTTATCACGTAAAATTATCGTCCGTAAACCGACTTTACAGACAACCAAATTTTTTTTTTCATGATCAAACAAATTTTTTTGACGTGATAACGTGTTATAAATCGATCAACGCCGATTCGTTGTCATGTTGTCACGTTCCGCCTGAGCCAGGCGTGCAAGCGAGGGTGCGGAACAAGCGTTCGGCCTAAACGTTTGGCGAGAGCGTGGAACAAGCAATAGAGAGGCACGAACGGCCTAAGCGTTCGGCTTAAGCGTTCGGCTTAAGCATTCGGCTTAAGCGTTCGGCTTAAGCATTCGGCTCGTGACGTTATCACATAAAATTATCGTCCGTAAACCGACTTTACAGACACCCAAATTTTTTTCTTCCACATGTCGTCACTGGTCACTCAGCCAAGTAACTGACCAACCCCTCACCTCGCCTCCAACTGTCGAACGTCTACCATTTTTTTAATGTTTTTGTATTAGCGTAGGGAGTGTGGTGAACCCATCGCTCAGGGAGTGGAAACACAAATCTGCAATAGCCATCAAAAGCCAAGGTGTGAGCTACCGTGCTCGGCTGAATGTCCTGGGGAACAGTGTCACGAACAGTGCCTCCTAGAAACAGGGTCGCATCCCGGAGTATTTAGACCTTACTCCAGCATTCAGGGCTCTACCGGAGTGGACCTTCTATTTTCCTGGTCACTCGTGGAACAAAAAATTGGACCATTAGAAAACTAGGGGCTTTTTGGGAACCTAGGAGTGCTGAGCTCTGTGGACTTTGGGGCTGTAGGAGGAACCAAGAGGAGAAGCCGTGGAGAGGAGAGCTGATGCGACCTCCATGAACTCTTCCCTTCAGGGAACCAAGGGGATGGGCACTCTTCCGGCGCGGGGCCTTTTCGGAACCAAGGAGGAGTGAAGTGGAGAGATGATGTCCTCTTCCCAAGTGGGGCCTTCAGGGAACCATCTAGGCGTGAAGAGGAGAAATGAGACCATCTTTGTGAACTCCCCCTTGTGGCCAAGGTGGGGTGGACTCTTCCCTTTTGGGGCCTTTAGGGAACCAAGGGGAGGTGAATTCTCCGTCGTGGACCCTTTGGGGAACTGAGGAGTGGAAAGGAGAGATGAAGCCCTCTTCCCTCATGGGACCTTCAGGGAACCAAGGAGGAGTGAAGAGGAGAAATGAGACCTGGGAAGTTACATTGTCGAACCAGAGGATATAGCTTCATTTTCAGTGACAGTTCTGGTGAACTTTATTAAAGGGACTGGGTTGTTGTTGAAGGATTAAGGTAAAATGGGATTATGGATTTACTAATAGTAAACAGTTTTACTAATCGTAAACCGTCTCCGCAAAGGAAAAGAATAAAAAATAAAGTTTTTGTAGAAAAACTCGAAAATGTCACCGGAGACAAATATTTCATTAACATTTTTTACTCCAAATAATGTCAGGAATCACTGGTTAAAGTAAGTCAAGTACGTCCCTTAACACCCTGTATTAAAGCTGGTTCACATTACGCTATCAAATATAAAAGATCATAGCATGCCAAATAACGCTCTCCATACAATCCCTTCAGGAAGAAATATTTGATAGCCTCGTGTGAAAGGACAAAAGATAAGCGCTCGCGAATCAACAGATCTGCTCGCAGATTTATAGCGTAATGTGAACTAAGCATTATACAAAAAAGCAGATTTTTTTGTTTTTTTTCCTTTCTGAATAGAATTGTCATTAATACTGAATGTTTTCAATGTTGATTTCCCCATCGCGTAATAATAGTAAATTTAAAAAATAACAAAAAAAGGAACACGCATTTATTTGTGCCTACATTGATTATAGTAACATAGGTGCACACGTAAGCACATACCTGTCAGCTATGTATATTATAACCTTCTCTGGGTTTACTATAACTTAAAAACGTATCTGAAACACGAACAACCGAAGACAACCGTTTCAATCGCATTCTGAGTGTTATTTTTTGTGGTGCTTTCAGCATGCCGCACCAGAAGTGCTCGCAGGCCGCATCAAAAAGCTTCGCGGGCCGCAGATTCCCCACCCCTGCTTTAGAGCATAACCGGCCAACAAGCAGCTGATTTGCTATTGCGATCGGATTATCAAAGTATCAAAATTTTTTCCCCGTCGTGACTGTAGAATAAAAAATTAGTAAGTATTTAACCTGTGCAGCCCTTGAAAAATATTAGGTCATCAATGCGGCCCGTGGTGCAATTTGGGTTGGCCAGACCTGCTTTAGAGGCTGTAATGGAATCTGACGTTTGTGGCTAATAATGTTCTTCTGAGGCTTGGAGGGTTAAACTTACTTGTCTGTAGCCCGAGCCTACCCTTGTAACGATGATGATGAGAATGTTTCCAATAGCTTCAATGAACAGCCAGTACGCCTGGAGAACAGCCTTCATGCTCTCGGGGGCTTCCTTGAAGGCAAACTCTAGCCCTGTGATGGAAAACATTATCTGCAAATTGTCACAACATATTACTCACTTTCGTTATTTAAATAAATGTCTAAAAATAGGTTGTCATTAGTTTTGGCCATAGATAATGGAAACAGTATCCTTTGCTTTAACCATTTGGGAGGTGGGCAAGAGCGGCGCCGCCCCTGGGAACCATTAATTGACTACCCAACACCTCTGTCGTAGGTCATCTCGAGTAGTTGGCTACATTTGGTGACTTGGTAGGGGTGTCCAGATTTGGTTACAGATGCATGGCGGGCCGAATCAAGGAGAGGCCGGAGAGGAAGACCTTTGGATGACCTGTCAAAAAACGCCAAGCACTGAAGTGGGAGGGACATATTCATACGTCACTCGTGGACACATTAACCCCCAGGTTCCTACCCATCCTTTACACTTTTTTCTTCAACATCTTCTCCTTCCCTTAATTAAAAAAGACCCCCCACACAACATCCCCAGAGATGGATGGAATTAATGTAAAAAAAAAACTTCATTGGCTCTGCCGCTTTGATAGTCTGTGCAGTTTGTTTGTTGCTCGGCGACAATCTTCATGCTTCCATGCCACATCTCCCTTCGGTTCTTTTATCTATCAGTATATATGATTAATAAAAACTGTTAAAAAACGTGGTTACGTTATTAATTTTAACTTCTATTACCTCCGCTGCTGAAATGGTGATCATTTGAGGTAATACCCACACCATAGATACAGAATTTGGCTCTGTCACAGTTACCAGCTGGGCATTCTGAAATTTATCATTATTAGTTATACAAACAGACTTTAATTTGCGATTTCTCAGCTCATTTGAAGGAAAAAAGATGACATTAAAAGAATAAATTGTTTCACGTGTCATCCCTTGCTAGAGCTTGCCAGCCCATTTGTAGCACATGGTTTGCACCAAAGATATTGAAATATATAAATAATAATATGTCTGCCCGACTGTCGGCGGAATTACTACCTAATGGGAATAGTTTGAATACGGAATTTAGTTGATTTTTCGAAGGTGTGCAGTTGTATTCGTTAACAATATAGTTTGAATACGGAAAGAATTTGTTCATTTAGTTGATTTTTTTAAGGCGCCCCACCCTGGCTGGCCGATGCATGGCCTCTGGGATTGTCGACCAAATCACGTTTTCAAATTTACAGCACTTCATAGTATGGTTTTTCTTTCTTCCGTTTATATTCTTTGTATTCATAGAGCCTAAAGCATTAATATATTGCAGAAGCCTACTTTTTCGGTACCTACTTTAGATTTTTATTTTTTGTCCCACCCTAAATCAAAACCTGGCTACCCCCGTGTGCAGTAGTATTGGTTAAAAATATCGGCAACACCAGGAAGCACAGTCCCACCCAGTAAAAACTGCCGGTAGCCCATCTCCTTATATTTCAATATCTTTGGTTTTTCACCATAGATGTACAAACCACCCTTTTGCACCACCAGGCATTACAAAATATGTACATTAATTTGTCATATAGAATTCGTTCTTTACTAACTTCTAATAATATTTGAAATGAAGTGAAGAACATAAAACCTTAATACTCTCAAATGAGGTTTATGAAATAGGAAGCCGGTGCATCTGAAAAAGTATGTTTCTTAATTTTTCCTATTTAATAATAATTCATAAACCAAAATTTCCACAAATTATAGAATTTTTAAGTAGGTACTGAAAAACTTACCCTTACACTTATTGTAATTATATAATAAATATTTTACCAAACAATTTTTAATTTCAAAAAAGGAACTATACAATTTTTCCCAAGAAATGGTCACCATCACAATGACAATTCTTTTTTCAAACTTTTTCAGGCCGATAGGTACCATAATATTCATTACTCCGATTTGACAGCTTATACTAAGAACCACGGTATTAGTTCATTTATGAGAACCACAATCACGCGAACTCGGCGGGATAAAAGGTAGTAATTAATCTTGAACCAGAACCTGAATGTAACAAATAAATTTATGGACAGTTGAAATGCCAAGTGGTCGAGTTAAAACAGGACTTCACTAAGCTCAGTTGATGATAATTCATCAATTCGTCTGGAATAAATATTAAAATTTTCATAGTTATGATAAATTTAGTAATTTGTGTTCTTACAAATCCTTCATCATCATTGATGATTATTGTATATACTCCTCCGATTTTAATGTCCATGTATAATGGGATGTGCTGTGAGTTGATGTACAGCTGATAGTCCCCGGCAAATACTTCAACAAGTTCTGTGAAAGTGGAGTTAGTCTGTAACTCAATGATGTTTTTGTCAGTATTCTTCAGCAATATCTCCAAATTAGTTTGGTTCAGGATATTTCCCAGAACTCTGAAAATAAAGTGTTTTCAATTTAAGTACTCATGCTGTGGGTCACATGCATTGTCGTTTTTAATAGTTTTTGGGCTAAAACTAAAAATGTGGAGTGAATGATATATTTGTAAACATGCACAACGAAATATTAAATGAAATCCAGGAATATTCTGGATAAAAAAACACGCTATTTTGATCAATGACAATAATGTTACAATATTTATATATAGAAGCGCTGCAGAAATCTCTAAGTGGCAAGTCGTCAATTGCAGTGCTTTTTTTAGTTTTAGAAACAAAGTGCCACGCGGCGCATAAAGTTGAGTGCTACCTCTAAGCAAATTGCATTAAAATAGTGCCGAAATGCCCTCATGTGAAATAAAAAAACTGTTTTAATTACTCGGCAAACAAAGCCAAGGAATAAAATTACATTTGTAAATACACACAAATGCCTTTTTTTTTAACTTTTACTTATTTCTATGCTCACAGTTTACAATTTGTAGATTGTAAGTAAGAATAAGAATGACACATACTGTTCTATTTTAAATATTATATTATTTCGTTGATTTTGATCATGGTCAGAAACACACTGAACGGAAAATCTCTAGAAATGTGATTTACGTCAATTTTAAAGAAAATGATGTCGCCAATTTATATAAGACCTTTTGACCCTTAGGCTCCAAACAGGGCAATGAAATTGATTATGTTTTGAAAATATGTTTTTTTAAATACATAATAATATAGCAGTCTCTCACTAACCTGCCACGTACTACACTTAAGTACCCTCATACCCTGTAATAATTACGCTGGAAATGATAAATGGCTAAAGGACCAAAGGAAAAATGGGTGATGCGCCATACGGCCGTATGGTGCTTCAGCCATTTATCCTTTCCAGCGTCGATATGTTCGATAGCATGCGAACAAGCAAGCTAGTGGTGTATGGACTCCGCACCAAACTAAGTACGTGAAAGTATTGATACCACTTATAGCAAGTCCTATTGCATACATTTGTAAACTTAGTTTCAAGACAGGCACATTCCCAAACCATCTAAAACAATCAGTTGTCATATTGATTCACAAAAATGGAAACAAATCGGATATACATAATTATAGGCCAATATCTACTCAATTTATTTTCAAAAATTATTGAGAAAATCGTAAAAAATCGTCTTACCCTCTACCCAGAAAGTAATAAAATCTTATCTAATAACCAGTTCAGCTTTCGACCAGGTCTAGGAACGGAAAATGCTTTTGCTAAGCTGGCGGATATTATTTCAAATAATATTGACCGGGGAAATAAACCCATCGCTCTCTTCTTAGATCTTGCCAAAGCTTTTGATACCATTTCCCATAAAATACTTCAAAAAAAACTCCAGGCTATAGGTATTCAGGGACAACTACACAAATGGATGGGTAGTTCCTTAGCTAACAGATACCAAAAATTCAAAATTAATGATATTGTTAGTGATCCGGCCCTTATAGAATTTGGTGTACCCCAAGGGAGTACCTTAGGACCTATTTTGTTCAGTATTTATATAAATTAATGATCTGTGTAACAGCAATTTTTCCAATCACATTATAACATTTGCAGATGATACTGTACATATTAATATTTGAAGGTAAAACATGGAATGATGCACACAGCAAAGCAGAAGATGGAATAACAGCTAAAACTTTGGTTAGACTATAAATCTGTTGACACTCAATACGGAAAAAACTAAATTTATACGATTTAGTGCGACAGAAGCGGGCCAACCCAAGGAAGCATATAATATTATTATACACAAATGCCCTGAGTCAGTATACCAGTACCTGTATTTGCTATAAATTAGAATGCGTGGATAGTATAAAATACCTTGGTGTTATATTGGACAAATATCTTAGATGGGACGGACACATGGAACTAGTCACTGCAAAGGTTAGAAAGCTTACATACATGTTTATAACGATTAGAAATATCTTGCGTAAAAAAGAATTGAAACTCATCTATATATATTGCTATGTGTGGGTCACTTCTAGACTATGCATCCCTAGGTTGGGGTGGGTGTTCAAAAACTGTCTTGGACAAATTATCAAAAGCTCAAAAATCACTACTAAGGGTAATCCTCAAAAAACCTTTTAGATATCACAGCGATGCACTATTTGAAGAGTTACGAGTTCTGGATGTTAGACAACTATATATGAGAAAATTAATTTTAAACACCCATAAACAACGCCACCTCTACCCATCTATTAACCACTCTCACGACACCCGGCACTCATGGAGAAATCCAATTGTACCACTCACAACCAAAACGTCTCTCGCTCAAAGACACTTCTCATTCCTAGGTCCAAAAACCATACAATTTCATGCCTGTTGCTTGGAAAAAGGAAAGCACAGGTGTTCTCCGCAGATTGATCACAACTTGGTTTCATCAATTAGGGAGAAAGCAGAGTGAACTTTTACTATACAAAAAATGAAATCAAACACAAACCCAAAACAATAACAAAAATTTCAACAAAAATAAACTATGTAAAAGATACCTTTATGTTCTAATCGTTATTATTATGTGTATGTATGTACCTACCTATTAATTTTAAATTAGAATGCTACCAAGCAGCAGTTAATCTTATGTTTTAATTGGATATTTTAGTTTATTCTATCACTTCTCTTTTTTATTCATATTTATACAAAATATACATGTATGCTTATAATATGTAAGGCAAACACCGTTTATAAGTAAACATACATACCTATTATTTTATTATAATTTTGATAACTATGCAAGCAAAAAAACAGTAATATTTTATTTTATTGTTTCTGTTTTCTTTATAGTTCTCATTAGTAGGAATATAATATGAAATGCAAATACCAGTTACCTTTATGTTTTAATCATTTGCGTTTAATAATATATTTATATTCCTTTTATTTATTATTATTATCATTTCAATAACTATGCTAAACAAACCACGGCTATTATGTGTTTTAATAGGTTATTTTATCTTAATTTTATTTCTTTCTCTTCTCTTTTTTTCTATTTTTCTACTATAGTATGCAATGCATACACAAGTTACCTATATATTTTAATCCTCTGTTTTTAAGAACCTATATGGATATTAACTTTTTTTAAATTAATATTATTCTAACAACTATGCTAAACCAAAAACATTTACTATGTTTTAAACTTTCTAACTTTATTTTTTATTATTTCTCTTCTTTTTATTTCCTCGATTTTCCCTCTTTTTTGTACAAATCATGTTCCATGTGTTCACACTAATCCTAATTTGACTGTTCTAAAACGGGAATCATCCTAGTTGGACAGTCAAAACATTTCATAAATAATGTATTTAAATGTAAAAAATCTTACTAAATAAATAAATAAAATATGCTAGAATAAATCCAGATATAAAATACTGAGTCATCTATGGTTCGTGCACCATAAGGACTCGCTCGAGGCAATGAATAGATTTAGCCTTGAAACCAAATGTTTTGCAAATCTTGCAATACTTAGTATTAATGTAGTACACAACTCTATTGATAGCACATCCCTCTTGGAATGCTATGGCTTATACGTGCCTGAATACTTCAGCCGTAGCCGTCACCATGACTTATTCAAGATAACACGGCGTAACAGATGTTCTAGCACAACATAGCATGAAGGAATAATGCTTTTGACTGAAATTTCTAAAAGAGTAGATGTATTTAATTACTCTTTAAATAACTTTAAAACTTTTTTGTACACCTATCTTACCAAATAAGTAAGAAATCTTTTAGGTACTGTAAATGGATACTTAATCTGTGGTTTGTATATTTATGAACCCATGTTGTTGACTTACCTCACAAAAGGCAATCCTGATCTTGACTTATCATTATGATCTTGATATCTCAGAACTGTAGAATTCTCCGCAAGCTCTGAATCTCTGTAGAAATACGAGACAGCTTTATTCTCTTCAATGTGAATCTTCTCCAGCCATGTTTGGTTGTAGTCGGGACATACAAGTGTTCTGTTATATAGCAGATTCAGATTTCTTTCAACTTGGATTAATTTATCAGCATACATTTGCATGGGCTCCACCATGAAACTGTCTCCTGTGAATCTGTTTTTAAAATGCATCTGGCAATTGTACCCATTGAATATTCTCAACTGTCCCAATCCATCGGACGGTAGAATTGGATATGTTTTCTGTAAATAACAAAATGAATTTTTACGACTTTGTAAATGGACTGTATTATGTATATTTATTATATCATTGTACCTAAGTAAATATTAACAAACTTAACTCGCAGTACAAATATTATTTATGGCTTAGAACACAAAAATCTGTTATTTTAACATATCATGACAGTGAAATACCACATCACAAGATAAGTAAATTGATAATGTCTTCTCCTCTTTTTTTATTTAATGCCGCTGTGAATATATGAGGCGTATGAATAATCTTCATCTCTAACTCATACATATGTCCATTCATTTTACGTCACGGCTCTAACCACTCGAGTGATAGCCACCTAAATATGTAGGTGCTTCTTATGAATTAAAAATGTACTTATTTTGAACTTCTTCCAATCAGCTAATTGGTTTAATCTCTAGCTTGATTAAGCTTCTATCGAATACAAAAGATGTCACTGACATTCCTGTCTCGGAATTTCTACATACAAGTTTCGTATCTTGCGGTCTGCATGTAGCAACTTGGGAGATGAGTAAGGGTATCACCGCCCCGGGAACCATTTATTGGTTAATCAACACCTCTGCAGTAGGTAACCCCATTACGTTTTGAAAAAAAAATTGAACATCTGTGTATGTAAACATAGACATTTCCAGTAGACCATTCACAACATACAAAATATTAATTTTCAATATTGCGCCAAAGAAGTACGATTTAGGGCAATTTCAGTAACTAACATACAGTTATTAACATAGACTAATTTATTTTTTGGCAATAATCTTCGGCGTCTGGCGTTCAGTCATGCACGATTCCATTCATACATGCTTTGTTTGGCAACAAATCCACCTCTTCATTCCCAACTTACTTCAAGTTTTATTTCTAGAAATCCTATTGAGATGAAAGCCATGGCTGCCAGGAGGCATCCCACCTGGAGTCGGGTAAGGGGCTTGGTCAGCATCCCAAACCTGGCACAAACAGGATAAATAACCTGCAACCACATTCAATTTATTATTAATTATGATAAAGTTACACACACCAAAGAGAAAATCCAACATTGAATTTGAATATGATATGAGATTTTCAGGGCCAAAAGTATTTTGTGATTAGTTTTTGGGTTATTATGCCATGCGACTCGCGTTTCCTTCATCTTTAGCCAACATTTTAGACAGCTTTACAGTGTCAATCATCGGGGCAGATATGTAGGTTATTATAAAGTGTATGTTCATGTATGTAGAAATGATACCGTGTTGTAAGCATCAATCTTCTTAAGACCGGAATTTCAGAATGATAATTAGTGAAATTAGTGTGATTTTCAGCATATAGTTACAGTTAAGTATAGGATGGCTATAGCTTAATAGTTGTTGGTATCAGGTACTTGATGGTTACATGGGCGATGGACGCCCGAATTTTAAAACGTGTCTCCACCATGAAAGATCTTGGAATCATGTTTGATAGTAGGCTGACATTTCATACTCATATTCAGATGACTTGTAGCACTTCATTGAGAATGCTGGGCTTTGTTCTGCGTACTGCAAGGAATTTTAGAGACACCCGGGTTTTCATAGTTTTATTCAGTTCCTTAGTAAGGAGTAGACTTGAAAGTGGGTCGGTAATTTGGAGTCCACACCAAGCGAAATATTCCCTCATGTTAGAGAGAGTTCAGAAGAAATTTCTAAGATTTCTGTACATGAGGGAGTATGGCTATTATCCGTGGCTCTATCCTAGCGACTTTCTTTTGGGTATGCTCGGAATGAACCATCTACGGGTTAGAAGGGATGTACACATTGCTACACATTTCTTCAGATTGATCCGCGGATGGTTTGAAAACTCAGCTATCATGGAGAGCATTCATTTCTATGTTCCCGATGGGTATCTTCGCCACCGACAGCATAGACTGTTCTATCTTCCGGCCTGCAGGACTAACTTGCCAATGGTCATGCCGGTCGGGAGAGCAATTTTACTGTTAAACAGAATTAATTCGGATATCGACATATTTAGCATTAGTGAAGCTGCCTTTTAAAGGCAATTAATTCTTGTATAGTTCGCATGCCTAAGTGTTAATTGTAATACTCTTACAAATGTATTTTGAAAACGGTTTAAAATGTAATATTTTGTAATGTTTTTGAGATAATAAATAAATTGAATTGAATTGAATTGAATCAATACTAAACGCCATAAACCAGTGATATTTAATAATAATATAAATGGTTATACTAATGCACTTACCTTTTTAAACACTGGTATAAGAATTAAAATAGCAATTGGACACATAACCTGCATCTGGTCTGGTTTCACCGTATAGAACCAAAATCTTCCATCCATTTTTGTTGCTTGCAATGTTAAACGGGAACCCTGAAACAATAAGGTATGCAGCATTTTATATTATGTATTACTTTTTTCTCTTCTCTCTTTTCAATTCGCCCACAAAGTTTAGCACACAACATTTTCTAGTTCATGATGATCATTAAAAGGCTTTGAACCTTTCGTAAAGAGAATGTGTTTTAATTTTACCGAATAGTTAAATAAGCTGGTTGAAAAAAGTGAATAACCCATGCTAAAATCTTAGCAGAACAACTCCCTAAATTCTTTAGAAATTCTAGAGATGGTAGCCCAACACAAAGCTTAGGAAAACAAATGCAGAAGCTATGAGGTGAAACTGAGCCTGCAATGGACCGTGGCCTTATCACAACAATTTGTCCACATCGGCAGAGTATAATATGATTCTTTGGTAGTTTATTTCATTTTATATAGACACAGGAATAGTTTACCAATTGGTCCACCAAAGACCAAAAGACAGGCAGCGGTGTGAACAGAAGGATCACTTGGAAGCATCTCTTGAGATCATTGATAAACTTTTGGTCAAAGCTTCCTCGCGCATAGTCCAGCCAGTGGTCACACTGCTTTCCTTCTCTTTTCACGGCCTTGCGTGACCTGATGGATTCCTAAAAGTAAAGGGTGAAGGTCATTTTAATATTCAGTAGTTACTGATTCACAGTCCTTTTTTTAAAGTTATTAATATCATATTTAACACCGACAAGTTGATTGCTAACTTTTTATACTTACATAAATGCATTTGCAGGTATCTGTTATGATATTTCCTGTCGGTTTTTTGATTACATACAACTTCTTTCCGGCAGCAAAAATTACTGAAAGCAAATAAGTAACATTATAGTTTGTAATTCATCTTTAGTTAAGGCAGTGAAATAATCTTAGCAACCAGGCTTACGTACGAAATGAAAAACACACACTCAGAAATATTTCAGAGTGCATTTGTATACACAATGCAGGGGTTCTGCTGCTTAGTGTCAGTGGTAGGTACTAAAGATGCAATGCAGGTACCTATGGATATGATGATCAGGATTCCTGGTGCCCCGAAAGCCAGCGAGAAGCAGTCCTTGTCCCCGAAGCATTGCACCTCGGAGCGCAGCAGCGGAGAGCTGGCCTTGGAGATGAGCCCCGCGGTGCACAGGCTGAAGAAGAGCAGCGTGAAGAAGGAAGTGAGCTGCTTTTCCTGCTCCGGGAGGACAAACTGGTCTCCCCCAAACGAGGAGACGCAGGGCTTGATGCCTCCCGTCCCCAGGGCTACCATAATCAGCCCCACCATGGTCATCTCCCTGGAATAAATATACACTTCAACTAGCTGGTTACAGTGGACATTTTGCATTTTGCAGTTGTGACAAATCTGTTCCCTTATATAAAATGCAGTATGTAATACCAAAAGTGATAATATGGCCCAGGTATTTTCATATTCAGTTTAAATTATGTCTAGTTCCGTTTTTATCCTAAAGGCATGTGAGGCAAGGGTCCCAGGTGACCCCGGAATTTATAGTATAGAAACTAGTATAGAAATGTTTTTGTTTTTTTCCTGTACATTTTTGGCTTTCAAGAAAGGCCCCAAGCTTAGTGCAGGGCCGCCAACTCAATGCTGGGTCAGCCCCACTGTACGCCGACTTGCCAAGGCTATCAATAAATCTAACTTTAATTTTCAAAAAGACAATTACCATTGAATTCAAACAACATGTTTGACTTTTTTCAAGTATTATAGCCTTATGGTATAAATTCTCTTAAAAGTAAAGTTTCAACAGCACTGCAATTCTTAACAATTATTTGTTCCCATACTAACAGTTTCCCCGGGTGGCTGCCAATTTTATACATTCATGTACTGCCCCGTTGACTTTATTTTATATCAAAAGTTTTGATTTGATTATTGATTTGCCAACAATTTGAACAATATAAAGTACATAATACATACCTGGCTGGTAGGCCCATTGTGGGGACGGCTGTCATTGTTAGAATGGCATTTCCAACTGCATAAACCACCATCAGGTAAAGAATAGTTCTGAAATGAATAATTACCTTAATATCAATTCCAGTTAGTAATTTATCAAGATAATTCATATTTTAATGTCAATAGCGAATAATAAAGTATCGAACTGTAATTTTTATGTATTCAGATCACCTTCATAATAACCTGAACTTCCCAATGAAACTGTCCGCTAGAATAGCACCGAATATTGCGAAGAAGTAGGCCATTGTTACAAACACGTGGTACACTTCTGTCGCCTCATCATCAGAGTAAAATAGTTTCTGTTTGAGGTAGAGAGCAAGGAATGCTGAAATTTATCATTTATTCAAATTATTATCTTAAATCAAATAATAAACCTGTACCTTGATTGATCTAATTAGAGTTTTTTTATTGAAGAAGAAGATTATATTAATAAATCTAAAAGAAACATGAAATAGAACAAGACACAGAAAAATAAAAAGGTTACGATCGTAATTGAGAATGAAACCCAAAATCTCTTTTCTTATTGTGATAAAAGATTTTTGTAGTGTTTGTCGGGACCGTTTCCTTTTTATTTTTCTGCGCCTTGTTTTGTTTCATGTTTCGTGTAGATTTTTTTGTATTATCTTCTTCTTCAATGAAATATTACATTGATGGATTAGTTATCAAAAAAAGTTGTTCCAATGAAATTGAATTACTGTAACCTTTCACTGAGCCCAATTTTCCCCCATTTGTATTACAACCCATTGACAGTTGTTAAACTCCCCTTAAACTCATTTCTGAGATCTTTTTAAGTTTCTTTTTCTTGTGCAGTCATACATTTATTATCATCTCATAATAGTTTTTCCCATTATGGTGTACTAATTCAAAAGTAATAAAATAAAGTAAAAAATAAACAACAACAAAAAAGTTGTGAAAAGATTTGTGAATTTTGTGGGAAACAAGAAAAGTAACAATAGCCTAATACATTTATATAAATAAATATGTTTTTTAGATTCATAAAGTTATTGGCTTTTTTGAATTTGCAAGAAAAAAACAGTCACTAAAAAAAATTACTTTGTTTTTGAAATCAAATTTTTATCTTTTATTTTGCAAATATCTGTTTGTAATATTAAACTCTGAAAGAGTCTTTCATCTACTTTCAAAAAAAGTTTTTCTTTTTGCAATATGTTAAAAATTGCGCTATTTCAAATTGAATGTCAACTGGGAATATTTCTAAATAGATAATGAATCTGACAAGTCCATTCATTGTAAGTGACTTGATGACTAAATATCCGAGGGTTAAAAAAACAACTTACTCCGCATCCCCAAGTATGAAAACCTTTCACAGAATTCATTAAGAATAATCAAAAACACGGCACGTGGAAATTTTTTGACCTCCTAAAAAAGTACACAAGAAACACATTGAATAACAGTTTTATCTCACTCGACTTTATTGATTTATTTACTCAACTTATAAAACTATCACCTTCTTTTGTATTGGATCGTAGGCCACTCCGTTGCCATTGTCCAATATTTTTTCGACTACCATTCTACGAACTCGCTTTCAAGATGATATTGATAAAAGTGACTCTAATGGCTAAAAATTTACATTTATATGCGCAAGATTTGGAATGAAAGATAAAACAGAAGTCAAACAAAGAAAATGTAACGAATGCCGGAACAGACGGGCAATCAGCTTTTCCATTCTTTATTGCTAATTAAATAATTGAAAACTATTTTACTACAAAATTACCGTTATCTAAACTGGCCTTCCTCTCTTTTCGTCATTTAATCACCTAAGACTAAAACAATATTTGCTTTTTTGTTTGACCTGACTCAAAGCAAGCAATATACAACTCATGTAAAGTTATATAAAATATCCTTTTTAATGATTTACATATTACCGCCAAATGACTGATTTAATAATTATACTAGTACTGAGCTGTATGATTATCCGGTATGCACAGTAACCTATAGCAAATTTTGGACAGACAAGGATCAAAGATTGGATACTGCAAATGTCTCCATAAAGAGAATATATAGTTACCGCACTCCACCATGTATCCAAAATGTCCTATTTTATAATTTTTAATTAGTTGTTGTTACTTCAAGAGTCCAGAATATTTTCCTTGTGTTGATTTGCCCTGATTGAGGCTATTGTAAGTAGGTAATAGAGTCCGATTCGAGCCGCGGTCAACAGTGGTTGTGTGTACCTTACCTATTGCTTAGTGCCGTTCGCCCGTTCCCGTGCCTCATACAGATAAGAGATTATTGTTACATTTTATTTAATTCTGTTTATCGTATACTTATTTGTTTGCATTCCTACTTACGGCTAATCCGTTTTTGTTTGTACAGTCAATGAAATAGACTGCGTATTATTTTTTCAGTTTAATTTTTAAAAGTTAAGTTTTTTTTTATACAATGGAGGAAGACGAAGATAGACCTCCCGACCCAGGATCGATATTAGATTTTTCTGATTCGGAATCTACCACTAGCCAGGCTTCTATTACGCTTCCATCTCGTAAACGACGACCATCGCATAGCCTTTACATCCCATCGAAAATTAAAACTATACCGCCGATTCAACAAACCTCGACCTCTAACGACCTTAACCCCAATAGTAACACCCAGACAAGTACTTTAGCTAGCGATAATACAAAAAGTACTGACTTACTTTATCCTGCTTCCGCTTCCGGTCCTTTTATCGTAACTGTTCAGAGAACTGAACAAGGAAAACTTATTCATCCTTTAGATTTTGGAAAATTCTTATTTGACTCAAAAAATAATAACCTTGGTATTGTTAACGGTTCAATTAAACCGGAAGGGCGATATAAATTATCTATCGAGTTTAATACTGCCGCTTCCGCAAATGGATTTGTAAAAAAAATTGACTCGCTCTCAAACCATAAATATAAATCGTTCATCCCGTCATTTAACCTTACGAGAATGGGTCTTGTTCGAGGAATACCCACGGAGATCCCAGAGGCTGAAATTGTTGATGCTTTGAATAATTCCCAAGGAACCCCGAAAGTAATAAAAGCACGTCGACTGAACTACAAGGATTCTACTGATGGGAACACGATCTGGAAACCTTCCCAATCTGTTGTTGTTACATTTGAGGGACAATCCCTTCCGTCTCGTGTGTTTATTTATTATACCTCGCTTCCCGTCGAAGTTTATAAATTTCCAACTGTTCAATGCTTCAATTGCTGCCGGTTTGGACATACAAAATCCGTATGCCGCTCCCCTCCACGTTGTTACTTTTGCGGAGAAGGTCACCCATTTGATCAATGTCCAAAATCTTCCAATAATCCCATTTGCATTAACTGTTCGGGTGCACATACCGCGGTCAGTCTAGCCTGTCCGGAATTGACAAGACAGAGGAACATAAAACATAAAATGGCTACCGACAACATTTCGTACTTCCAGGCCTCAAAGTTATTCTCTCCTGCGAAAAAATCATTCGCAGAGATGACATCGTCCTCAGCTCCTTTCCAATCAACCACCTTTTTAAATTCAACGTCATCTTCTCACAGAGAAACCATTCTCAAGCCAGTCAAACCCAACCCAAAATATACTCCTTACCTTGATAAAAAACAATTGAATAATATTTTGACCAGCCCGAATGGGAATGCCAAATCTCGGACCCCCAATGGGTGTGCCATTAATAGTAATACATCCCCTCCTGCTCTCCCCGAAATATTGAATAATAATTCTTTTATACAAACTTTAATTACCCTTTTAATTTCTATCCTTACAAACAACAATACTGTACCGTCCAACGCTGCCGATTACATTAAATCTTTATTATCTTGCCTCCCCAATGACTTCGAAACTGAACAAAATTCTTCAGTGGAACAGTAGAAGCCTCTTCGCTAACAAATCTGACCTAATTCAGTTACTCGACGAACACGACGTTTCAGTGGCCGCCATTTCTGAAACGTGGTTAAAACCCTCCTTTCACTTAAGAATTCCGGGTTATTATTGTCTCAGACACGACAGACCGGATGGTAAAGGCGGCACGGCTCTGATAATCCATAATTCTATCCCGTTTAAACAAATTAATATACATACTCCCTCCGACGATATCCAGATAATAGCAGCTGTCTTATCTGATATCACAATATTATCAATATATATTCCTCCCTCTACCACTTTTATTGAAAATGAATGGGCACCAATCTTAACCCAGATTTGTTCCCCTTTTATGATCCTTGGAGATTTTAATGCACATTCCCCTTCTTGGGGTAGCAAAATAACAAATCGTTCTGGCCGCAATCTTTTAGATTTTATTGATACCCATAACCTATGTTTTTTAAATGACGGATCTCCAACCAGATTCACCCCCTCTCATCAACGGAAAAGTGCCGTTGATTTATCTCTTTGTTCATATTCGTTAGCATCTAAATGCTCTTGGGACATCCTAAACGATCCCCTCTCTAGTGATCATTTTCCAATTATAATCCGATTCCAACATCAATCTAACACTTATCCTCCACCAGTTAAAAATAATCTCAAATTTAGAATAAATGATGCGAATTGGAGCACTTTCTCTTCTGAACTAGATAACCTTATTAATTTTAAAAAAAAATCGTCCCCGGGAGACATCAGATTGCAATGTGAGACGTTTCCCTCTATGGTTATAAATGCAGCAGAAAAATCCATCCCGAAACGCAATGCGAACATTAAAATAAAACACTCTACTCCGTGGTGGGACGAGGAATGCACTCGCTCCGTCAACTCTCGTAAAAAAGCAATTTCCTCTTTTCGTAAGTGTATGTCACTAGAAAATTTTTTATCAGTTAAAAAAGCCCAGGCAGAAACCAAACGAATTTTGAAAAATAAAAAACGCGCTGGATGGCGGAAGTTCTGTGAGAACCTGTCTCCGGAAACTCCCCAATCTTCAGTTTGGTCTAGCTTAAAAAAATTCGGATCATCGTATTCTCCGCCGAGAACCAAGCATATATCAGAAGAAATTCTTATAGGATTTGCGGATAAAATAGCCCCCCCATCAGTGGCCGGATGTGAAGAAATGCCTTCTATTAAGCCATATCCATCTCACTCTAACTGGCTAGATGCTCCTTTCTCCATTGATGAGATGAAACTAGTAATAAGAACCCTTTCTGACTCTGCTCCGGGTCCCGATGGAATACTTAATAGTTTCATTAAATCATTTTCTGATATGGCGGTTGAATATTTCTTATCTCTTATTAATAATATGTTTGAAACAGGACTAATTCCGGATGATTGGAAAACTCAAAAAATCATTCCCATTTTAAAACCTGGAAAAAATCCATCTGAAATTTCGTCTTATCGGCCTATTGCTCTTTCATCATGTTTGATGAAAGTAGCGGAGCGGTTGATGAAGAACAGATTAGAGTGGTTTGTTGAAAGTCAAGATATTATCTCACCAAATCAGTATGGTTTTCGGAAAAAGAAATCTACAATGGATAATTTAAGTTTGTTCACAACTGATATCCGAGTTTCCCAATCCCTAAATTCTTATACATTGGCCACATTCCTTGACCTTTCATCAGCTTACGATGATGTTTTACTGAATGTTTTGAAAGAAAAGCTAATTAAAAAACAAATCCCCCCGAAATTAGTCCAATTTATTATTAATTTGCTCTCAGATAGGTCCATTATTATTGAGTCTTCCTCTAAATGCTTAAGGCGCAAACTATGGAGAGGTTTGCCCCAGGGTTCTGTTATTAGTCCTCTGTTGTTTAATATTTATATAAGCGACCTAGACTCAGTAATTCCTTTTTCTATCAAGCGTCTTTACTTTGCGGATGATATCCTTATATATTTGTTACATAAAAATATTATTCTTGCAGCTAAGGAAATGAATTTGGCTTTACAATATATTAAAAGCTGGTTGTCATTAAATGGGATGAATCTGGCGGCATCTAAAACAAGGGTCGTGGCTTTCACGCGCAAAAGAAAAATTCCCCAATTCTCAATTTCTTTTGATAATGTGCCTCTACAAACCGCTACTCAAATCAAATTCCTTGGTCTTCTTTTGAATCATAAACTTTCCTGGCTTCCACACATTCAGATAATTTCTACAAAGTGTGAAAAGGGACTTAATATGATGCGAGCAGTTTCCAGAGTATGGTGGGGATCTCATCCTACCACTCTTAAATTAATGTATAATTCCCTAGTTCGGAGCCACTTGGATTATGGCTCATTTCTTTTTGACCCACTCCCTAAATATCTAGATAAGAAAATGGAAAGAATTCAATCAAAAGCCCTCAGAATGATTATTGGAGCTATGAAGTCTTCTCCAATTAATGCGCTTCAGGTGGAATGTGTGGAGCCTCCATTATATTTCAGAAGGCAATTCCTTGCCAATAAATATATTTTCAAGGCTTTATCGTTATCACATCATCCTATTAAACAAAGTCTTAATAGGTTAAGTGTTAATTTGAATTCTAACAAAAGATTGAGAGAAAAACAATGTTTTCCTCTCTTAATTAAAAGTTTTCATCTCTATAATTCTCTATCATCTTCCCTCCAATATCTTCAAGAAGTTCCCAATCTTCCTATATACAATATTCCATTTAAGGCAATCACTTTTATGCCGAACACAATAACATCAGTCTTTCGGAAGAATATTTTATCTTCCCCAAATAAATTTCAAAATGTGGATGATTGCTTTAAAAGCATAGTGGCTTCGAAATTCCCTGGATTTTCCATCCTTTTCACGGATGGTTCCAAATTTGAAAATAAAAGATGTGGAGCATCTATATATAGTCCAGAATTCAACATCAATCTCACTTATAAATTACCGAAAGAAGCTTCCATATTTACAGCCGAATGTTTTGCAATTGAACAAGCGCTAAATCAAATTCAGGTTCTCAACATTCATCGAGCCTTACTATGTACTGATTCGCTAAGTGCTCTAACTAAAATTAGGTCAAATATTTTACGTTATCCGGAAGACAATATTATATGTAAAATAAAAAATCTTCTCAATTCTCTTAGTGAATCTGGGTTTGAGACGATATTGGCCTGGGTCCCTGCCCATTTAGGTATCGAGGGTAATGAGATGGCCGATTTTCTCGCCAAATCTGGTTCAGATTCCGGAACTATTCCACTAAATTTTAGAATTCCTATATCCGATGTCTTTCCGATTCTTAAATCCAATATGACTCGTGCCTGGGAAGAAAATTGGGCAGTCTCCAAAATAAGAACTGGATCTTTCTATGCGGGAATTCAAAACCATATCCCTGCTAAGCCATGGTTTCACGGTAAAAAACTTTCAAAACGATTCATTTCATGTATCTCGAGAATGAGAATTGGCCACTGTTCAATTGCATCTCACTTGTCTAGAATTAGAGTTTTAGATGATCCGTTCTGCCAGTGTGGTGTGGAAGAGGAAACCCTCGACCACATTTTCTTTAACTGTAAAAACCATTCATCTTTCAAGAACATATACCGCCGGCTTATTAAAATCACACACCAGTCCCCCCTTAATATTTCATACCTTTTATCTCTTAACAATTCTCGTGTTCATACAGCTTTATGTAAGTTTATTAACCTGAATGAATTCAATATTTAATTTGTTTTAGTGATCTAAATGAGTCCAATATTTAATTTGTTTTATTATTTTCCCATTAGATTAACCGAAATTTCTTATCCATTTTAAATATTACCGGCACAAAGCACTCTCTCCAGGGTGAATTGCCTAAAACAAAAAAAAAAAAAAAAGTAGGTAATAATTAGCAATAGAGAACTCCAGTCCAATTTATTTTTATTTTTTTTTTACAAATAATGACCTTCTAACTTAAATAAATGCATATTTATTTTTATAGTTAGTTTAAATAGTTAAAATAAATGTCAAAGTTTTAATTTTTCAAGATCCCCCGAAAACCACCGTGACGTCATCTGGCCCTGTGACGTCATCTGCCCAAAAGTTTTAGTTATTTTCAACAGATGTTATCATTTTGTGTGGAAAAAGTAATGAAACTATTCAATAAGTAAAACGTTATTTAGGTGTAATTATTTATTTATTATATTTTTCAATATTATTACGGGAGAGTGGTATAAAAATTGTTTGAAATTATTATTTTTTTAGCTTTACGAATTGAAATCAATATTAAGGAAACCGAAGCATGAATTTTGTTGGGAACTGGAATCAGCTGTTTGACGCCCGCCATTTTGAATTTCAGCATTGGAGCGTTTTACTGGGCATTATGATCGTTTTTTGTACAGTTAGAGTTTTTGAATATTTTAAATAATATAGATAAACTAATAGAGATACTTTATTTTTGATACTGAATTATTTAGGACTAAATAATGTTTTAATAAAAACAAAAACTATTATATGTTCTCTATAAACCAATAACACGGAATGTCGAACGGCTTGCGCCTTACATTTCTATTGATTTCTATACAACTTTGACCCAGGTGACGCGGACGCGGTGACGTCACGCCGCCAAAATCCAGCAATACCAACTTGACAGGGTGTTTTAATGACACGTTTTAAAATGGACTTTTTAATAATTTTTTTAAAAACTCTACGTTAAATATTAAGTAATAAAACTTATATATTCAGAATCAGCCTATATTGGTCTATATGAACATATTTTTAAAGCCATAATATTTTTCACTGGAGTTCCTTATTATAGCCCTGTACTGGAATAATTTGAAGTTTAAAGATATGATTGTAGTTTTCTCAACTTTATAATATTTGCAAAAAGGTTCTCGACACTGTTTCGTTGTAATTTAGCTTGAGGTGTGCACAATGAAAACCAGACTATCAAAATAATTCAAACAAGTTATCCAAGCATTTTTGAGCAAATTATTCCAGAAGCAAATAGGATAGAATAATGGGTTTACAAGCAAAAGGTAAAATCCTTAATAACAAATTTATATTATTATCATTAATTACAAATTTATATTAACAACTTGAAAAAAATACAAAATTTATTAAATCTCTTCTTATCTTTTAGAAAATTTAAGAGTTTAGTTTAAGAGGAATATAAACGCTAGAAATATTTCGATTCTCATGCCTACATAATTTAAAATCGCGCGTCATATTTGCACGAGGCAAGTAAGCGAAAAAGTGGTTTTTATTTATTTTGTGCATAATTTTATAAGAATGAAAAAAGTTAGAACATACAAAACCTCAAAAATGGTCTAAGCCATAAAGGGGTATATTTTTAAAATTCTTTCTTATGGTTAGTCACGAAAAAACATTTTTTTTAGTGGTTTACGCATATGTTTTTTGTTATGTAAATAATAATTTTATTGTAATAAGGAACTCCAGTGAAAAATATTATGGCTTTAAAAAAATATGTTCATATAGACCAATAAACACTGATTCTGAATATACATATAAGTTTAATTAAAAAAAAATTTTTACATGAGCTCCACACAGGAGGCCCTGAGGAAAATAATCTCCCTCACGGCCTATTTCATCTTTGGGGATGCTGTGTGGAGGGTTTTTTTTTTAGGAAAGGAAGTGGAGGAGAATTCTGGGAAGGAAAAGGGTTTAAGGGGTGAGTAGGAGTTTGGGGTTCAGTGTGTCCTGGTCATCCGCCTCCAAGACCTAGACAAACCTCACCCCATGAACCCGGGCACCCCTGCTAAATCACCAAACGTAGCGAACCACTTGGGGTGACCTATGGCAGAGGTGTTGGTTATCCAATAAAGGTTCCCGGGGCTGCGGTACCCATTCCCGCCTCCCAAATTGAGAATAGTTAACGTAGATTTTTTAAAAAATTATTAAAAAATCCATTTTTAAAAGGCGTCATTAAAAAATTCTGTCAAGTTGGTATTATTAAATTTGTGAGGCGTGACGTCACCGCGTTCATAATTCTCCAGTTTCGGTTTCAACATTGCAATATAAATTCATATTTTAATATGTGCGCTTTAGAAACCCTATAAATAAACAAAAAAATTAAATCGAAAATTAATTTAGTGAATAAAATAATAGCGCCTTGCAAATCTCCTTTACTAAATATGTTTCCGTTTAATGTTGACTCCTCCCACCGCTTTGCCCCTCCCTCAAAATCATCCCTCCCACTACCCCCACCTAATTAATCTTTGGTACTTGCATTTAATTTTTAAGTTAGTTTTAATCATTTAATCCTGCTAGTGAATGACACGGTTGTGTCGAAACCGCAAAATTTAAAATTTAAGTCACAAATGTACATTGGAAAATAAAACTCTTCAAAAACAAAATGTCTAGAAATTGTTACATAGTTAATGCCCAAGAAATACAAAAAATTGGGAACTGAACTCGTTTATACTATTAGCTAAAATAGGCACCACATTTAATGTAAATACATCGATTGTCCAGTTGATTAGCCAGACATCTCCAAATACAAAATTTGAGATAATGAGGAAAACAATATTCAATTGCTCTCCATAAATCATGTGTCCGGTACGTAAATATAACATTTTGAAATTTTCTACTAGTAACGCAGAAAATATTTTTTTGTTTATTTCACTACAGGTTTTTCTGCATTTTAACTATTTTGTGGTTTTTATGAGTATTGTACCAGATAGAGGGTACACTTTAACATGTAACCATATACTCAACCCAAATTGCGATTTTTCAGAGAAGTCTGATTAATCAGCCGGTCGATCGATATGTACATATTGTTTTTAATCAAAAACATTATTTGGGGGAATTATAGGATGAACATCATAAAATGATTTGTGTGGAACATAATATATTTTCATAGACCACTGTAGTTTCAGTGATCCCATGTAGATGTAATTTTCCACAGGCAAACATGACATATACGACTGTCAAATAATATCCTCATAAATATGTCGTGTTGTTGGTAAAATTAATTCAGAGTTTGCTTATCTAACACACTTACAAAAACTGTTTGTTGTAATGAGGTAATTTCATGTAACGCAGGCCAGAATCTTTATAATTTTTGGTAAGTAGTGATAATTTATTTATGCTGGGTTTTTACAGAAGTTCTCACTTTCTTATGAGCAATCCAGTTGCAAAAACTTGTGTGTTTACCCTTTTCTTGTAGCTTTTATTGTTTAATCGTAATTGTTTTTATAGTTATTTAAAACCTTGCATAATAAAATTAACAGCCCTGAATTATCGCAAACTTTAATGTACCTATAATGTAATATCATCATTACCGTTCTAATGTAACAATACTGTGCCGGCCGTACAATTCAACACACCACCCATAAATAAACCGGTTCCATGCCAACTGAGAATAAAGTCAACTCAACACCTCCTTGAAAAGTCATAAGCTATGAAAAAAATAATTTTAAATTAGCCGATAACCCTAACCCAAAGTAACCTATTTAACCATTTTTTAATATTTATTATTTTATCACTCTAAATGACTTATCTGAGATGGTTCTGAGTTGGTTTCATTCTGAGTTGTCCCATCACCAAATAAACCAATCCCACACCACCACATTGAATTCAAAACTTGGATAATATGTGTTTAGGTGTATGTGTTATTGTCAATCCTCGAAGCTCCGGTGCTCCTAGGTTTGACTAGTCAATCCTCAGGTCTGACTTCCTTGGCTTTGACTAAGACTTCAAGTCAGACCTGAGGATTGACTAGTCAAACCTAGGAGCGCCGGAGCTTCGAGGATTGACTAGTCAAACCTAGGAGTGCCGTAGCTTCGAGGATTGACTATAACATATGTACAAACATGAACTAACGAATTCAGTGAGTCTTTTATAAATTTATTAAACTGTATCGACAAATTTATAGTACACATCTCTACCTATTGTAATCATTTATTTAAGTAATTAAATTTATGATTAAAAGAAATATTGTAGATCCTTACAACTGTAATATTTACTTTTTGTTTTTTTTTTCATTAGTTTGAAATTTTTAAAGGTACCAACCCACAAAAGGGACTCTTCTTGCTTTGCTATTTTCATATATTTTTAATTTTATTGTTTTATTGGATATTAGGTTTATTTCTTGAAATGCGTAGACCTCTTCGCAACTTGAAATAACCCCTCTTATTATAAACCTATCATTAAACATTTTCAACACACCTCATCTTTATGTCAAGTTAGTTGAGTATATTATTTAAATAAATTTATACATTTTTTAATTATAACAGTTTTGTGTTATTTACGGGAAATCATTTGTTTGCTTTGTTATTTCCACATATTCTTAACTTATCTTCACTATTCTTTGCTGTTTTAAACGCTCATAGGCTTTTTATTACTTATGAAATTCTATTGCCTTATACCACAAGTTATTATACATTATGTAAAAGCCGAAAGGCAAATAGAGAAATAAATAATATTTCTTGTAGATTTGGAGGTGAGTAATAGCGTAGGGAGTGTGGCGAACCCATCGCTCAGGGAGTGGAAACACAAACCTGCAATAGCCATCCCAAGCCAAGATGTGAGCTACCGTGCTCAGGCTGAATGTCCTGGGGAACAGTGTCAAGAACGGTGCCTCCGAGAAACAAGGTCGCGTCTCGGAGTATTTAGACCTTACTCCAACATTCGGGGCTCTGCTGGAGTGGACCTTCTATTTCCCTGGTCACTCGTGGGACAAAAAAATTGGACCATTCGAAAACTAGGGGCCTTTTGGGAACCTAGGAGTGCTGAGGCCACCTCCGTGGACTTTCTTCCTGGGGCCCTTAGGAGGAACCAAGAGGAGAAGCCGTGGAGAGGAGAGCTGAGGCCACCTCCATGAACCCTTCCCTTGTGGGGCCTTCACGGAACCAAGGGGAAGGGCACTCTTCCGGCACGGGGCCTTTGGGGAACCAAGGAGGAGTGAAGTGGAGAGATGATGTCCTCTTCCCACGTGGGGCCTTCAGGGAACCATGTAGGAGTGAAGAGGAGAAATGAGGCCATCTCCGTGAACTCTTTCTTATGGGGCCTTTAGGGAACCAAGGAGGAGTGAAGAGGAGAGATAAGTCCTCTTCCTTCCTGGGGCCCTCGGGGAGCCAAGGCGGAGTGGGCTCTTCTCTTGTGGGGCCTTTAGGGAACCAAGGGGAGGTGAACTCTCCGTCGTGGAGCCTTCAGGGAGTGGAGAGGAGAGGAGAGGAGAGATGAAGCCCTCTTCCCTCGTGGGGCCTTCAGGGAACCGCGGAGGAGTGAAGAGGAGAAATGAGACCTAGGAAGACACATTGTCGAACCAGAAGATATAGCTTCATTTCCAATGACAATCCTGGTGAACTTTGTAAAAGGGACTGGATTACTGTCAAAGAAATGAGGTAAAATTGGAGATAGCACAATGGGCCTACGGCCTAAGTGCTCACGGGAACTTTATTCATGTAAACCGTCTCCGCTCTTGAAAAAAAAAAAAAAAAAAGAAAAAAAAAGGAGGTGAGTATCGAGGTGGTTGGTGCTCCGGAGCTAGGCATGAATATTTTGAAAATGGCTCGAGGAAAGGGGGTGTGGGAGTATATTAATTTTTATGTCCATTTTGGGAATTAATTTAATTATTTCAACACTCTGTGATGAAAATTTGACATTTTCATTTTTAAAATATTAATCATTGCATCATCCTGAGAACAGTATTAAAACAAGAGCTTGAAGAAAAATATATATAAAATAAAGGTCTATCGTGAGCTTGGAGCTTTAAGTGATTAGTTTTGAGCTAAGCTTTTGAGAATTGAGAACATTAAAACAAAAAAAAATGTTGTTAACATTTATCTTTTTTCAGTTGAAGTGTTATTTATATCTAATTTTTATTAAAACCTCACTTGGAAATGTAAAATAGTACAAAAAGACGGTTCCATGCCAACTGAGAATAAAATCAACTCAACACCTCTTTGAAAACTCCTAACCCTAACCTAACGTAACCTAGTTAACCTATTTTTTTATATATTTTTTTCATCACTTTTGACTAACTTTTCAGAGGTGGTTCTGAATTGGTTTTATTCTGAGTTGTCCGGTCACGCAAATAAACATATTTTTTTCGTTAAAATCTTTAGCAGTCTGGCAATACTATATTTACTGTCAAAATTTTCATAGACAATTTTTGTATTATTGTCAAACGTCATAATATTGCGCTTTTCTTCCTTAAAATCATAGTTTTATGCTACGCGGGATTGGTTTATTAATGTGATACACTTTCTTGGAGAATATACTGGACATTTTTTTATTCAAGTTAGATAATTTGTAACAGAATTTAGGTGAGTGTAAATTCAATACTCGAAATTGCTTACACTTGCTCGCACGCTAAGTTCAATTTGGTCTGCAGTCTGCTTAGACGACAAAATATACTATAAATTGTAGCCCTGCAACCTACTGACCTTATGATAATTTTCAAACAAGCCTTTGCGCTGTACATTCACCTACGGCCCTTGCGATGTGCCCGAGTACGACTAGGGTGACCCAGGTCACTGACCAGGTGTCAGGGTCTTGGGGTTTTAGCACCGCCTCTCCAGGCTTCGAATTTTGTTATAAGTTATCCGGGTTTCGTAATAAAGTGTTGGGGGTGTGTGTATGCAGACTTTTATTTAATTTAGTGGAGTTTTCCCATGCTATTTTTCTTATTCCTTGTATGTATCCCCAAGGAAAGATTCGGAAAGAACAACATCTGAACATTCTTTAACGTGAGAGGTTCTGTCAATAAGGATTAACAGATATTGCATGATGGCTACGAAGCATGAGTGTTAAGACATTATTATTTAATGTTTAATTCTTCCAAGTAAATTTGTCTTACTCCCCCTCACGGTCAATACAGAATATTTCTTTTATCAGATAGGCCCTGATGGAAATTATTTTCCTCAGGGCCTCCTATGTGGAACTAATGTAAAAAAAACCTAGGAAACAATACTTCGTTATTACTTCATTGGCGTAAGCCAGAGGTGAATTATAATTATATTTTTTGTTGACAAATTAGAAAGATGTCAGAAATTTATCTTTAGAATAATTACCATCAGTTTGAAAAATCATTTGTCAAAATTTAAAATAAAGAAATACACATTGTAAAATTAATGTAGAATTATTAATTAAATAATTTTCTGTTTATAGGTAGGTTCCTTCTTTATTGCTTATCTTCACACAATCATCGGTTCAATTTTTAAAATTTCAAAGCAAATTTGAGTTCATTACGTACGAATATTCACACGTATAATGAATATTGTTTGTCCAGGTTTGAGATGCTATGACTCTGATCCAGACTTGCCCGGGGCAGTACTGCGGGCGCTCGCAGTGGGAGAATGGCACGTGGGGCGAGTGCGGGGCGTGCCCGCGGGGCTACCGCGCCAGCTTCTCGGGCCACTGCACCCCGTGCGTGGAGGAACTGCTGCTCTACGACTGGCTGTACCTCGGCTTCATGGCGCTCCTGGCGCTCGTGCTGCACTGGTTCTTCATCGACATTGTTTACAAGAGAGAAAGGTATTTCCCTAATTCTTAATTGTTAAAGTTTTACTAAATCTTAAATTCTTTTGAATATCTCAGCTTAAATCTCTAAATAATCTAAAGTGCAGCTCTGCTAACCTAACTTAAGAGGATATGCAGGCGGCGTTTTATCCTTAAGAACTTGTTAGGAACTTTCTAAGAAGGTGGGAAATTAGGAAGGCGTAAAACTCACTGAATTGTTGTAGCAGGTTGGTTGATTTGATGATGTCTATATAAGATTCACATTACACAATAATGTTCAAAACTGTGCACAGATTGTAATAGGTATTAAACCAACATTAATTTTGATGTTAGTAAACTGGTAATTATTACTTGCATTCGAAAATACGAATATAGAAACTTAATCGTGGAAGATACACTGCTTGCTTGTTGAAAGTTATCACTGCACTCGTTTGCAATTTCACCAAGTAGGTAGAAGGAAGTATATAGGTAGGTAAGTGGGTACGTAGGAAGTTGTAGGAAAGGACAAGATATATTCCAAACAAGATATATTTCCTCTTTGAATTTTGACAATAGTGCAATTTCTTAGACATCAACCACTGGCGTGACCCTTCATTTTGATTTTTTTGATAAGTTACTTCTTATAGGAGTTACATCACTCCAAAAATTCTTAAAATGGCCTGATTTGTACGCCATCAACAGATATCAAGTATACAAATTTGACAATGTATTTTTGAAGAAGCAAAATGTACAGACATAGATTATTTTCTTCAATACAATTGGTGAAAAAAAATCTTTAAAATCGCTAAGGTTTTGGAAGAGAATTGATTGATTTTTTCAAATTTGACCTAAAAATTCCAAATGAATACTAAAAATTAAACAAATTTAGCTTGTTCATCATCCATAAATTACGTAACACCTTAAGGGGGGGGGGGGGGGTCATCAGTTCTGTGACATCACATGCAAAAATCTAAATTATTAAAACGCAAAAAATTTTAGATATAAAATTGCAAAATATGTGACGTCACACTAGTGGGGAAGGGGTCTCACAAATGTGACGATGTGTGACAGGGACGGGGGCGGGGGGGGGGGTCAAAAAATCATGAAATTCGTGACGTAATTTATGGATGGCCCCTTAGCTTCGTCCAGACAGTCTGCACTACGCATTTGAGTCATTCCCAATCAATAATTAAATAGTCAAATGGGCATAATAAAATGTGCGAAATCAATTTATTGTGACTTAGTAGTATTTTCAGGCTTTCCCATCAATATTCCAGTTTTCATTAGCTTTCTACAAAACTACTTTCTAGGAACGACCAATGCACTAGCTCCTCGGTATGGTTGTTCTCTTTCATGTTTCAATTTTCTTCTTCTTCTTCAATGATTAAATAATATTACATTGACTGGTATAAACTTGAAAAGTTATTCAAATAAAGTAAAGCCAATAAAATTAAAAATTGATGCAAAAGCTTGGGATATTAATAACAGTCACAATTACTTTCTTTGAGTGCAATATTTTTTAGTCGGTTGGGAAATAATTCGAATACTAGGAGAGTGGTGTGTGGACAGGGTTGTTGATGCAAAATGTGTCCGAAGTGATTTGATTCAATTGATTTGATGAAGTTCCGCCCCCAGCTTCAATCGCCATCTGATAGCCATGCACGTGTGTGCGCTGTTTGAGGTGGCCATGGCCTGCATCATTACGCTGCTGTTCTCCGACCCCCTGGGCTCGCTGAGCGTGCGCGCCTGCCGCGTGGGTGGCCTGGCCGATTGGTACACCCTGTTGCACAACCCCACGCCTAACTACCAAACCACGCTGCACTGCACGCAGGAGGCTGTCTATCCTCTGTGAGTACTTCTGTTTGATGTTAATTGACTGCTGTTCTCCGACCTGCCGGGCTAGCGGAGCGTGCGCACCTGTTTGATGTTCACCTTTTGTTTGATGTTCGTTGTCTGTCCTTTGCGAGTGTTTTTTTTGTTTTATCTCTGTTTTTTATTTTTTATTTGCTGTTTGTAGCATTATGTCCCCTGCGAGTATTTTCTTTGATGTTGGTTGTCTGTTGTTGTCCTCTGTAAGTATTTTTGTTTGATGTTGGTGGTCTGTTGTCTGTCCTCTGTGAGTATTTTGTTTGATGTTGGTGGTCTGTTACCTGTCCTCTAGGAGTATTTTTGTTTGATGTTGGTTGTCTGTTGTCTGTCCTCTGTGAGTCTTTTGTTTGATGTTGTTGGTCTGTTGTCTGTCCTCTGTGAGTATTTTGTTTGATGTTGGTTGTCTGTCCTCTGCGAGTATTTTGTTTGATGTTGGTGGTCTGTTGTCTATCCTCTGTGAGTATTTTTGTTTGATGTTGGTTGTCTGAAAGTATTTTTGTTCGATGTTATTGTCTGCTGTCTGTTGTTTTTTCTTGTTATTTTTTCTAAGTCAAAGATAATTTACCAAAACAGATCAGAGATTTGCAGTATTTTATACAGATTTTTGTAAATGAAATACACTTCAAAATTCAATACAGAATATAAACAAAAAAATATTATTTAAATTCCATGCATGTAAAATTACACATTGACTCAATAGATTGACTGAAAATTCAAAATGGCGCTGATCATGAATTGGTGGTCATCAAATGTGATGTAGTTGGAATCTCCCCAACCTAATTAGTTGCGTTGAGTGCAACTAATGAGTGCAAGAGTCAGAAGACTTAGGTTTTACCAACATGGTGGGTTTCAGGTATACCCTAGTGCTGATAATGTACGCGCTGTGCATAGCTCTGCTGCTGCTGTACCGCTGCGTGGTGTTTGCCACCTTCCTGCCCACTGGCTCCATCCTCGCTGTCTACTGCGGTCTCTACTTTCTGCCCATCCTCATATTCATTCATGCCGTGGGGGCGGGACTCATCTGTGAGTAGCAATCCATTCAATCAATGTTGGTGCTCTTTTACCACTTTCCGCTTCCGTTTTTCAACAAAATTGGTTAATATATTTCCTTTTTAAATACGTCTATTTGAATTTTGATTTTGTTTTCTTGAATGAATGCAATAAATCTTGAAAGTGGAAATTAATCCACTTCCCAACATCCGATCAAGCTGAAACTCGGTATACAGACTTGTTGTTGATGACAATGCATTGTCAACTTTTGGTGGCAATTTCTCTGAAATTGGATGACATTATAATAATTACAGACAACTCTTCGATTTTTTTAAATTTAGCATCTGAAAATATTGCTTGCTATTAGCTATTTTTAGTGACCAGATAGTTTCACTGGCTTCACCAGTTAGCCAATTTTCGCAGTATCATACAAAAAATAAATACGCATAAGTGTATATTAAAGTGACACTAATAATAATGAAAAGTGTAAAGTTGTAATGATTACTTTCAGATTACTCCTTCCCCTACATTATCATCATCCTGTCTATGATGTCGTCAGCGTCGCACTTCTCGGTGAAGATCGACCAGTCGGTGGTGGCCATGCTGGTGTCCTCGGTGACAGAGGTGCGCAATGTGGTAATCCTGCTAGGCCACTGGCTGCTGCACGCCTACGGCATCATCTCCATCACCGGCCTCAAGGACCCCGTCTTTCACGGGGCCCTTCTGACCCTCGTACCTGCCCCGGCTGCCTTCTACATCCTCACTTCCAGGTTCACTGACCCCATGAAGATTCACAACGAGTGACGGTTACCCAAAAGGAAGCTCAAACAGCCGCAAATCAATTGTCACGCTGCCAGGCTCTTGTTAACACTCTTTGGTTTGGTGTAAAGTGAGTTATTAATAATATTTTTTCTTTGGTTTGATAGGAAGGAAGTTATTAATAATATATATTCTTTGGTTTGAAGTGAAAGAAGTTATTAATAATATTTTTTCTTTGGTTTGACATGAAGGAAATTATAAATATATATTTTCTAAAATAAAAAACTCTTAAATGGACTAATCCTACGTATGGTGTTGTAAGCTGTTACAGCAAGAAAGTGAATATGTACGCTATAGTTAGTCTGAAAGCTGAGTACATCTCACTTGTTTTAGATGTAATGTAGTTTTCGGAAACCGTGTCTCTCCAATGTTAAATGTACAGGTGTAAATATTTAATGGATAATAAAAACCTATTTTTAAGAAATGTTGTGAATTTAATGAAATATGTCGTATTCACTTACTTGCAATACTAATAATTATAGTGTGAAGGTCGTGTGTGCATAATGTACAAGGTTACTGTTTTAATCTCTGCCCTCTATGACACCGCAAGTCGCGATTCGCTACACATTTACCGCTTTGGGAAACCAAGTGATGAAGAACCAAGGTCACTCAAAGTAGAATTAAACGACCTCACAACGTCCAGAACATAATTAAATAAACATCATCTCCTAAAAACAACACAAGGATTTACCCCAATGCTACACTTTTTCAACAAAAACCTCTAAAAAATTTAAGAGAAGAACTGGAAAACGATGTTACCATAAAACATGTAAACAGAAATCCTAAAATGCGAATTCTGCCAAAAAACTCAAGATATACTGCCAGAATGCTCGGGGACTATGCACAAAATTAAATATCTCAACAACATTATGATGTAAATAATATATACTGACGGAAAATTGGCTTGACTTGGAAATAAAATCAACAGAACTCAGAATTAACTACATTTTTTTTCACTGCCATAGAACTTTAAATCGAGTTTCAAAACAAGGGACGGCGGAGTGCTATTGCAATAGAAAAAAAATTGACCTCAAGAACCCTCGAAACAAAAAACAACACAATCCAAGAACTATTTGTACAAATTGGTACCACTGTAGAAAAAATTATAATCACAACTTTGTAACCGCAACTATCCGACACTGTAAATTACCGAAGCCACAGTGAAGACATTGATAATCTACTCTAAAATTATTATTCTCGGGGATTACAACTTCCCTAACCTAAAATGGAAATCAAGCGATAGTGGTGCCATTGTAAATGAAAGTGGAAATGATCGTGTACATGAGATTTTACATATGAAATTTTTTTAAAATCTTTTCCAGCTTAACTTTATATGCAACACAAATGATCGCTTACTAACAACTAGCTGTATCAAATTATCCTAAATTGTTTATTGATAACCGTCAATCCCCTCTTCATATTGTTAAATATATGTGGCGTCAAACCAAAACCTCTTGAAGAAACTTAGGTGTAGGTAGGTGGTATTTAACATAAATAAGGAGATTTTACCATACCGATTTCAAATACCGTAGACTGGTCTCTTATGTCACAATGAATCTAGATAAAATATAATACGAGGGTAGACTGAAAAGTAATGCACATTGTTGCAGGCGTCAATTATCCGCCTAGAAAAACAATTTCAGCAATCTGCGCAGCTTTGAGGTTGCGGCCGGCACCGTGCATCTCGGCACTCACTCTGACTCCCAATACCCGTTCATACCCGTTCGTACCAGATCATACAAAGAACTCAGAACCTGGAACAACTATTCGGAGGCCTCTGGCAAAATGCAGAACCGACTCTTCGCTAATTTTTACCAGTTATATATTCATACATAAGATACTTTTTCCCCATGCTAGTGGCCTAATGCAGGGGTCAGCAACCGAGGCTATTTGCATAAGCGTCTCATTTTATTTTTACATTAGCTCCACACATGAACATAGAACAAGATGACATAGGCCCTGAGGAGAAAAATTCCCCTCGGGGCCTATGTCATCTTGGGGATGCTGTGTGGAAAGTCTTTTAGGAAAGGAAGGAGAGGAAAGAGGTGTTAGGGGAGGGTGGAAATCTGGGGGTCAGTACAGGCATGAGGAGTGACGGACGAACCTATCTCTCCCACTGCAGTGGTAGGTGATGTTCCGAGAGTCCTGCTGGAGAGAGGTCAAACGGTCTCCTGATCCAGCCTGCCACACAGTTGGTGGGCAGATGCACCCACTGCCAACATCCGGCCAAACCTCACCCCATGAGCCTGGACACACCTGCTAAGTCGCTAAACGTAGCGAACCACTTGGGGTGACGTATGGCAGAGGTGTTGGTTAATAAATGGTTCAATTCACCAATAAATGGATCCCGTGGCGGCGGTTCCCTGAACTCGCCTCCCAAATTGATATAAATCTGATATATTTGTTATCTTGACAACTTGCTTCTTCTCACTTGAAAGTCTGCCGACCCCCGATCCCTGGTAGTGCACAAAGAGAGGAATAAAGCAGACATCAAGGCAGCTGGGAACCTACTCTCACACATCACTGTCATTATTGAATTTCGGTGACTGGTTCGAGCAGGTCTCATAAAAGAAGCTTTTATTTACATAATAAAACAAATTTTTGATTTTTCCATTACCTGTTTAATTGAATGAACACAATGATAAAATTATATAATAGAATGGGAATGACAAAAAATAGCAGTTACTCTTCTAATACGCACAATTCTGAAATCTGCTTAATTAAATAATAAATTCAAAAGAATTATCTTACTTTCTTACAAGAAACTAATATATTTTTAAAAATTAACTTCACTTAATTTTTATTTATTTGTGGAAGGTAACAAATTCTATAAAAAGGACTCTAGCTTTAAAAAACTAAATAATAAATTAATTGACATGGAAAAGTCTAAATTAAATGGAAATTAGTGCAACAGGCGGATGTAATTCAAATAACTAATGTACAAAGGACAAAACTAAATAAAAGTTAATCTTCCTTAACAGAAAGATTAAACAAAAGGTCACACACTTAAAATGAAATGAAGAGGGTATTAATTCATTACATAATTATTCACTATGTACATTGATGATCATCTTAAATAATAAGTTATAAACAGCAAGGCTATTAACAAAAAAAACTTATCCTGTTATTTCCGTACTGTATCCACAAAAATTGGTATCATTGAATAATTGTTAGGATATATTTAAAATCTAGAGACTTCCTTATGGGTTACATACAGATATCTTCTAATTTATTGATAAAAGAATCTTTCACAATATACAATGGTGGCTGGTTGTTATAGGGACTGAACATTTGTATTCAATAACAGGAAGCATCTCAAAGTTAATGGGCCCTCGAATGTTTTTATTTTTTTTAATGGTAATATTTCAACCATCGCCTTCACATCCAAGTAACAAAATCTCGCAAGTCAATATTATACATATATCTCTCCAATATTATCTTTTAAATCTCTACAATAATTAATTTCCAAAATGTATCGGGAATATTTTTTTAATGTATTATTTTTCGTAACAAAGAGTTTAATTGGGAAAGTAACATCATTTTTTCAATATTTTCCCCAGTAGGTAATACCATATTAGCCTAAAGATATATATTAAATTATTCAATGCAAAGTTAGAAAGGTAAAGAAACGAACATGTTGTATTAAATTATTAAAGATGAATAAAATTAGAAAGTATTGGAAAACACGACAAACTTCATTCGATTGTTGTAGTAATCTTGTGAATACCGTGCACCAGTCCAGAGCCACTGGGACCACTGCATGACTGACGGGGGGGGGGGGGGGGTATGTTGTGAGACTGCAGGGAGTGGTGAAGGGAAGAGGAGGTTAGGAAGTTAAATTCTCAGCTTCGATCTGGTTAAAAAAATAATAGGAACGAAATTTAACCTATTGGAAGCAAGTTGTGCACTTTTTTGCTTCTCTGGGGGTATAGAATTATTTACTTGCGCCAGTTTCTACTAACTAATCTCACTTATTAATGGGAGCATGATATCCAGGCTAATATGGTAGGTGGTATTTAATGTTACAAATTTTGAAAAAGCATATTGTTTTTATATTTTAAGATACACATGGAAACAACGTCTTCTCTCATTTTACAATTTGACAGCACCCTAAGATTCATATATTCTAAAGTGACATTGTTTTTAAAAGTTTAAATGCACAAAATAAGTTTTTCCGAAATGGTGATATGTTAAAACTTATTCTTATACATAATGTAATTGATGCCAAGAACAAATAATAACAAGTTAAAAAAATACAATTACATACTATTTATAAACAACTTAAATAATGCAGCTGATGGCAAACTACTGGAGAATGTCTGAATTATATACAATTGAAAATAATCACAACTACTTTACGGGTCGGGGAGTAGTCAGTTAAGTCAGAAAACAGAGAAAATGTGTTATATTTTACCAAAACATCTTTTATTATTAGCGTCTTACTGTTTTCTGTCTTTGATCTGACTTTTTACATTCTGTGGCCCATGCTTTAAGTCTATGCTAATGTAAACGTCAAAACTTTTCATTGTCATTCGGCTTTTTACAGATGAATGAACAAATAGCGTGAAAGCTTAAATTGAAACAGTATGAAGATTTCATTATTGCAAAATTCCATAGCCACATTGTGTTTTTGTCGTGTGTGTGCGTGTAAACCTTCAAGCAGAAAATTTGTTGTATTATAAGCTTAATGTCCTGATTAAGTACTTTATTTAAAAATATGTTATTTTGTATTGTTCTTTATGTAATATATCTGTCTGCATTATTCTTATACATGTACACAAAGTGGTAAAAATGAAATTAATATTGTCACTTGTAGCTATTACAGCAGGTAAAAAAAAAACACAAAACAAACACGAACATGTATCAAAATTTAAAAAAAATTCAATGTTTCTATGATTACCTAAGTTAACATAACAACTAAAATTACTAAACAACTAAATTATTATTTCACCGAAAAAGCATGCTTCTTTAGCAATAAAATATTTAGTATAATTATACTTGGACACAATTTCAACAAAGTCCAGAAAATATTTATATAATTTATTGGTGGAACTACAGAAGAGATGGCTGGACTGCGTGGATGAGGATTGGAGCTGAACAGGACTGAAAGGATGAAGCCTGGAGGCGGGTGAGGGGGAGAGCAAGCAATGGGGGACAAATTCCACCTGTAATGCAGTGCCGTAGTGATGATGGTTCATTGAACAAGACATTATTTTACTCTTCCACCAGTGCAACGTAAAGATTTTATAATGAAAACAATATTATAGATACTAAATACAGCATTTTTTTTAATAAATTAAAAACAGATTAATATATATTAAGACAAAACCTCTTTACTAATTTAACATTTAGACAATGGACTCTCACAACATTTATTCTATTTCCTGTAGTTTTAAACCGGGTCTCTTAAAAGTTGTGGTCATTGTACTACGCACATACATATATTCGCAAAATATTATCCAAAATTAATAAATTGGTTAAATAATATTTTTGAATAGTATTTTAACAGAGCTTTGGACATTACTGGTCATTAATATAAAACCAAAAAGAAGAATATAATTTTAGAGTGTCATTCTTTAGGAATTGAGTTGAGTTGATTCATTTAAATGAATTGAGTATCACTCTGAAGAATAAGCAAGCCAAAACAAATACAGGATTGGTAAAATTAAAATAAAATCCACATGAGGTTATTTATACCTAGAATGCATGGCTCAGAAATTAATGTTAATTATTATTTGCTGATAAACATGATTTTGAAAGAATACATAAAATTAAAGCGAATGGCACGAGAAAACTCTTGGAATTTAAATAAAGAATAAATACCACTAAAATGCAGTTTCGCACTAGTTAAATGCGGATTCCTTAAGAAATCAAACAATTAAATGAATGAGGACCTTTCTGCAAAAATACATACTTTTAAAAAATGCAAAATACAGAAAACTCTTTGAAATTAAAATATTTCTTGCATTTACTATTTTATGAAATGATTTACGAAATTTTTAAGTTGAATTATTATGTTGGCTACCCCTCATTCTTCAGAATGACCATCGATTTGTCATAAGGTATTGTTACAAGCCACTAGCATTAATAATAACGCTGAGATTCGAGCTTTATTCAACTATTTAGAGATTTTTATAAATATGTACACCCTTTCATTTCATCATTTAACACTATTAATATTAACAAACATCTCAATATTAAAGCTTTTATTTCACAGAATTAACTGTCGCATTCACTCATTTAATGCAACAGCCAAATAAAGTTATTAAAAAAATATACTTAACAAACTCGATATTCACTCCGGTTCACCTTAATTCCTACCACAGACATTAGATTAAACCATCAGTTCACTCAAACATAATGTATTGTTGAATCAAATCTCATTATAAAAAGTTAAACATTTGTACCTAAGGCAGATCTTACTTAAAAACGTGTTTTCAAATTGTATAAAGTTTCAAAATGTAGGCCTATTTGACCATTTTATTTGGTAATTATAAATCAAAGGGAATTTTGTTAAATTTTAATAAAAGTGCTTTTTGGATTAATTCTCTACTTAATTATGATTAATTGTCTCGACAGCGCAGTCAAGTTCTCTGGAAAACTTTAGTTACAGGGCCAAAGAACTTAGCTAGATCTAAATGCAGCATTAAATGTTGACACTGACAGAATCAAAAACAATTACAAATGTGTGTTAGACATTTTAAAATTCAATGGCAATTATGAGAGCCAAAACAGACAATTAATTTTCTTGTAGAGGAAAAGTTTAACAAGATTGTCGAGGCAACTCTAAAAACCACGTTTTTTATTAGTAACACCTTCAATTCTTAAAATAACAATTGATAAAGTGTGTTTTTTTTTTTAAATCCATCTAAACTGTAGATATACTCGCTGATATGCTGCGATCTTGGGATGGCGCCTCTTATCAGCTTTATCAGAAAGTAAACAACCAGCCTAAATCAATATGGCTCAATGTCTGTGAACCGTTAAACAGTAATATCTTCATTTGTCACCGATTCCAGGTGATAACTTTGCCATAACATAAATCAAATACGAAAGAATTAATGAAAAGCCAACAGAATTTTTTTTTAAATTTACAGACAATTTTTTAAAATTTTCAGATAATAAAAGTTAACAATAAAAAGGTATCTATCACAGGATTGTGAACATTTTTCCAGAGACAAGTTTTGTACATAAATTCACTGTTTTATAATATTATGCGGGAAATTCGAATGATGAAATGGTGCTTCCTTTAAATTTCAAGTATGTTTCAAATATATTTTTTAATTTTGATTTTTAAAATTTTAAAAAGCATTTATTTTGTATGTTATATTATAGTGGCTTGATTTGTGTTCAAATCTCTCAAAGTGTTGTCTTTTTGATTAAATAAAGGGTACAATCTATTTACTTCCAATTGAAGCCTGAATATTTGGCATTATGCATTATGTGTCATGTAGTAAATTGTTTCAAATAAAAAATGAATAATGCAAGTGTTTTGGATACATTTATATATTTCGGTCATTGAAGTAAATGTTATATTGCACGGTTGGGCAAACGGTCAAATCAATTCGGGTGGTCGATCCCGTGCGTAGAGAAAACCAGATTCATACTTGTAGGAATAATATTAGGAGACTCAGTTAATACTGTTTGTTACTTGCTACTTGACATTACTTGAAGAACATCAATCTGTCACGTTTTTCTTCGCGCTGCCGTGCCTGAAAGAAAGAGACAAGTGTTCCATATTACCAGGTAATTTAAATTGCGGAGTTGCAAAACCGGCTCTGGAAATTTCTGCTGATTTTGAGAAGAAAACGGTTTGAAACATATTGAACATCAACATAATATTTAGTATAAAATGTGTATTCTTTTTATGTTCCAAGCGGTTTTGTGATTATCTCGAAATTAATAAAACTTTTCAGAGCAGATTTTGCAACTCCACAACTTATTTCAGACCTCGAAAAGAAACAGTAGCTCACAACGTGGTGAAGCCGTTAAAAGCAAATCTTACTGCTTGAAGCCCGCTGGTGAGATCAGATCTCAATAATTTATTCTTTTCTTTTATAAAACAAACCCGAATCTAAATAATGTCAAGCTGTTCAAAGCTTTGCAAAATTCAACAGTATTAAAGTTGAAAGTTAGAAAGAGGTTGTATATAATATAATGTTATATATAGTCTCCTCTTAGTTGCAAGTTCATATCTCCTGTTTATGGTAACATTAACTTTTTATAATTTATGTGCCATACAAGCTCACCGCCGTGAAAATTGGATTCAAAATTTCTACGTCCAGTTGCATTGCAACCTTGTCAGTATGGTACTGTCGGATTGCAATATAGATTCAAGCTGCCAGTTGAAAGTTCAATTGCAAGTTCAAGTATAAGTTGAGAGTTTTAGCGTAATTTGAAAGTCAAATTGCAAGTTGAAAAACCAATTGCAAGTTGAAAGTCGAAGTGTACATTGTAAGTTCAACTTTTGCAAGTTGAAAGTGATGGATTGGCGTCGGTCGGTCGGTCGGTCGGTTGGTGGGATGACGCGACATGGATGGTTGCTCTCTGCGGGCGGAGTTAGTGGTTTTCCCGGCTGTACCTCTGACGCTGCGCGGTGTTGAACTTCCTCCTCTCGGCCGGCTGAGCGCCCGCCAACTTGCGCAGCACGTCCGTCCTGCCTTCCAGACTCTGCTGCGGATCGTAAGCTGCGCACGCTGACTGCAACACATACAAACTATTTATTTGCATTGTACACACAGTGGCAGCATCTGTTTAAAGGCCAAGATTAAAAGACAGCCAACAAGGTTATCATAATTGCCACAAGTCGGTCACCTGGGTACTCTTTTTACATATGGAAAAATGTCATAGAGAAGAGGGATCGATGCTATGCCTGTAAGCAGAAAATACCTGTCATACCCGAGACCAGAGCATCCGTACTTTCGTTTGACATTACACAGATTTTTCATGTTTTAAGTTGAAACAAAAAACAGAGTGTGCAATTCACATGCGGTAGAAGTGAAACCTTTAGAAAACGTGTCGCTTGTTTGTACCATGTCTACAAAAACTCGTATCGAGAAATAGAAGTTTTGAAGTTTAAAAAAATAATATTTTTGTTTCCTTTATTTCAAACTAATTGTTATAAATTTTTTTTAAATACAAGGGTTTGCGGGCTCCGGAGCCCGCAAAAGAACTCGAACGTGCAACCTGCTCCCGACTTATGGCTCGAACCAAGACGCACGGGATTGACCTGAGCCGGCGAAACCACGACTCGAGTGAGAGTGGCTTGGACCGCCGCGAAAGCCCCGCCGCCGCACCCGACTCGCGAGTGGCTCAGACCGCTGAGTTACGGGTTTGGGTGCGAGTACTAGACCGGGTTCTCTGGGAGTTTTCGATTTAGGATCCGCTTCCCTCGAAGAACCCGAGTTCAAGAACCAGTTCCAGCTGAACCTACACATCGCTGGTACAAGCCATCCTCAGCAAGCCATGTATTTATCATTTTTAATCTATGGCGCGCATTTGTTTTGTTCTTGCAAACTGTTATCGGAATAACCTGTAAAAAAAAAAAAAAGTATGGAAATGAAAGACATTTAAAATGGACATGTTTGTTTATCTGTTATTATCTTTATCCATTATTTGTGGAGGTGAAGGAATGTGAGCTCATCCTCCTTATCTAATGTACACACTATATCTTAAACTTTTTTATTTTTCCAGACTTGGTAAATCGACAAGAATTCAAATATTAAGAGGAACGTTTGCTCAGCCTGTTTCAGCCCGTTTCTTACAAATCTTAATTTTGGATTTGCGATCAAAATACCCAACCAAACTGAAAAATTATTTTTGAAATCAAAAGGTATATTAAATATCTAGTATGAATGGATGTAAGCCACTTTATTTATTTTTGTTTTAAATTATAAGATATATATATATATATATATATATATATATATATATATATATATATATAGAACGTTAAACATTTTAATGTTTCATGATTTTAGAGGCAACTTGAGGCAATTATATATTATTTTAAATGATTTAATTATGAAATAACACAAATTAATCAAATAAACTTTATTTGCCACGCCAGGATTCGATCCCACTATCTTCGGATTGCGAGTCAAGAGCTAGGCCATGCCGGCCATCAAATATATACATATACAAGGTGTCCGAAAACTCGTAGTACAAGCGGAAAACTGGTGAATCCACATCACATAGAGAACCCAAATAAACATAAAGATTTTCAATTTAAGCATTTTTACAATTGAAATTTTAAAAATATTAAAAAATAAAAAAAAATTGGCGTTTTTGGGGTTAACGGTTTGACATTGGAGCGAAGATGCAACTCTAAAATTATTTATTTATGCTACTATTAATCTCTTTTCGTGCCCATAGTTTATTTATTTTCACCTTACTAATTTATTCTTCCACCTCTTCTAAAATTTCACTTCTTTTAAGCATTACATACAATATGGTTAATTAGCTTATTTACTTTGTTGCGTGGCAGTCCACCATTTTGCAACGGGTAGGGGCCAACAGGTAATTACTTGAAATTAATACGAACTCGCTCACTAATACTCGCTACTTGACTTCATACTGGACCAATTTGAACAAATCTTGTGAGATAAATTGATAGCACAGATGGGTACCTACTTACATTATGCAGCAATGTTCCATTTCCAATAAAAAAAAACTACATCACAAAACACACATTTAACATATATATTCTGCGTGGTATATTCCACACATTTATATTCTGCGTGGTATATTCCACAATAATTAATCAAGCACTATTGTTTAAATATGAAAATAATACAAAAGTAATTCACAAACTTTGATTCAAAGTTTACAATTAACGAAAGGATTGTTGATATAAAATATGTCAACAGCGAACCGGCGTAAACTAAACTAATCTGCCCGTCCAGGAATCCAGGGATCCCCTTTTCAGTACGGTGCGGAGCAGTGGCATTTCTTGTACACTATGGTTCGTCTGCTCTTTCACGTGTTTAATGAACCGAGGAAAAAGAGAGAGCTATTCTTTCGCAACGCAATTTGAACTACAATGTGCATGAACATACATAACTTAACAGTCAGCTGTGAATTAACCTCTGAGCAGCCGACTGTTTTATTTTTAATGACGGGAGATTTCAAAATAATGCTTTAAATCCGGATTTTTTTTGTTTATTTTCTTTTAAATAGTTTTTATTACTTAGGTACTGTGATCGTCACTAATAATTTACAAGAATTTGACCAATAAAAAATTCAACTTCTGACTCGATTTACTCGAAAACGAAAGCTCAAATCAAAAAAAATTATACTACAAAATCGATTCCAAATGTGATGTAGATTCTCCAGTTTCCCGCTTGTACTACGAGTTTCCGGACACCGTGTATATTTGTGTGTTTTATGTGAATACGTTTTTGTTATGATTTGTATTTAAATCATCCATGTATGTAAATTTTTGGGCGACATGCCTGTTTTAAGTACTAAAAACAAGTATAAATAAATATAATTACAAAGAGATTGGTGTATAATATTCATATTTAAATATTTGACGGCAATGCCTTTCCAAAGATTCGAATAGGACTGGCGTATAAGGTAGAACTACCCTTTCCGCCCAAAGTGTGTTAAAACATATAGATAAATAAATAAATAAAATATATACCTTTGTTGAAAACACAAAGATGTGAGAATTAAAGATCAACAAAGTGCATTTATGATGAAAAAAGGTGCACAAATTACCAACAAGGCTCAAATATGCACAGACAACCAAAAAGGCTCAATTATGCACAACCAAAAAGGCTCAAATTACCAAAAAGGCTCAAATATACACAAATGGTGACCGGACAACTGGGATTGAAACCAACTCAGAACCATCTCAGATAAGTCATTTTGAGTTACTTCAGGTTAGGGTTATCGGCTAATTTAAAATAATTTTTTTCATAGCTTTTAATGACTTTTCAAGGTGTTGGGTTGACTTTATTGGATCGTCTCAAACCATAGTGAACTAACTCACTTTTTGCAGTTTCTGAGTTAGAGCTTGAAATGTTGGCTCCAAATCATAATCTAGCTCTGCCAGAGAGAACCAATCAGAGAAATACTATCTTGGTCAATCGTAGATAGTTTTCTCTGATTGATTCTTCTTTCTGACGTAGCTAGATTATGATTTGGAGCCCTCTTTTCAAGCTCTAACTCAAAAATTGCAAGTGAGTTAGTTCACTATGGTATAAGACAATCCTATTCTCAGTTGGCATGGAACCATGCACAAACAACCAAAAAGGCTCAAATATGCACAAATGACCAAAAAGGCTCAAATATGCGCAAACAACCAAAAAGATTAAAATATTATGCATTTTCTTTAATTCATTCATTGACTTAAAATGGGTACAAACTTTCACAGGACGATTTCTGTTCTTATGCTCATGAAAATGCATATAATCCAATGTTTACTTTCTTTAGTGTTTCAGGATTTTTTTGATTTATTGACGATTCAAAAAAATAAAACCTTGAAGGTTAACTTACGTCATCCCAGTTCTCATCGGATGGGGGCACGTAGGGCGCGGACAGCGGTTCCACAGCAGCAGGGTAGCTCTTGTTCTCCATTGAATAGGCAAACTGATCAAACTCAATGCGCTGCGGGCACACCGACACGTGGTACTGGAATAACATCCATTATTAGTTAAAACTGAATATCCCTTGGCACAATGTAGTCTAACAAATAAATTACTACACATACATAATATTTACACTGATTAACATGGCTAAATCAAATGGAAACGTCTGTACACATCTCAAAACCAAATTATTTTCTGTTGTAAAAGATTTAGGCAGTATTAATAAACAGATTTCAAATGATATTTTCACATTTGTTGCAATGTTGGGGGGGAGGGGGAGGTTGACCCTAAGGAGGGGGGTGTTCGATTCTGGAGGTGGGGCGGGGGGGGTTGAAATAATATTATGGTTACGGTGCAAATAATAATGGTGTATTTTCCATTAATGTAAGCTACAAGTACTATTCGCTTTTTTCCTACTCAATACCGAGTACGGGGTTGGGGGACCCTCCCCTATATTCATCCTTACAAAGCTATCTATAATTCCATTTAAGGAAGGAAATTATTTTGTACATTGCGTATACTTAGAAATATTCATAAAAGTGGGCACGGTTAAAACGCAACAAAAAAATAAACACTTTTTAATAGTTAAACAATAATGAGAACAATTTCACTTTCTGGAAATGGAAAATTATGCATTAATAGTTATTTCAATAAAATTAACTCGACAGGCTAATTTTTTCGTTTTTCAGAACAACTCACATAGTTCACATAAAATCGTTGTGACTCTTACTATCACAGCGAGAAATACAATTTAAACGGTGTTAGAAAGAAAAAAACTGACCACAAAAGAAGTAAAAGGTACACCTTTATGAATTCAAAATTTCGGATCGCAGTTTGAAAAAAAAATTTAAACTTTGGTAATTTTTATTAATTATTTTAACATAGTGTGACAAAAAAGTCAGGTGACAATAATGATTATAATACATTTGTCTAATAAAATGTGTACGGGTTTTTATTTTTTTCTTTAGCAGTAATTTTAGTTAGAAAAAACGTAAGGTGTATATTTCAAATGTTTTATATTTAAAAAATTATATGATTATTTATATCAATAAAATTTGAAAGTGTATTTCATTGCCTTTCAAATCGACTGAGATAGTGCACATTCTTCTTGACAATGTTTTCTTATGCCAATATTTTTGGTTCGGCTGTAATTTTAAGATTCACAAGTCCTGTCCAGATAATACCAGGTTGATGGTCTTACCAGATATTGCGTTTATATATTTATAAAAATAGTATATATTCTACCGTAAGTAGTTTTCCCAGAATAGCTGGTTATAACAAGAGAAATGATTTTGTGAAATTATAAGGATATGTTGGCACACAAGAGGTTAAAATTGATATGAAAGAAAGCCTACCTGCAGAACTTGGCATGTACGGGAAATGTCAGAAGTTGGAGATAAATAACTAAATGAAATAAGTTTATACGGTGCGACCAGTGAGATTGCCTGCGGTGAAATCAGAAAGTAACAAGTGAACTTACCGCCAGTTCAGGCTCATTCAGCCAGTGGGTCCTGTCGAAGGGGCAGTTCACCTTCGGCAAATTGGGGTGAGCCTTGCGACACTTGTCCAGGTGAAACTGCATCCTGGCCGTTGCAATGGTATGGTCATTGTTATATGGGCACTGCATGTACGTGGACGTGTCATGGGGCTGTTCAAAACAATGCATTCATTACCAATCCATCATTTCAATTTTATAATGGGGAATTAGTCCCCCAACAGCCGCACTTTTGAGCATAGATTATGGAAATTACACTTCAATTCAACAATTACTACAAGAAATAATTATTTACATGCATAAAATAGGTTATTAGGTTCTCAGTTTGCGTAAACTAAGTAATTCGTGCGTAGATTGAAATAAAATTTCGCTAATGTCAATTCTATACAAAAAACATCCAATACAGCAAGTAAAGGGATCATTTTATATAAGAAATTTTGAACTTTGATTGCGTAAAAATGTAAGTTTAATGTATCTATCACCACCTATCTGAATGTAATTAGTTGTTTCTAGGGTAAACTTTCGAAATCACTGGACCCGCTTATACAAATATTTTTTAGAAAAAATCATTTCATTCATCTTTGAGTATAAAAGACTGCTTACATTCACGGCCGCAATCTCGTATGGTAAAAATCAAATTTTGAATGCAGTATTTTCCATCGTCCCAAATGCAAAAAGTTGTATTAATAAAATTAAGGTGAAACAAGAGGTTTTTTCAAAAAAAAAATCATATTAAGCGTGTCCAGTGATTTCAAAAGTTTACCGCTTCTCGTAGTAATTAATTTGATATGTAGTGTAATTTCCAAAATCTGTGCCTAATAAAAGTGCGGTTTGTGGAATATTTACTTCGTTTTCAAAATATAAAGGCACAATATTTTGATGACACCAATATATAAGAGTCAATACATTTCAACTACCCACTTTATCAAAGCAAATTGCAATAATAACACAAATGGATATGCAGGTAGTGCAAATAATAATAAAACAAAATATTTTTTTAGCCAGGAATATGCATCGTGAAGTGTGCCAAACGTCTTTACAATGCAGAAAAAATAATAACATGTCAATGAAATAACCCTACCTTTGGGTTTTACGGCCATTGAATTGAAAAATAAATTACGGATTTGGAAAGCATTATTTATTACAACATATTTACCACATTTGCCGATCCTGTGCCGTCGGTTATGTCCGCTAAACGGAATTCAACGTTCGACATCCTTGTGATGTGATATCTGAAAACGAAAAAATATTTAACCTTGGGTTCAAGAAATCAAGCAATCGGGTTATCATATTTTATTGCTTACTCTGATTCCAAGTTATTCGTACCAGCCTGACAAAAGTAACTGTCCTGAATCCGATTGGAAATGCCTAATCCGGTTTGCCGAGATTGCACAAATATTGCGAAGACACAAATAAAAAATCTAAGGCAGAACATAAAGCACTTTACAAATTTGAAGGGGCTTATTTTAACCGAGGGGTGGAGCCAAGAGAAGTGATTTTATTTGACAAAAAACGAATCCTAAACGGAGATAACAATATTTAAATTAAAACTCACCAGAACTGAACAATTTGCAAACCACTAAACTGAATCGACAGAAGAAAATCTGCAGTCATTCCCACCAAAATATGGAAAAAGTCCATGGAAAAGTCGAAAGATTTTGCATCATAGACAACTTTCGATTGACATCATAGGGCCCGTATATCAGTTGTCCCAAAGCTCGGCTTTGACGCAAAGTGAGGCTTAAGCCGGGCTTTGCACGTAATCCGTATATCAGTCGTAAACCTAGAGTTGGCCAATTTTAAACGTTTAGTCTATGATATTAATCGAGGATTTCTATGTCGAACCAATCTATTTTTGTTAATATCTATTGACTCTATGGTAAGCTTCAAACTTCAAACGTCAATGGCGTCAACGTCAAGTGTCAATGCTTTTTCCAAGGCTTTTATTATTTTGTGGTAAGTTTTATGCACAATTGTGTATTTAAAAGCTCTATTCATTGTTGTTCACTATAGTTTTCATGTTTTTACTTCGATTTAGATTGATTATTAAAATTGACTAGTTGAATAACGAGTTTGAAATTATTTGTTTACCTTGCTTTACGTGAATAATTTCAGAAATCAAAAATACTAGAACACCAAACTTCGCGGAAGACAGAGGATAAAATTGCTGGTGGAGCTGGTCTCATCAAAGAGCTGGATAATAAAGCGGCCAATGCGGTCAATTGGAATTGAATGAGCTGACTTGAGAATTCAATTTCAATACAATTTCGGCAGATGCATTGGAAAAAAAGTGGGACAACATTAAAATGAACATGAGGCGAAAATTTGCCACAAATATAAAGTATCGTATCAGACAGGAGGGCCTGCTGTCGATGCAAGGTACACCCAGATCGATGGGAGTATAATGGGACTGTTGCCCACCCAGTCGACCGGAGTAGAAACAACAGTCCTCAAAGGTAACTATTATTAAGTATGCATATCAAGTAACCAAGGAATTTAATTTTAATTTTTTTAGAATTCACAACTCTGACAGCTGTCGAAAGGACATTTCATTGATTGTAAAGTTTAAATTTTGGCTATCCAAAACTCCCTTGAGCAGCCTCTCTGAAAAAAGCCCCTCAAATTCAATTGTAATATGAAATACTAACTTATTATGTTTGTCATATCAATTGACTAGGTATATGAGGATGAACGAAGAAAGGGTGCAAGGAAAATATATGGCATGAATGTGAATGGTAGAAGAAGCCGAGGTTGACATCAGGCTTGATCAAGTACTCTAATACTTAAGTTGGACCACGTCAATGGTCAGAATCACAGTACGGTATGATGTATGCACGTTTGACGATTCATTCTCTGATACGACAGTTAGTTAGTTACTTACTTAACTGATTTGAACTCACAAACATTTATGTTTCCATTTCTGCTATTCACGGCATATTTCTGCATTCAAAACATCTCAAAAGATTTGTCTATTTTAAATCATTTGGTAACTAATATTACTATCTTTGTTTTAGCATTCTAAAATTGATCAGAATTGCAGCCAAATTACACTAAAACGATAAGAGCACTTATCAATCCAGCACAAGCTACCGGGGTTTGTAATATACTGTTAATTTTTTTAATGTGAATATCGCACAAGAGTCCCAACCTCTCCCTGCTAACTGAAACCAGTGAGATGGCATCTTCTGTGGGGTATGTTGTGAGAGGTAAATGAGATAGATACGTGAAGGAGTTAGGGCAGAGGAAGGTACGGAAGTACCTGACTTATCGGAAATGATAACCAAAGAAAGCTAAAGCATTTGAAGCAGGGGCAGTTCTAGATTTTTCGTAGCTGGAGTGGTAAGATTGAAAAATACCAATTGATAATGTTGTAACAAAAAAAAAATTTTTTTTTTTCAAAATTTTAATCTTTTATATGAAAAGCAGCCACAAAATATCATACAAAAAAATTGAAATAAAAAAAAAACATTTTCAACTAGGTACTACTGTTATAAATATTTTTCAATCTTAGCACACTTGCTCACACACCACCTTGCCAGGATACATTGAACCCAAGATTCCTTCCCAGAACTCTCCTCCCCTTCCTTTCCTTAAAAAAAACCCTCCACACAGCATCCCCAAAGATGACATAGGCCCTAAGGGAAATTATTTTCCTCAGGGCCTCCTGTGTGGAGCCCTTGTAAAAAAAGAAAACTTGCTCACTGAAAGGTCACAGACTGCCACTGATTTCAAATAGCATTTGGATTCTGAGTGGATGTATCACCAAGGTGATAGGTTTTTTTAATTTAGAAATTTTTTTATAATTGTGTTTAATTTTATTATTTTTCAATAATACATTTTTAGTACTCATAAAACAAAATAACCTGCGTTATTTATAATATAATACAGAAAGGGTAGCATGGGTGTGTAGAGCGAATTAACGAAGAAAGGATTGTTAGGAGAATATACGTTGCAAATGTAAATGTTAGAAGAAGTCGGCAAGAGTCGAGTCAGACCATATCAAGAATCAGAATAATTTATTTATATTTATTTAGGTACATAAAACAGGCATGTTGCCCAGAAATTTATATACATGGATGATTTAAATACAGTATAATATAAGAGTATATATGAATATGGATGAAGTAAGGAATTTATGCTAAGCCTGAGTTGTGTGACGGTCTGTCCTCTCTGCCCGCTGAAATTTTGGTTAGTTAATTCCTACATCACTTTTCAAATTGATCAGTTGACATCAAAGAAGATTCTTAGGTTCTTAACACAAAATGGCAGGATGAAATGTTTATTTTGCAAACATGTATGTAATAATATAAATTTTTTTTAACAATTATGTCGCGAAATACATGGGTTGAAGCAACTGTTGGTATTTTTATGTACAACTTTTTATAATATTATATTCTTCTGTTCCAGCGAAAAGAAAATCTACCACCGCAACCACCAGTGGAGCTCTTTGGCAGAATTTAAAATAAAAAATTAAACTTCAAATCTCCAAAATCTCCTCAAGGTGGAGGGCTTCAAGGCTAAACGCCAGGGAGACGAGAAAGAACATCTGCATTGCAGGGCCGAAAACCTCAAAACCAAATGCAGGAAGAACACGAGGAGCACCTCCTCAGGATGGAACTGCTGATGAAGAGAAAAAACTTAAGAACTAATACTACCTCCATATGAAGTAATATTTGTACTTTAGTACAGTCGAGGGCACCCACCACTTTCCCGAACCGTTTTAAGGACCAGATTGGTCCCTCTATCGGTTCTCACATCAAGACTCTACATTTATTTTTTAAACGAAGCTACTTTGAAATGATTCTAAAAGCCCCCGACTGTCCCTACACGGCACAACATACAATTATACATACGAAAAAAATTTTTAAGTGTTCTCATCCGAGGCAGTTTGTTCTCGTTCTTGAAGCTAGCGGAGAGACAGCATTTAAAGAGAAATATAAATTAGAAAGAAAAAGCAATTGAAACATGTTCCCACGGCAGCCACAACACAAGAGCAGCGTCTAGAGCTTCTGGCAAGCCACAGGCAGTCCTGAGGATAGACAGTGAGCAGTGGAAGGAAAGTTGGCTCTTCAAACCCTTCACACCGTCCCTGGCAGCACAGTGGCCAGACGTGACCCCTATGAAGATGGTGGGATAGTGGAGAAGAGACTTCTGAAGAACCCAGGGGACTAAGTAACTCACTCCAGCCGACAGGACCACAAGAGAACTGGAGATCAGGGTCGAAAGGAACCCACCTCTCACTGCTACCGCTACATCAGGGGTGGCGCAGTGACAGTGCAGGAAACTAAGCGCTTGCAGATAGTATAAACTAAGGGCACCACCTGTGCCAGGCAGGGACAAGGGGGCTATTCCACCCCCTTATGGGGAGGGAGTAACAGTACAGACGAAGAACTTTACTTACTTGTACTTTAGTACACAAAAATAACAACATTAATAATTCAAATTAAAATACTTACCTTTTTTATTGTTTTTCAAGGTACATTCCCGTTAAACTGCAATTAGCAGTTTGCCAACAGGATGTTAATTTTCAATTACAATTTAAACAGACATACATAATACTTACTATAACTATACAGATTGTCACAATTAACAAGCATGACAATATAAACCAACTTTATTTAGTAACCATTAGATAAAGTTGACTATTTCTTTGTTGTCGGTAATAGCTTTCACCTGAAATATATCCAGATTTTGATCCATCATTATCTTAATGTCTTCATTTCAGGGTAGTCTGTAAAGAATTCTTTTGTGTAATTTGTTTGTATTCCTTTGAATATTACACCTTAATAAAGACATTTAAAAAATAAACACCCGGTTATACTTCTTCAGACAATTTTTTATTTTGATACATTATTAATTTACATTTTACAGTATGATAGAATATTGAAGAGGCCTGGGATAAATTTACAACTATGTTAATGCAAAAGATAAATAATTACACTAATATAAAACATGTAACCCCTGCCAACTTGAAACAAAATCGGTGAATCTGAGATCAGCATCACTTTCTTACAATCAAACTGATTGATCAGTTTCGTAAGATTTGTAAAATAAAGTATTGTAAAATTAAAACTGAATAAACATATTTAAAAAAAAAAAAAAAAATAGCTTGCACGTTGACAGAAAAGAAACCTTTTCGGTTCCGATAAATCTCGGGTTGCGTCCACCTAAAACAATGGTACACTAATGATTAGTCTGCGCATTCATGAGTTGAATAAGGTAAGCAAGCAAAGGGGCGACATTTTTTTTTAAATTTATTTATTAACAATTTTTTTGGTACAATTGGTAAAATTTTGTAATACAAACTTTTTATATAAACAGTTTTAAAAAAGTGCAGAAATAATACAAATAGATTAGCAGATTAACCAAAAAAATCCCACATAGGCATTGCCAGTTCGTGGGTATACTTGAGTGTTTTTAAGACAGAAATTTACTAATAAACATACACTATCTTTGTAGAAGATTAAAAAAAAATTAAATTAAATACATAAAAAATAGATGTGTTTACTGAAATACATATTCAAAAGACATGTTCATAAAGATAAATAAAAATTTGTTAAGTTACAGCAGGTCAGATGTTACAGCAAGTAAATGTTTGTGTCAATGGTATTTGTCCAAGACTTTAATACATTTTTATACTTGCTGTAGGTGGATATATTTTTACAATCAATTTCTGTAGCCTTATAGAAAGCATTATATATTTTTGGTGTAATGTTTGTTGATATTGGGACAAGCAATTGGATAACTTACCGGAGGACTGCATGTGCCTGCAATCAAGAGTACCAGTCACTTGGGGAAGCGTGCTATTGCACACCTTCTTGCTATTGCAACCTTCTTTGTTTTTTCTTCCAAACTTTCAGGATCATTTTTGAAAATAATGAAAGCAGTTCTGTCAATGTGCAATTGATTGTAAAACTATCCAAATGTGCTTGCTTGCGGTGTTTTGTGAACTCTGATAAAGTCCTCCACAGCTATCAGCATGGAGCCAGATGCTAGGTATCTGATTGTTAAAAGTATCTGGCGTTTTGGAGTGAGTGCTTTATTCCTGAAATGAAAACACACTATTTAGATATGTATTTGCGTTGTTAGCTACTTTTTTTATACCTTTTAAAAAGCATTTTCACTTACCAGTTCATTTTAGATTTGATGTCATCCCTTATCAAATCTAGCAAGCAATTTACGACCCTTTTGGAGAGACGAGACCTGTTATGAAATTCAATTTAATCCACGCCAGGAAGTCGTCAGCCCTGCTTCTATATATTCGCACTTTGCGTGGTCTGTTAAATGTTCTACGAAATTATCGATATCTAAATCCTCAACGCTCGAAGAAAGCTCAAACTCCATGCTGTTGGTTATTTTATTCCTAAAATGTAATTTACGTACGTAGCAAATGCATATCGAAATCGAACCATTGTCAAATCTGACAGATGTGTTATTGCCAATAGCGCCACATCGCGTCCAGAAATGGAACTATTCTGCGGCTTAAGCGGCCGATTTGGTCGGTTTAAGTTGAGCGAGGAATGTGCTCCTTAGCAGAAACTGATATACGGGCCCATAGGGCCCGTATATCAGTTGTCCCAAAGCTCGGCTTTGACGCAAAGTGAGGCTTAAGCCGGGCTTTGCACGTAATCCGTATATCAGTCGTAAACCTAGAGTTGGCCAATTTTAAACGTTTAGTCTATGATATTAATCGAGGATTTCTATGTCGAACCAATCTATTTTTGTTAATATCTATTGACTCTATGGTAAGCTTCAAACTTCAAACGTCAATGGCGTCAACGTCAAGTGTCAATGCTTTTATTAATTTGTGGTAAGTTTTATGCACAATTGTGTATTTAAAAGCTCTATTCATTGTTGTTCACTATAGTTTTCATGTTTTTACTTCGATTTAGATTAATTATTAAAATTGACTAGTTGAATAACGAGTTTGAAATTATTTGTTTACCTTGCTTTACGTGAATAATTTCAGAAATCAAAAATACTAGAACACCGAACTTCGCGGAAGACAGGGGATAAAATTGCTGGTGGAGCTGGTCTCATCAGAGAGCTGGATAATAAAGCGGCCAATGCGGTCAATTGGAATCGAATGAGCTGACTTGAGAATTCAATTTCGGCAGATGCATTGGAAAAAAAGTGGGACAACATTAAAATGAACATGAGGCGAAAATTTGCCACAAATATAAAGTATCGTATCAGACAGGTGGGCCTGCTGTCGATGCAAGGTACACCCAGATCGATGGGAGTATAATGGGACTGTTGCCCACCCAGTCGACCGGAGTAGAATCAACAGTCCTCAAAGGTAACTATTATTAAGTATGCATATCAAGTAATCAAGGAATTTAATTTTAAATTTTTTAGAATTCACAACTCTGACAGCTGTCGAAGGGACATTTCATTGATTGTAAAGTTTAAATTTTGGCTATTCAAAACTCCCTTGAGCGGCCTCTCTGAAAAAAGCCCCTCAAATTCAATTGCAATATGAAATACTAACTTATTATGTTTGTCATATCAATTGACTAGGTATATGAGGATGAACGAAGAAAGGGTGCAAGGAAAATATATGGCATGAATGTGAATGGTAGAAGAAGCCGAGGTTGACATCAGGCTTGATCAAGTACTCTAATACTTAAGTTGGACCACGTCAATAGTCAGAATCACAGTACGGTATGATGTATGCACGTTTGACGATTCATTCTCTGATATGACAGTTAGTTAGTTACTTACTTAACTGATTTGAACTCATAAACATTTATGTTTCCATTTCTGCTATTCACGGCATATTTCTGCATTCAAAACATCTCAAAAGATTTGTCTATTTTAAATCATTTGGTAACTAATATTACTATCTTTGTTTTAGCATTCTAAAATTGATCAGAATTGCAGCCAAATTACACTAAAACAATGAGAGCACTTATCAATCCAGCACAAGCTACCGGGGTTTGTAATATACTGTTAATTTTTTTAATGTGAATATCGCACAAGAGTCCCAACCTCTCCCTGCTAACTGAAACCAGCGAGATGGCATCTTCTGTGGGGTATGTTGTGAGGGGTAAATGAGATAGATACGTGAAGGAGTTAGGGCAGAGGAAGGTACGGAAGTACCTGACTTATCAGAAATGATAACCAAAGAAAGCTAAAGCATTTGAAGCAGGGGCAGTTCTAGATTTTTCGTAGCTGGAGTGGTAAGATTGAAAAATACCAATTGATAATGTTGTAACAAAAAAATTTTTTTTTTTCAAAATTTTTATCTTTTATATGAAAAGCAGCCACAAAATATCAAACAAAAAAATTTAAATAAAAAAACATTTTCAGCTAGGTACTACTGTTATAAATATTTTTCAATCTTAGCACACTTGCTCACACACCACCTTGCCAGGACACACTGAACCCAAGATTCCTTCCCAGAACTCTCCTCCCCTTCCTTTCCTAAAAAAAAACCCTCCACACAGCATCCCCAAAGATGACATAGGCCCTAAGGGAAATTATTTTCCTCAGGGCCTCCTGTGTGGAGCCCTTGTAAAAAAAAAAAAACTTGCTCACTGAAAGGTCACAGACTGACTTCGACTGAAACGCCACTGATTTCAAATAGCATTTGGATTCTGAGTGGATGTATCACCAAGGTGATAGGTTTTTTAATTTAGAAAAGTTTTTATAATTGTGTTGTTTAATTTCATTATTTTTCAAAAATACATTTTTAGTACTCATATAACAAAATAACCTGCATTATTAATAACATAATACAGAAAGGGTCGCATGGGTGTGTAGAGGGAATTAGCGAATAAAGGAGTGTTAGGAGAATATACGTTGCAAATATGAATGGTAGAAGAAGTCGGCAAGACATTGCGAGTCGAACCATGTCAAGAATCAGAATAATTTATTTATTTTTATTTAAGTACATAAAACAGGCATGTTGCCCAGAAATTTATATACATGGATGATTTAAATACAGTATAATATAAGAGTATGTATGAATATGGATGAAGCAAGGCATTTATGCTAAGCGTGAGTTGTGCACGTTTGGCGATTCTTTCTCTCATATGACAGTTTGTTAGTTACTTACTTAACTTAAAATTGATTTGAACTCATAAAAAATTCTGTTTCCATTTCTGGTGTTCATGGCATGTTAAAGATTTGTCTATTTCACATCATTTGGTAAGTAATATTACTTTTTTGTTTTAGGATTCTAAAATTGATCAGAATTGCAGCCAAATTACACCAAAACGATGAGAGCACTATCAAACCAACACGAGCTACCTGGGTTTGTAATATGTTGTTAATTTTTTTAATGTGAATATCGCACAAGAGTCCCAACCTCTCCCTGCTCACTGAAACCAGTGAGATGGAATCTTCTGTGGGGTATGTTGTGCGGGGTAAATGGGATGGATATGTGAAAGAGTTAGGGCAGAGGAAGGTACGGAAATACCTGACTTATCTGAAATGATCACCAAAGAAAGCTAAAGCATTTGAAGCAGGGGCAGTTCTAGACTTTTCGTAGCTGGAGTGGTTAGATTGAAAAATACCAATTGATAATGTTGTAACAATTTTTTTTTATTTTTTTTTGAAAATTTTTAACTTTTTATATGAAAAGCAGGGCCACAAAATATCATACAAAAAATTTGAAATAAAAATACATTTTCAACTAGGTACTACTGTTATAAATATTTTTCAATCTTAGCACACTTGCTCACACACCACCTTGCCAGGACACACTGAACCCCAGATTCCTAACCACCCCTTAAACCCATTTCCTTCCCAGAACTCTCATTTTCTTAAAAAAAAACCTCCACACAGCATACCCAAAGATGACATAGGCCCTGAGGGAAATTATTTTCCTCATGTGTAGAGCCCATGTAAAAAAAAAAAACTTGCTCACTGAAAGGTCACAGACTGCCACTGATTTCAAATAGTATTTGGATTCTGAGTGGATGTATCACCAAAGTGATAGGTTTTTAATTTAGAAAAGTTTTTATAATTGTGTTGTTTAGTTTTATTATTTTTCAATAGTGCATTTTTAGTACTCATATAACAAAATAACCTGCGTTATTTATAATATAATACAGAAAGGGTCGCATGGGTGTGTAGAGCGAATTAACGAATAAAGGAGTGTTAGGAGAATATATGTTGCAAATATGAATGGTAGAAGAAGTCGGCAAGACATGGCGATTCGGACCATATCAAGAATCAGACTAATTTATTTATTTTTATTTAAGTACATAAAACATGCATGTTGCCCAGAAATTTATATACATGGATGATTTAAATACAGTATAATATAAGAGTATGTATGAATATACTAAATAGCTATGCATACAATATAACTGTATATAACTATGAATATGGATGAAGCTAGGAATTTATGCTAAGCCTGAGTTGTGCACGTTTGGCGATTCTTTCTCTCATATGACAGTTAGTTAGTTACTTACTTAACTTAAAATTGATTTGAACTCATAAAAAATTTTGTTTCCATTTCTGGTGTTCATGGCATGTTAAAGATTTGTCTATTTTACATCATTTTGGTAAGTAATATTACTATTTTTGTTTTAGCATTCTAAAATTGATCAGAATTGCAGCCAAATTACACCAAAACGATGAGAGCACTATCAATCCAGTACGAGCTACCGGGGTTTGTATTATATCTTAGCACACTTGCTCTCACACCACCTTGCCAGGACACACTGAACCCCAGATTCCTACCCACTCCTTAAACCCATTTCCTTCCCAGAAGTCTCCTCCCCTTCCTTTCCTTAAAAAAAACCCTCCATACAGCATCCCCAAAGATGACATGAGGAAAATAATTTCCCTCAGGGCCTCTTGTTTGGAGCCCATGTAAAAAAAAAAAAAACTTGCTCACTGAAAGGTCACAGACTGCCACTGATTTCAAATAGCATTTGGATTCTGAGTGGATGTATCACCAAAGTGATAGGTTTTTTAATTTAGAAAAGTTTTTATAATTGTGTTGTTTAATTTTATTACTGTTCAATAATGCATTTTTAGTACTCATAACAAAATAACCTGCGTTATTTGTAATATAATACAGAAAGGGTCGCATGGGTGCAGCGCCCTTGAGGTGATTTTTCACAAAAACGGCGCTATATAAATCATCCAATTATTATTATTATTATGGGTGTGTAGAGCGAATTAACGAATAAAGGAGTGTTGAGTGTTAGGAGAATATATGTTGCAAATATGAATGGTAGAAGAAGTCGGCAAGACATGGCGAGTCGGACCATGTCAAGAACCAGACTAATTTATTTATTTTTATTTAAGTACATAAAACATGCATGTTGCCCAGAAATTTATATACATGGATGATTTAAATACAGTATAATATAAGAGTATGTATGAATATGGATGAAGCAAGGAATTTATGCTAAGCCTGAGTTGTGTGACGGTCTGTCCTCTCTGCCCGCTGAAATTTAGGTTAGTTAATTCCTACATCACTTTTCAAATTGATCAGTTGACTTCAAAGAAGATTCTTAGGTTCTTAACACAAAATGGCAGGACGAAATGTTTATTTTGCATACATGTATGTAATAATATAAATTTTTTGAACAATTATGTTGCAAAATACATGGGTTAAACCAACTGTTGGTATTTTCATGTACAACTTTTTATAATATTATATTCTTCTGTTCCAGCGAAAAGAAAATCTACCACCGCAACCACCAGTGGAGCTCTCTGGCAGAATTTAAAATAAAAAATTAAACTTCAAATCTCCAAAATCTCCTCAAGGTGGAGGGCTTCAAGGCTAAACGCCAGGAAGACGAAAAAGAACATCTGCATTGCAGGGCCGAAAACTTCAAAACCAAATGCAGGAAGAACACGAGGAGCACCTCCTCAGGATGGAACTGCTGATGAGGAGAAAAAACTTAAGAACTAATACTACTTCCATATGAATTAATATTTGTACTTTAGTACACAAAAATAACAACATTAATAATTCAAATTAAAATACTTACCTTTTTTATTGTTTTTCAAGGTACATTCCCATTAAACTGCAATTGTATTGTGTAATCAATTATGACATACATAATACTTACTATAACTATACAGATTGTCACAATTAACAAGCATGACAATATAACTCAACTTTATTTAGTAACCATTAGATAAAGTTGACTATTTCTTTGTTGTCGGTGATAGCTTTCACCTGAAATATATCCAGGTTTTGATCTATCATTATCTTAATGTCTTCATTTTGGAGTAGTCTGTTAAGAATTCTTTTGTGTAATTTGTTTGTATTCCTTTGAATATTACACCTGAATAAAGACATTTAAAAAATCACCCTGTTATACTTTCTCAGACAATTTTTTATTTTGATACATTATTAATTTACATTTTACAGTATGATAGTATATTGAGGAGGCCTGGGATAAATTTACAACTATGTTAATGCAAAAGATAAATAATTACACTAATATAAAACATGTAACCCCTGCCAACTTGAAACAATATCGGTGAATCTGAGATCAGCATTACAAATAGCTTGCACGTTGACAGAAAAGAAACCTTTTTGGTTCTGATAAATCCCAAGTTGCTTCCACCTAAAATAATGGTACACTAATGATTAGTCTGCGCATTCATGAGTTGAATAAGGTAAGCAAGCAAAGGGGCGACATTTTTTTTTTATTTATTAACAATTTTTTTGGTACAATTGGTAAAATTTTGTAATACAAACTTTTTATATAAACAGTTTTAAAGAAGTAAAGAAATAATACAAATAGATTAGCAGATTAACCAAAAAAATCCCTCATAGGCATCGCCAATTCGTGGTTATACTTATACAGAAATTTACTCATAAACATACACTATCTTTGTAGAAGATCAAAAAAAAAATAAATTAAATACATAAAAAATAGATTCAGTGTTTACTGAAATACATATTCAAAAGACATGTTCATAAAGATTAATAAAAATTTGTTAAGTTACAGCAGGTCAGATGTTACAGCAAGTAAATGTTTGTGTCGATGGTATTTATCCAAGACTTTAATACATTTTTATACTTGCTGTAGGTGGATATATTTTTACAATCAATTTCTGTAGCCTTATAGAAAGCATTATATATTTTTGGTGTAATGTTTGTTGATATTGGGACAAGCAATTGGATAACTTACCGGAGGACTGCATGTGCCTGCAATCAAGAGTACCAGTCACTTGGGGAAGCGTGCTATTGCACGCCTTCTTGCTATTGCAACCTTCTTTGTTTTTTCTTCCAAACTTTCAGGATCATTTTTGAAAATAATGAAAGCAGTTCTGTCAATGTGCAATTGATTGTAAAACTATCCAAATGTGCTTGCTTGCGGGGTTTTGTGAACTCTGATAAAGTCATCCACAGCAATCAGCATGGAGCCAGATGCTAGGTATCTGATTGTTAAAAGTATCTGGCGTTTTGGAGTGAGTGCTTTATTCCTGAAATGAAAACACACTATGTAGATAGGTATTTGCGTTGTTAGCTACTTTTTTTATACCTTTTAAAAAGCATTTTCACTTACCAGTTCATTTTAGATTTGATGTCATCCCTTATCAAATCTAGCAAGCAATTTACGACCCTTTTGGAGAGACGAAACCTGTTATGAAATTCAATTTAATCCACGCCAGGAAGTGTCAGCCCTGCTTCTATATATTCGCACTTTGCGTGGTCTGTTTAAATGTTATACGAAATTATCGATATCTAAATCCTCAACGCTCGAAGAAAGCTCAAACTCCATGCTGTTGGTTATTTTATTCCTAAAATGTAATTTACGTACGTAGCAAATGCATATCGAAATCGAACCATTGTCAAATGTCAAATCTGACAGATGTGTTATTGCCAATAGCGCCACATCGCGTCCAGAAATGGAACTATTCTGCGGCTTAAGCGGCCGATTTGGTCGGTTTAAGTTGAGCGAGGAATGTGCTCCTTAGCAGAAACTGATATACGGGCCCATAGTCATGCAACTAGTGATGGGCACAATCGAGACATTTAGATAATCGAATTATTTTAATCGAAATATCAAAAGGATCGATGATTAATCGAATTAAGCGCTCGCAGTTCAGCGGGAGCGGCAAAGGCAGCATTTAGGTCCCTGCGGGAGAAGATAAATATTATGATATTTCAAATGCACTAAATTTCAAATTTTCATGTTTTTCTACTTTTTTTACATTAGCTCCACGCAGGAGGCCCCAAGGAAAATGATTTCATTCAGGGCTTATTTCATATTTGGGGATGCTGTGTAGAGGTCTTTTTAGGATAAGGAAGGAGAGGAAATTCTGAGAAGGAAAAAGGTATGATGAATGGGTAGGAATTTGGGGGTCAGTGTGTCCAGGAGTAACGGACGAATGAATCCATCCTTTCCCCTAGGAAATATTATAGTAAGGCAATATTCTGAGAGAGTCCCGCTGGAAAAGTCAAAATATCTCCCTCTGAGACTTTCTTAATCAATTTTTATTTTAAGCCACCTAGCATTTCTGAAGTGACAAAGTGATTTAAAAATGAGTTTCTCGATCTTTTCTATGAGTGTTGTGGTATAAAACCCCAAGTCTCCGAATTACTGCATCTCATTTTATAAATATTAGCTTACTAGAGTGAGAAGTTCCCTTCTCACTGTAAGAAAGCTAAAGTGGTTTCTCTTTATAAAGATGGAGATCATCTATATATCAATAATTACAGAAGTCCTATATCCTTACTCAACACTTTCAAAAGTAATAGAGTTTGGCTAAGTCGAGATTGATATCATTCTTAGAGATACATGCTCTCTAGCAATCAGTTTGGTTTCAGAAAAAATAATCGCTAGTGCCTTGGAAACGCTTTAACTGTATTCTTAGGACGGGTTGTTTCAAAAAATTTGATGGATTCATCAAATATTTGATGTTAATTTTCACGTTCTGTGTAAGTTCTATTCAAGTTCTGTGATTATTTCAGTTTTGTGAAGCAGCTGTCCTGTAACGATATCATAACAGAACTTGAACAGAATCTACACAGAACCTGAAAATCAACTTCAAATATTTGATGAATCCATCAAATTTTTTGAAACAACCCGTCCTTAGATCTATATCATTTGAGACAATGGTTTTTGTTTCCCATGGATTACCCCTCAAAAAATTATCTTCTCTTGGCATTCACACATTACACCACTAAGTTGATTCAAATTCCATCTTAGTGATAAAACACAAGCGGAAATAAATAATAATTTAAGTAAACCAATCTCTTTTGGGATTCCACAAGGCAGTATACTTAGACCAGTATTATTTTTAATGATTTGTTGTAATAGTTTCGCAGACGACACTCTGCAATATTCGAGGGTAAAACTTGGAGAGATGCTTTTGACAAATGTAATTCAGGATTAAGAATTGGCTGAATAATAACATGTTAACCTAAATGCAACAAAAACTAAATACATATGTTACATTTAGTACATCTTCAACAAGTCAGCCTTATAACACACTTAACTTTGGCATGTATAATTGTCTGCAATTTGTGATTGCTACCCTTTATTATTTGTTTTATTTCTATGTTGTATTTTTTACAATAGTTTAGTAATCTTTGGTTAAAATGAATCCAATAGTCTCCCCCACACGTAGAGTTCGGAGCGGGGCGTGCCCCGCGCCACTTCAGGCCGCCGCGCAGAAAAGTCTCACAGTGAACTGCGCTGTAAGCCGTTATCTTACTTTCGGTCTTTACTTTTCTGCGCGGCGGCCTGAAGTGGCGCGGGGCACGTCCCGCTCCGAACTCTGCGTGTAAAGGGTACTAATGTTACATTTATAAAACAGCTGTATATAACTGAAATAATATGTAGATGAGGTTTTTTATCAATAGCAACTTTTTCCTTATGATGACATTAATGTAACGTAAATTCAGTCAATTAAATACAACCTTCAGAAGGTGATAGTAAAAAGGCCAAGCGAGCTGTAGTACTAGTTAGTTAGAAACATGAAAGGGTATTGTTATAAGCCCTAGCTAGTTAGAGGATTACGAAAGAATCCGTAAAATCAAAAAATCAAAAAAATTTAGATTTTTTATCAACACTAAATCTGCAAAAAGAACCCAACAAATCCATACCATTAGAATTGGGCTCTACTATGAACTTGTGGCAGTGCATACTAAAAAATCTTTAGGCCAAAGAAACTATTTACATCAGCCCCCACCTCTGCCAGATTATATTATTTTATTTATTTATTTATTTATTTATTTAGTATTTATTTAGTATAGTATAATACATTTATAAACATTTTTTATGATATGTTTTGACTGTTCAACTAGGATGATTCCCGTTTTAGAACAGTCAAATTAGGATTAGTGACAACATATGGATCATGATTTGTACAAAAAAGAGGAAAAATCGAGGAAATAAAAAGAAGAGAAATAATAAAAAATGAAGTTAGAAAGTTTAAAACATAGTAACAAAAGTTAAAATATAGTAGTTAATATACATATAGGTTCTTAAAAACAGAGGATTAAAATATGTAGATAACTTGTGTATGCATTGCATACTATAGTAGAAAAACAGAAAAAAAAAAAAAAAGCTAAAGAAATAAAATTATTATAAAATAACCAACAAATTATTATACAAAAGCCGTGGTTTGTTTAGTATGGCTATTGAAATGATAATAATAATAAATAATAGGAAAATAAAAAAATAAATAAGGCAAATGATTACAGCATAAAGGTAACTGGTGTTTGCGTTTCATATTATAGTCGTACTAATGAGAACTATAAAGAAAACAGATACAATAAAATAAAATAAGCAATTAATACATGATTATTACTGTTTTTTTGCTTGCATAGTTATCAAATAATAATAAAATAATAGGTATGTTTACTTATACATGGTGTTTGCATTACATATTATAAGCATACATATATATTTTGTATAAATATGAATAAAAGAGAATAAAAAAAAGAAGTGATAGAATCAAATGTTAACTGCTGCTTGGTAGCATTCTAATTTAAAAGTAATAGGTAGTTAAATACACGCACATAGTAATAACGATTAGAACAGAAAGGTATCTTTTACATAGTTTATTTTTGTTGGAATTTTTGTTATTGTTTTGAGTAATCCATTGGATTAAGTAATAATAAATATAATATAATATCCATAATTGGATTAAGTAATCCAATTCCTTGGTTAGGTTTGTTAAGGCGCTTGAGTTGACAGAGGATTGGTATGATATTTTTTCATCCTTGCCCTTTTTTAAATAATAAGCTTTTATATAATATGTTCCATTTGCTAAAAACAGAGTGTCACCCTAGTCGTTGTTCATTTGATATGGGTATACTAGGTCAATGGCTTCTTGCCATAAATATACCAACTTCTTGACCGGAATAAAGATTTGTGATTTATTTATGGTTTAAACATTGTTACAATTCATTCTCTAAGTACCTACCTGGCATGTAATTTTTTTTCTTTCTCCGTGTATTATAAGTGTTTTAGTGTGTATTGATTTTACCTTATGTTGCTTCACTCAAATAAAAATTTGTAAATGTTAACCTCAATAAGGCTATTAATCCCTGTGAGCATAATTTTTTATGTAAAAAAATAATAATTTTTTGAACAGTGAAAAGTAATAAATAAATAAATAGATGGTTCCATGACAACTTGACAAAGCCGCATTTCAACACCTCTTAAGTTTTTTTAAATTTAGTAACTTTATATATTTTTTTTCTTTTACATTTTCATATGAAACATTTTAGGTAAACATACATATAATAGAAATTATAAGTGTAACGAGAGACAAGCGCAAGCTCGAATACTTTCGTGCTCACCCCTAATACGGCATTCTTGTCTACGAACGTAGGACACCGTAGCAACCATATTGGTTACCCAATTAATATTTCAGATAATCAGCAGGCAGCTTCCCACAGCTGCCCTATAAAAAAGGCTGCACGGCCTTGAGCCGGCAGAGACCCAGAACTATTCCAGGAGCTCAGTACCTGAATTTAATAGTGAGATAAGATGTGCTAGTCCACTTTAGTGAGAGGGGAGAGTATCCAGTGGAATTTGTAGAGATAACCAGATGACAGTCCTAGGGCTCAATACCTAAGATCGATTGTGAGATACGTTTTGTCCACATTGATATGGTAAAGGAACCTCTAGAGATAGTCAGCCTCCAGACCTCAGTCGGAGATTTTGTATTGCAAAGTATCATTGTATTTGTGTACTTATTATTTTGTTATATTTTTCTCTATAATAAAAGCTCTCTGAACGAACTCACGCAGCGTTTAATATAAATTAACATTATATGTCATTAAAATAGTTTTACTTTGAAATATAAATTTCTACCTATCGATTAAATCTTTGGTTTTCTTTTTCTTTAGAGATCACTGAAACAGCCTGCTCTTAAATGACACACCGCCCAAAATAAATTTTCGCTTTGATTTTGTTGAATCAAACATTTTATATTTTTAATTGTGAAAAAAATTGGAGAGGGAGAAGGTTCATAAAAGCGATGAAAAAAGAAATATAAATAATAGGCCATTACCTAACCTAATGGAACCTATTTACCGAAGTTTTTTTTTCATCATTGTTAATGACTTCAACGCAATGGTGAAGTTGCACATTGTTGAGTTGTCTGGTCACCGACGTGCATATACCCAATGATGAGCCCCCGCTCGCCATTACCTCCCAATGGGAATGTACGGCGAGCATTGTGCTGAAATAGGCCAAGTCACGAGAGTATAGCGCAAGTGTGTCAGCCCTACAAATCATACATCTCACTGTAATACAAAAGGAAACAGAACCACTTTTATTTTTCAACCGGCCAAATGTACTGAGGTCAATCTGTTGGTAAAAAAAATAAGTTACTGGTGACTGGTGAGGTCACATGGCTCATGTCACAGGCGTTTTAGTGAGCATTAAAAAATTAAAACTTGGAAGTTATTTTTAACTTTTAAAACTAACTATAAAAATAAATATGCTCTTATTTTAGAATGTCATTATTAATAATAAAAAAAATCGAGTGCAGTCGACACACGGTAGAAGTGAAACCTTCGCCCACACAATCTCAACCAATAGGAGCCTTGAAAAGTAAGCTAATATCAAAGCAGCCAATGCGTTAAGGTTTCCTTCTATCTCATTCTCTCGCAGGTATCCTATAGATGTACGTGTTTGTCTCTTTTTAGTGTCATTTCTGTTTCATCAACTTAACAACGGTGCTAAAGAAGTTTCACTTCAAAAATAAATCCCCCACCCGTATGAATAAAAATGTGTCACAATTTTTTTTATTTTAACCGCCCTACACATACGAACGTACGTGGTACGTCTGCAATATTGTCGCCCGAATGCAACAAACTGTATCACGTATGTTCAGGTAAAACAAAAACTATACCCGAAACCCACAAACAGGGCGCAATATGTTCATATACATCAAGTTTGTTCCTGCGCAATCGCGAAGCTAAGGGATATGGGTTGGGTATTCTCGTCTCTCTTGTACAAGTCGTCGCCTTAGTTCGGTTTTGTCCAACAGACCAATCAAAAATTTTACAGGAGAAAGTTTTCTTTAATTATTTCAATGAAACATTATGATAGGTGTTTAAGATAAAGCTATTTCCGTAAAGGAAAAGGTCTCATTAGTTTAAATAATTCTTATTTAAGTGATTAACTATCATTTTTTATACTGTATTTTTAATTTTAAAGTGGAAGATTGAACAAAAACTTAAGTGGTCTGTTGGACAAATAAGAACTGAGGCGATGAAATAACGCCGCTAGTCAGCGGTACTCTCTATACAAGTGGCGCGGTTTATAAAACCGTTTAAAACACCCGATGTTTTTTGGGGACTCCTGGGGATCCGTACAGACCACTTTGGAAATCACTGTTTTAGACTGAGTGGCCCATTTGCAATTACTTATTGGGGAATTTTATACAAAATAAAAACACAATTATTTGATAAATATAATATGTATTTCATTAAATTTCAAAAAATTCATAAGCTCTAATATATTAAAGTCACACACACAAACACGATTCACAAAATCGTAATCATTGTACAAAAATAGTGTATTAAGAATATTTTCATAGCTACAGTACAGTGCGGTGCAACATAATTCTACCACTTTACTATATTGAAACTTTATTAATATATTATAATTATTATTGCTATTTCAAATGACATAATATTATGTAGTATGAATAAGACACGCCACGGACACACAAAAAGCACCAATCATCCCTTCTCATTCAAATATTGCTGTAACGAAAGGAAAGGAATATAATATTTGGTTTGAACAAGAAAGAAGTTTACAAAAAATTAAAACAATTTCATGTTTTTAGTAAAACCATCCCTCTCACTAATACGACTATGTAAAAAATTACAAAAATTACGATACTTAAATAATTATCTTTTCACATATAAATGTAAAAGTTCTAAAAGGGTGAATTTATTTATGAAAAAAAAAAAATCATTTTTCTAAAGCATGTCGTCTTCAAATTTCTTACCATAAATAATATGTTTATGAATAGAAAACATGGCCGAAATTATCACAAGATTACTACAAGATTCTCCATATCTTAAAATAAAATATTTTATATAATTATGCCACATTAAGTCATTTATTCTAAATTTTCACTCCCGCAAATTGTCTAATTTGAGCATTTTATAATAAATTTTTCTCTTAAATAAAATAAATACTATTAACTGTAAAATAATTTTGCATGTTTGACATGGAATAATGTAAGGAAATGTTTTCTACAAATATTAATAATGCGAGCATGTTTTTAAACTCTGAAGACAATACTGCAAACCATTTTTAAAAATTTATTTAAAAAAAAAATACTGTTCTGCCAGAATCAATATCTTGAACCTTTATAAAATTTTAGGCTCAATAACTATTTCATTAAATATTGCTTTTTTAATTAATATTGTGTTTTCTAATGCAATGTTAAAAATGTATAAAATTTGTGTGATGATTCAAAATTGAGAAAAAAATTGATAACATTCAACTAACTGAATATATTTTTTAATATAAATTACCAACCCTATCACTAAGTCGGGAAGGAGTGTATTAGATGCTAATTAATAATTGTCCATATTTGTTATTAATCATAAGACATTTCAAAATGACAAAATAAAAGGGTTTTTTGACCAGAAAAATACTTTATTTAACATACAATGAATGAATGGTCACAGGATAAAATTTTAAAATAGACACAAATTAAAGGAATTACGAGATCTACAATAAAATTGCAAAGATCGGACTGACTTTCAAAGTTGTTCTCATTTACCCGATAAGTTAGCATTAGTTGTGTAGACAAGTTTAATAATGCATTATCAGTTTCAGACAGAATTCATTATTTCTTAGAAATACATTTATCTATCTATGACATTTAATGACATATTGTTTCTGTGCACAATCAACCCACGAAAAGAAAAAAAATATATCAAAAATATAGAAAAAATAATTAACTAAATGAATTATTATTTAAACTTGTGTTGTAGATTTGCTTAGTCTCATAATCCACGTTACTTGTAAATTTGGTAACTTTATTTAAATGTTGAAGATGATGGCAAAATGATCTCGCTATGGCGTAGAAAAATTTCACCCCTTTTGATTTCCAATAAAAACTTTAATGTTTTTCATTTAGATGACTGTGATATTGACATGTTTTTGGAAACGCGGAATTTTTCATAGACAAATAATGTTAAGGCTAACAGAATTATCCATAGATAAATGTTTGAATTCAGAATAAATCATCAAGGCAAAGCATTCTTTTTGGGTTACAATTTTAAGGTTAAAAGATTCATCATTTAAAGGCTACTTAGTCTTTATTTTAAATTTAAAGGCTGACGAGTTTATTGTTGACCATTGTGTCGGGGGATCCTATTTCGGGTATGGTCTTGTGCTGCTGGGTGGCGCAGGGTTGCACGGGGGTAAGTCCAGTGCCCCCCTCCATGAGACTTTCGAAGTTGAAGGGGATGCCGTTTGAGGGGGTGGTGATAGCGATACCGGCTACCTCGTTCATGTTGGGGTTGTTCTTGAGGAGGTGCGCCTGTGCAGGCGTGAGGCTGAGAGGCACATTGAGGAAGTTAGGGCGGTTGGGACGCGCACCCATTCCCCCCATGGAAGGACCCTGGCCGGAAGACACCACCAGTGGGTTCGCCGATGACAGCATTACTCTGAAAATTAAAAAAAAAACATTGTTAATTATATTTAAATCAATCTACCCACTTATTAAATATACTAATTTCGGTGGTTGGTGTACGATGTATTGTGAACTATTTCTGCATAATTAGTAAAATAATTCAGGATTAATGAACTTTAAATTTTCAAACTTGGAACCTAATCAGATTGAATACATACAGCAGGTACCAAAATAATTTTATTAATTATAATGCTTTATTCGAAATGTGTATTCATTTTGTTTAAATGTTCGACAGGCCCTTATATGAATTAATAGAGTAAAGATATGTTACCGAGACAATGCGAGCGGTTTCATTGAACTAAGTCCAGTGGACATATTTAACAGCCTGTTAACAAACATTCTTTGAATGGCTTTTCATAAGAAGTGTTATATTTTTTTCATGAATTGGGTCTGCAGTGTGAAGGGTCGTTAATTCAATAATTCCTTAGCGCAAATTGGCAATTGGTTTATTGAATGTTTTATAAAAGGGAGAAACTAAAAAGCAAGCTAACTGTGAATCATGAGTAATGATTTCCTTCCTTATAGATAACAAAATGTACTGAGTCATTATTTTATGAGTAATCTCTGAATACAAAGTACCAACTCCATCGTAGTAAGTGTGCCTCAAATATTAATAAGGAAGGTAAAGTTGTCAACTGTAGGTTAAGAACTCAGAATCAGGTTGTGGGGTCAATCCCGGGATACGGGGTTTATCGAATAACTTCCGTTCCTCCCGTTTTCCATTTACATTCCGGCTTTACAACATTGCAGGGTTATACTTGTAAGTAAATTCTTACCTTTTATTAATCTGCGGTGACGTGAAGACATCTGCGTCCAGGTTGATGGGGGGTTCTACCATCTCCACTTTAACTCTCACAGTGTCATCTCCTTCCTGCGGGAACACTTGTTGCTGTATTTGTTCCGGTCTGTTATTCTCGGAAGCCAGCAGGGTCTGGTAGGCCGGCTTCACATCCGGGGGGCTCTTGGCCCTGCGGTTAGTCTGCAGTCGACAGCAAGCGCGATGCGTTTCGAGGATGAACTCCAACTCTTCCCGATCATGCTGAAGCTGGCGTATCTCGGATTGCAAGTTTTGCTTCTTGCGTTCGAGTCCTTCGGTTTCTTCAATCAGCTCGTTGGTATGATCGAGGCGGCGCTTGCGGCATCGTGCGGCCGCCATCTTGTTGCGCTCACGACGTACATTTCGGCGTTCCTCTTCTTCGGGGCTGACATTGGGCTGATTGTGGTTGGGGCGACGGCCCCCCATGCCTCTGCGGCGGGGGGCGGAGGAAGAGGAGGAGGAGGAGTGGGGCACTGGGGAGGGGGAGGGACTGGGGGACGGGGAGGGGGAGCCCTGGCTGTCTATGCTGCAGCTAGAGCTGGTGGGCCCCGGGGAGACCCTCAGGATGCCGCCAGTAAAGCCTACTGTTTGTTGAATGCCTGAAAATAAAACAAAAAAAATGTTAAAATTTTAATTACAATTCCACACTTCAAAACATCTTTCCAATTGAAATTGATAACAAACACATGTATAACAATGATTTCCCACACATTGATACTAAGTAAGCACAGCTTTGTCTTGGTTGTATTTTTTCATATGCGATTTCGTTAGGGAATTTTCTTTGACTGTTGACTGATTCTTAAAATCGAACTAAGGTTCTGAAAACGTCTGTGGACAAATTAATTCTTGGATGTACACAGATAACAACATCAATGGGAAATAATGATAATTAGATATGAAACACATTCACATTTAAAACTTTTTGCTATTTTTATTGTATTGGATATCTTATTTATGTGAGGATTTCTCTGTTCGCATTTTTACCTACGTGTTTTATTTTATGCTTTTGTTAAATTTGTGTTAGCCTGGTAGGACGCTCAAGACAGACAAATTTGAAATGCAAAGTAGGGGAAATAATGGTCACTACTACAATATATTATATACTATACAAATATAAATGTTACTTGTAGCCAGATCCAAAGAATAAAGAAGAACTCTAGAAATGCCTTTTAGACTTAGTACATTTTGATATATTTAGTACCTTTTGATTCTATTCTAGACTATTCTCCATAGAAAGCGCTCTATCTCTCTTACACATGTATTTCGCCATTCTATAGATCGAAAAGAATATTTAATAATGATGATGAAACAAAGCTCTACATAATACGAAATTTTAGCACAGAATGGTCAGACTTTTGGATCATGAAACTCGCCCATATCCCATTTCTTATTTTCATCTTTATTCTAAAGCTAGACCGTAAGCATTAGAAGGTGTGCAGAAGCATGCCTCTTGTCATGAAAGGGCGTGATTTATTAGTAGTTCGCTATTGTTCGTCAGTGACATACCACGCAGCACTCATTTCCCTCGGTGCGCTTCATTCCAAAGACGTTAAAGACGCTTCTTTGTTTTTAATTGGACCATAGTCTATGACTTTAACTTGATGGAGAGAAAGTTAGTATAATTGGTATAAGTGTGTTCACCTTGTGAGGTTGGCGCTATGGGCGGAGGCACAAACCCTGCCTGGCTGCTATGTTGCTCGGCTTGGCACTGCAGCTCGATGAAGGTCTGCTCGATGTTGCGCAGCGTGGTGGGGGTTAGGGTAGCCGTGGTGCGGGTTGGTACCCCCGAGTTCAGACCGTCCAACTGGGCCAACTAAAACAACAAAAACAAACATTACTGAAGGATGTTTTATAGATATTATCTTGTTGATCAATTATATTTTGAAGGAGTCACGTTTCATAGTTTTTTTTAGTAGAAAATAAAAAAATAAAAATATTTTAGATCTGAAGGGTGGTGGATGATCCAGTATCTTTTGTGATATTTTTTCATTAAGTACGAGACAATTAAGGCAAAATGGCAAAATCCATCCGACATTGAAGGCGTCCTTACATAATTAACTATTCGTTTGTCATATTATTTTGATGTTTGTACATGATGACATTAATTCGCAAATTTCCCCGTGAACAACATCTCTTAACGAGGATTATGCGGCAAACGCCCTGCCATCTCTGACGTTAGGGTAACTACCTTTAAGAGTTTGTGTCTTAACCCAAGCGCAATATTTAGCTCCTTAACGTGATATGGAATGCCATTTAAGAAAATTGTCAAAATGGCATGGCATGGTATATGGCCGATTTAATACGCATTACACTGTCAAAAGACACACAATCACCATTGTGACTTTGATCTTATAATTTATTTATTATTTGTAAAATTGGCAAAAAAATGGGTTTCATGCAATCCAGCATGCATTCTGGGTGCATATGTAAATGTAAAGTTTTTTTTACCAGATTTAAATATTTAGTTCGTTAAGTTATTACTTGTAGACCACCACAACACGGGCAGGTGCCATAAGCATGGTGATCGAAAAATTCTCTACTTATGTAATTAACAATGCAATTTAAAAATAAAATTAAAATTGTGCAAGTCATTTTTGAAATACACGTCAAAAGATCACAGAGAAAAAACGAATTATTAAAAAAAGCCTTTAAATTTTCAACTTGTATGCATGTCCATATAAAGTCAATTGTGGAAGCTAGGAGCATAATATCAGTGGGTTGAAACTTGAAACAACATGCAGAACCAAATGCTCATTTCTATTTACATAGCAGATTTGCCTAGGTACAGAGAGCAAAAAACATTTAAGAGTTGTTTTAATAAAAACAAGAATTTTTGACAGCTCTCGCAGTTAAAAAAACAGAGATATACATATAAATGTTATTTGTTATTCTTTATTGTTAATAAATCGAAGGAAGTCGATTAAATATTTGATGAAACACAAACATAATATTATAATTAAGAATAACCAATAATAATATTCTTTTGGTTGTTTACGTTTTTTTGAAGAAATTAAGAAATCAGTACTAAGAAGTATTCGTTTGCAAAATACAGATTTGAGGTAAACCCACCTAGGAATAGTTCCAATAAGCATCACCTTGGTTGGGAGGGTAATGGGGCGGGGGAAGGGTGGGGGGTTAGGTTACCAAAAAGGAAAACATTGGCACAAGCCTGGCGCATGCTTTTGGCGGTATTAGTGGCACTGACACTCTGTTACTGTTTGTTATACCTGCTGGAACCACAGCTCTTTAGCCAAAATACTGGCAATCTCACACGCGTCCATGTTTCCCGAATTATTCATCATCGCGGAAAATTCCCGGTAGGCAATAAACAGAAATAGGTACTCGCGAAGTTGCAGATTTGAAAACTTGAACAATTTGCCCCGATTTCGTTCGAATTTTTGATGAAATATGTGATTTTTAAAGCTGTCGCGTTTTCGTTTTTAGCGCGATTGCTTTAATTGTTTCGATATAATCGAAATTTCGATTAAGAGTTAGTTCGATTTGGTTGGTTCGTTCGTTCGATGCGGCGGTGGGCCGCGAATTGAGAGACCGTCCGCTTTTAGTGCCGCGGGGAGCGCGGGCGGCGCTTAGAGCGTGAGCGTTCTCGGCAGAGGCGGCCGCCGCTGTCTGCGGGCTCTTCTAGGCAGCGTCACATTCTAATTGAGCGGATTGTTATTTTGCATCGGGAATTTTGGCGGGCCGCCATGTGCGGGGGACACAGGTAACACCAGGTAATGCACGATAATAGAGAACTCACCACACACATATCACACCCGTCCATCGAGATCTAGGGATTATTAATAACTCTGAAACAGACGTAAACATTGCGTGAAGAGAAGCTGGAACAGACCTTGGGACCTTAACCCTTTGAAAGGGGGATGAAGGGGTGCAATTAGATAAAAGGGGTGTATTCTCGAGAGCGGATTTCAGATATGGGGACCAGAGGACATCGTCTATGTACTAATGGTCGAGAAAATACAAAATAATTGTTTAAGATACCTCTATATGAGCGAGTTAGGTTTTTACCCATTGCTTTTCCTGTTAGAAACAGCCATTTTTCTCAGGAATATGGCATGTAAGCTTCTAAATGGTTTTTTTTATATCGGTACCAGATACTAGCTGAAATATGATTCTATGTCCCGGATAATTTCACGCGAGGTCGCCAACACAGGCTTTTGATTCTTCCCAGGTGCAGAACTAACTTACCAATGGTGATGCCCGTGGGAAGACTCACTAGGTTAATTAGCTAATTTGCAGAAAATGCGGATATTTTCCACATATCTTAGACCATATGTTTTGACTAAAAGTATTACAACTGTAAATGTAATTATTATGTATCTTTTCTTACCTCTTTGCAATGTATTGATTTTATGCTGTTTTTGCAAATAAATGAAATAAATAAATAAAATCATACTCATAAAGCAAACCAGACCAATATATGGATGTTACGAGTATCGACGACGCTAGCCAGTTTGATCCAGAGAAAACTGAACCTTCTTTCATAATTCGTACGTTTTTTTACTCTCTGCCTGCTCGTGACATCACACGGCATGATGCTAGGTCAAACAGTTCAAAACTTTTTTGAGCAGACGCATACGAAAACGGTGACTCATCGGTGAGTCCAATGGGTAAAAATTGTGGTAATAAAGCAATTTATTATAATAATACTAGTGACGTACGGATCGATTCTAAAAATAGCTGGGTTTTTGCTATTAATAAACGTCGACCGACTGATACAAACATCATGCGATTAAAATAATTGATAAAAACAACCATGCATAATAAATTTCAGTGTAGGGGAGTCATTGTTAAACCTGCTGAAAATAGCGCGAAAAAAGAAAAGCAAATGGATGTTTCAATTCCATAGACAAAATAATATACGTAAGCCGTTTTCTATACTGCTAAATGATTACTCAGTGGAAAATATCCTTACAGTCGAAATACAAGACGATTTTAAAGCTAAGTTTCTTGAACACGTCGCAGAGAGTGAGAGATAAGGGATAAGTTTACATGGATGGTCATCAATGCGATATTGCGGAGGGTTATGTAGTTATATTTGGCCATGTTCCAAGGCTAGGCAGAGACAAGTCTGGTTCAGCGGGATCTCCCGATGACCGGAGGATAAAATTATTCCTTAATTTAGAGGGGATAACGACCGGAAGGATTTAGCGGTATCGTAAGCGCCAAACTTTAATGCCGACATGTCGTTAATTCAGAAATCTTTGCATTAGGCGAGTTTAAGATCCGAAAAACGGCTTGCTTCTCCGCCCTTATGCTTTACGCACTTATGCTATCTTTCGCACTTATGCTTTACGCGTCTTTCTCTTTCGCTTACGGTCGTTGTGTAAAGTCAGTAAGTGAGTGTACCTGCGCGAGAATGGATCATATATCTGCTTAATTCAGTTCTCTATCGCGACAAAAAAAGGTTGAGCACATACATAACTGCGGTATACAAATATAATTAGCATATGGAAAAAAAGATAACGTAATATAAATAATATTATAAAATAATAGGTTAATTACACAATTTAGCCTAATATACACATTTTCAAAGTATGTACTGGCAATCAAAAGAGAAACTAAACAACGAACAATCAATTTGAACAGGTTTTGCGACACCCATACAGCCTGATTTTTAATGAAAACCAATGTACCTACTGAATTAGTATGTTTTGGTTCTACAGAGCCCAGCAGGTAAACACAATTCTGTATTTGAAAATTTAAGCAGAGAACGGCCAGACTTTTAAATCACAAAACATGCCCACATAGCATTTCTTTTGATTTTTATTCTGTGGTTGGAATATCTATGGTCGGGTACGTCGGGATGTACATCAGACTTCAAAGTAAAATGTGACCATCATACAAATGGGATCCGTAAACATATTTAGCATTTTTATTTGTATCAACAAAAAAGACAAAAAGTACCAGATAATGAACTGCGCAATTGAAGTCGGTTAATTAGCAATCTACAATGCTCCAAAAAACAATCACACAGTGGTTTGTCAGTTTTTATGGTCAAGTATTGCAGATATTTCATAGTTTTTCACCCTTTAGCGCGATAAAATCTCGCGTGCTTTAAATCTACAGCTTTAACGCCAAAAAGAGCATTTTTATTAAGTGTAGGGGGGACGGGGGTATTGATTTGCAGCCGTGAAGTGACCCAGCCAACCTTCAGACTAATCGAGTTCATTGCTTATTGGCTCCCAGAAATCAAGAATGAACAAATTACCAAGAACATCCCAGTATTATTAATTGGGAGAAACAAATTTAGTACGCTGGCTGACGAACCATTGAATGGTTATCACAGTTTGCCGCTGGGTAGAGATACTTGCCAAAATAAACTTTATTTGTATACCTACAATCTTGTTGGGTAAGAACTTAAAAAAACAACGTTTAACCGCGCTACTCACGATCCGATTTAGAGATCCGAATTATTATTATTCCGTAAACCCGACAAACGGAAAAAATAATAATTCGGCCGGCGGTTTGCCTACCCTGCATGCAGTCCTGCAGGCAGTGCTATATCGGATCATGAGTAGGGCCTATTATTTGAATGCATTCTTTAAAAGACTGAATGATGCTAGGATAGGTACTTGCCAAAACAAACTATTTGAACCCATACAATATTTAAAAAGTTGATTAATGGTAACTGAAGTCGCCAGACTTGCCAAATCAAAATTTATTTGTATGCAATATTTAAATGGTTGACCAGTTTTAGGCTAGGTGGGTACTTACCTACATATACAATATTGAAAATTTGATGTTATAGGTAGGCACCAAAACAAAGTTTATGCGTATGCAATATTTGTTTAGAATTAATAATCTAAAAGAAGGTCAATTGTTTATAAATGTATATATTATAACAGGGCGTTTATCGGCAGAGATGTGTGCAGAATCATCTTTATTTATATTAAATGTCACATGCCATAGAGGAAAAGCGATAATAAACAACGTATCGCGCGGGAAAACCAAGGCTGAGCATTATTGGCTTCCTGTCACAATTTGCGACAATATTTTGCATACAAATTAATTAACGCCACGCACTATAAAATATTTAAAAACAGCTTGACACGGATAACTTTGCAGGCGGCCAAAGGCGAAACTAACTAATATTGAACCATTCGACGATTCGACTACCATAAAACGGGCATGTGCCTACAAGTCTGGTAGTCAAAAATCATGAAAAATATTTATACAAGTAAATAAAATATTTAAATTCATAGATTTTCCATATCCTCAAAATCTTCACTAACGACACCAGAACTGTATATATATCGACCGTTGTCGGTTGATTGGTCGACATCTCCGAAAAATCTAAATTTGAGTTAAGTATGCAGTTATATGTAAAAGTGTATATGTTAGTCCTAACTGGTACATTAAGGCGGAACTCCTGCGCCAGAATACACATGAATACTAGCTTGAACCACACTATAAACGTTCTTTGTTTTCCGTCTCCTGCGTTTTTTGAAATATGCTATGAAAGATTGGTGTGAACAGGTGTGAAGTTCGCGCGGTCACACAATTTTGCTGCCTTTCCACGCGTACGCAACTGAACACTTGACGTTTGACGTTTAAATAAATGTTAAAATATGTTCCGATGAAGAAGAGATGCTACATCAGGGAGAAAACAGAGATATTTTAATAGATGTTTATTTACCAGGAAATATTTTCGACTAATATCAAGTATTATGACCTAAAGTTAGTATTTGATTTTCGAATGCGTAATTAATTACGCATTCGAAATTCAAACGTCAAAAGTCGAGTTCTGTTAAGAAATTTAGCGATGATATTGTAGACGAAATATAAAGGAGAACACGCAGATTTCAACTTAGACCTAACCTACCTAACTAGATTTTTATTAGGTATTTATTTATCAGGGAAAGAATAGAATACCTATTGTAATTGGTCAATTTCTTCCGTGTCTCTGAAATCGATTTATAAATTAATAGACTTTATTTACAAGCGAGTTCACGAAAGATACAATCATCCATTACGACAGTATTTATTTGCAATTTAAAGTCATAATTAGGTATTAGGCTCGCGCGGTTGACATAACCCCAAACGTCATTCGATTTATCTTCGGTACCAACCGCTCCGTACGACTCCTGTAAAAATATGAACTTATTTCCCCCCCCCCCCCCCGCCGGCCCCGCCTGCCTTCCCGCTTCCCGCTTCACCCACTTCAAAAATAATATTAATATTAACATTGTTAATATTCGTTATTATATTATAATTTTATTATCAAATATATTTATTATATTGTATTTAGGTATCATAATATTTTAAAGTAGTGATTATTAAGCTCAATCATTGCGCATAACCTCAAAAACTTGTTCGGTTTGATTCTCCATACATGACCGCATCGCGCGGCTCTTGTAAAAATATGAACGCATTTCCCCCCGCCAGCCTTCCCCCTTCGCCCGGGAGATGAATGTTTTCCGTCGCCTGTGGTAAAGCTTGAACACAGGGTTTTTGAACACGAAGTGTTCAAATTTTCAATGTTTTGGGTGCTGTTCAAGCTAGTGTTCATGTGTATTGTGGCGCAGGATACGCCGCTTTACTTGGTAGGTTACTCATAAACACCAAATCAATTATAACGCGGAAAAACTTGTAGTGAAATAAACAAAAACATATATATTTTCTGGGTTACTAGAAGGAAATTTCAAAATGTCATTACAATGTGACCACTACGATTCCCGGTGTTATTTTAAGGCGTATTTAGTATGTAAAACACAGACCTGTGTCTGTGTTTTACATAATTTTTTACATAATTATGTTTTACATAATTTTTTAAAATAATATATGGTTTATGGTGAGCATTCGAGTTTTGCTTTTTCCTCATTATCTCAAAACATTAACTGTTTGACTAACCAACTGGACGATCAATTTATGTGTGCATATTAAGTGTATACACATTATAATAGTGCTTACGCCCGGTGACCGGCCAACTCGGAATGAAACCAACTCAGAACCATCTCAGATATATCATTTAGAATGATAAAAAAATATAAATAAAAAAAATGGTTAAATAGGTTAAGTTAGGTTAGGGTAATCGGCTAATTTAAAATTATATTTTTATCACTCTAAATGACTTATCTGAGATGGTTCTGAGTTGGTTTCATTCCGAGTTGGCATGGAACCCTTACGCCCTTTTCCAGAGTGTAAAATACCATCAGTATTGCTCTGGTGAGAGACCACAATTCAGAACCAAAACGTTCCTCGAAACGGCTTTAGCCATTCGCTGAATAGCCAGGTACATTACAACTTTTCCATTCACATTTTCTTCGTCTTCTCTATTTCCATCAGAGCCTTTACCGAACTGTGGTGCCATAGCTTCTAATACCGACTCCACGATTCTCGACATTCAAATAGGATAAGCTTGGGTTGACGTCTTTCTAAACCAGTTTAACGAAGACAACCAAAGCAGAAAGATCTGATTATTATTGTTATTAATAATTAATACGTCAACAATTAGAATGCTGCAATCATGACATTGCGCGATTTTACGCGTTGACGTAATAAAATGACATTTCCGCGTGCAGTACCTACCCATTACCGGAATTCCTTAAGAAAACAACATGTTCTCAGGTCCTATGGCTGACACCTGCAAACCTAATCTATAATATAATATATTCATTACGTATTTAACTCCGTACCTACTAACGATCAGATCACGCACAAGGTAAACTGCGTCGTGAGGATTTCCACTTAAGGAAAATACATTATTGACTAAACTTGACAGTTGCAGTGACTACCTATCTATTACCGTTCATTACAAAGTTTATTATATATTAAGTATTCTCACCAACTATATATTAATTTTAATGTGGAGGCTACTGAATATTTTAAAATGCGTTATTGTTCTTTGTTCCGGAAAGCAGAGTTTCCCTTGTCACGTGAAAATACAACGTATTAATGAAATAAACAATAAAGGATTTAAACTCGTGTTGAGAATGATCACCAAAACCATAGAAATATACCTGTTAATCTATGCCATTTCAAAATAAAATGCCCAAGTTATGGGTAAGTACTGACATTAATCAAAAATTAAAACAATATTATTCGAGTAGGTACTCTGGTTACGGACAGGTACCTGCCCTACATTATTATTGCATTATTTAACGTATTTTCGACTATCATGGTATAGGTATAAACTTGGCCTATAAGCCTAGTATGGGTGTGGAGGTCGATAGAGCTAAAATAATAATTTAACATTTTAAATTGTAAAAGAAATGCATGTATTTTTTTTAAATTCAAAACTAAAAGAACGAATTGCGAGTAGGTACCTAAATACCCGGAATTACGTAGGTACTTTTTCGAAATTTAAAACAACGATATTACGCTGTACCTACCCAAGTTTCGGGTAGATACCGGCTTTAAAAAAATTCAAAGAACGATAATATGCGAATACGATATTACGCGGATGGGTAGCCCTCTTGGGTAGGTACCTGCTTCTACTTATATTGCTTTAAATCTTTAAAAAAAGTGAACGGAACGCAGATTTGAGAATTGGCGGCACCGGCCGGCATTGGAGGCATTTCCGGCCGGCGCGGCGCGCTCCCCGTGCGAGTTGAAGATGGCGCCGGTGCGGCCTCGCCAGGAGCCCGGCACCCGGTGGAGGGAGAGGGAGTAGGGAGCAGTTTTCCACGAAGACCGGCGCCGAGGATCGGCGACGCTGGGACGCCCCGCCCGCCAGTTAGTTCGCATGCTTCTTTTTCATACACCCGGATTAGACGCATGTGTCAAAAACGACAACAAAAAACTTTTGCCACGCGGAATGAGATAAAGCGTGAAATTTACAAGTGATGAGTTCTGAGAATAATACGGTTCAAAAACATACAAAATATTTGAAGACCTTTGATATAATTCTTCGAAATCACCCAATAATTTAAATCAAGTATTTATGTTATTGTCGCATACGAGTTCGAGACTGAAGGAAGGGGGAGGGGAAGGAGATAGGAAAGAAGAAGCCTGAGAAAAATGTAAAAAGTATCTACTACTCTCAAAGAAAGTTTTCACTAGTTTTAATAAATATTTGGCATAATATAGCTTTCATTTGATTTACAACATTTATTATTTTCGAGTAGGTACGTATTCTGCAGGTGTATTAAAGTAAAATATAGGTGCGCAATGTAAACACACACGTGAAACGAAATATGCGCAGAAAAAACGATATCGGTAATCAAGACCTATTTATGGAATTCACGATAAGATAATATATAGAAACTAACGAAAGATATTAAAAACACGATAAATGCGGCAAAATTGTGAAAAATATCCACCTGAACCTCTCCGGAAGGAAGTTTTACACGAATAATATTTCTTATGTTGTTTGAATCTGAACTGTTCGAAATATGGATTATTCTTGTTGAACTCTTCGAAATATGGCCCTTTGAAGAATGAACGTTTCCAAAAATGAATTTTTGAAGTTTGAGCTCTTCGAAATATGAATTTTTGAAGAACGAACGTTTCCAAAAATGGATCATTGAAGTTTGAGCTGTTCGAAATATGGATTTTCGAAGAACGAACGTTTTCAAAAATGGATTAATGAAGTTTGAGCTGCTCGAAATGTGGATTTTTGAAGAACGAACATTTTCAAAAATAGATTATTGATGTTTGAGCATATACTCATCATGTAGGTCAAAAATGGAATGAAGTTTGAGCTGTTCGAAATATGGATTTTTGAAGAACGAACATTTTCAAAAATAGATTATTGAATTTTGAGCATATACTCATCGTAAGGTACCTACAGTTTTGATAAGGAACGATTTAGAGCGAGTGTTTTGTAAAATTAGATACCTAATACATAGTGTTAATTTACTTCCGGATATGATCGTGTGGTTTTTCGGGATTTCCCGCACAAGGTTATCGAGAGTCAGTGTCGATAAATCAACGTTTATAAACTATATTATAACATTTAACAGTTCATACAATAATTAGATTTAACAATTTAACTGCACAGAATAACAATAATATTTTATGGTAAGCCAACTACTTCGCTAGGGAACTAATAACCTGTTCTGAGGTACATAGGTGCAATGAAGTTTAGTTCCAGTATTGCAATATAAAATAGCTAAGTACCTGTAATGCGACAACAGTAGACCCTGTAATAGAGATGACATAAAGTTTTCAAGATCAACCAAAAATGTTAAAAATATCATCTTATACGAAAAATTTACGTACCTATTAATTTCTTTAGCGGGTTTCATTTTTAAAAGTTCACAATTGAAGTTTTGCTCATCTGAAATATGTATTTTCAAGTAACACAGATAATATCGAGACGATTCGATGTTCCAATACTACGAATATCTATCTATTGACTATGTAAATAATAGTTTCAAAGATGACCGCCAGTATTCGGGAAATCCCCGAACACGTTTATGTACAAATGAACAATATGATTACAGTAGGTACCTGTCCTATTATTATATCCTTCAACACGTTTCCCTTTTCCCTCTCCCCTCTCCCCGTGCTCAGTGATGGCAATGGTCACCAACACCAACAGACAAAAACAACTGTCAAAAGTCTTTCCGATTTATCTCGGAAATGCCGAACATTCCTCAGCGGCGCGGGCCACATCACACGACAAGCTGCATTCCGCGGAACAGAACTAAATTGTAAACAAAAATTTGGCAATCTTGTGATTCATTTGTATGAATTGATAATTTAAAATGCCATACCTTGACATAGCTATAGGAAGTTATGAATACGTACACGATAATTAATTGATTAGTAAGAAACTTAAATTGATTTTATCACAAAAAACTTGTCTACCAGAACCGAGTGTTAAAATACATCGGATTTTTGATGTCAACAAAGCAGGCACCTAACATAATAATATGTACAATGCACATGACACTAAACTCAAAACTAAAAAAATCTCACACATTTCAAAAACCAAATTATCAAACTCCTACCATGACACTTCGTGGAACAGTTATGTAGCTGCTATATTGTCATACCCTTTCTTCTTTCTTTTTTCTCTTTCTCTGCAGGTTGGGTATTATATTTGACACTACTATGTTTTATATTTCATTTTGATTATCATTATTTCTGTGTCACTATAAGCATTTCCGTCTAGTAACAACTAAACATTGATTAGTCAGTCATGCTGTGAACATTTCTAATTGGAGTGTTAATATCTATCTATCTACATCCCAATGGCAATTCTATTATTGTAATAATTGTTAACACCCTGGAAATGTTTCAAAAATAAATAAATAAACTCTGCTAAACTAAAGCAGGTAGTTAATTTGAAAGGAGCTTTGAGTGCCATTCTTTAAATTTGGCAAAAATATGTAATGTGTGATGAAATTAATAATCCTTTGTCTATTTTTTTACAGGTTTAATGCACGTGTGAAGTGACACACGCTACAAAAATGTTTTTTGAGCAATAAAAAATATACAGTGAATATTAAATATTATTGAATAGGAAAACGTGGTCGGTTAATCCCATGTGGTTGCCACTTGCAAGTGTTATGAAAGCTATTTAATTATATGAACAGGAATAATAGAGCGTGTTGAATCACGTAGTGTTTGAAAACATTTGCAGCTCGTGGCAAAGTAAATAGATAAAATTATTATGTTAGACTGGTACACAGGATGTGAGTCAGAACACAAGTGGAAGACTATGGTTAAATAAGAAAACTATTTTTCAATCCAATGTAATGATTCATGATTGCTGTTTTTAAAACAGGCCAAAATGTGAATCAACGTCTTGAGTTAATTTTTAAATTATGATAACCGCTGAATCAAACAATTGCACAATCAAACAATTGTACAATCAAACAATTGCACAATCAAACAATTGTACAATCACACAATTGTACAATCAAACCAACAACAATAAATCTAATCAAACAACTATAATTTAGTCAATCTGTGAGACAGGGAAAATAAAAAATTAAAATTTTTTAAAATGTCAGAATGATTTGAGATTTTCACGGCCAAAATAACGGCCAAGGTAAATAGCAGACGTGTAAACACATCTGTCCTGATGATGGACACTGTAATGCTGTCCGAAACGTTGGTTAAAGAAGGAGGTAGCGAAACACAGTAAAATACTCCAAAAATAAATCACGATAAGATTTCAGAATGTTCAAAATGAAACAATTTTCAAATTTTAGGCTTAACAATATTATCTTTGTTTTTATACATGTTTTTTATATGTTTTTTATACCTTTTTCAATAAATGTATTTTCTTACTATTAATTATATTTTAACTTTATGTAATAATACCAGGAATCCATCAGTAATTCGTAACTGCGGTTATTTTCGTTTGATAAAATTTAATCAAACAATAATCTGGACTATGATCCGCGGATCTGATTCACACATGTGAAGCGGCCGCGGGTACAACAAATTGGTTCAGATTACTCATGGCGTACGGATCCTTGTGGCTTATTCCTTTTACGCCGCCGTTCCTTTGTCCACCGAGCAATACTAACAGTACTTTATGGCTTTATGCATGCACAAGCTCGTTTTCCAATCAGTATTGTCATAATACAAAAACCATCTCTTGGCTGACTCATAACTGCCGGAGAAAAAATCCAAAGAGCCGTTATCAGCGCTCAATCGGTGGTGTGACAGGCTGTCGTGGTATTGTACTAAATTATTAAGTGGAAAATGTCATAGTAATAATTATTATGATAATTGGTACCATTTATCAAACGTTTCAATTTGGGTGGGCGGGTATGGAAGAGATATCTCGGCTTGTTCTGAATTATTCTACAGAAAAATTATAATTAAAAATTGAGAATAATCACAGTAAAAAACGTCTGTCCATATTTTATACTATACTATTCTCAGTACACGTATAATTTCTGTTCCAGTTTCGAAAGCTATTTTCAAATACTGAGAAGCGTTTTTTTTAACTTGACTTGAATGACTTCCTTCATTCCGCCTCCAAATTTTCCCCAATCGGGGGTAACATAGTCGAACAGACCCTTGAAGAGCAGGACTCTTTCCTATGTATGGTGGTTTTAAAATTAACGTCTAATCGATACAAAATAATGTCCTCGGTCACCACAGCAATAAAAGGAGTTGTGACGTCAAACGATGAACCTTTCACCGCAACTATTATCATATCAAAATAAGCAAGGAAAACCGCCATCTAATAGGAAATGATACAAGTATACCTTACGCCCTTGTGTTATACATGCAACATGCATTATAATCCAACTCAAGGCAAAGGAAAACCCGTAACAACGAAATAAATATCTACAGCTATGATATTATAACAAACATTACCTTCTTTGAAAATATTTTTACATTTTTAGAATCATTAAAAAAGGTTTTAATACCTAAAATCTTATGGCTATTAAGTATCGTTTCTTTGCAAAGTTTACATAAATAATTCAAAGTTTGATACTAAACTTTTAAATGACACTAATGACGGGTTGTTTCACAGAAATTCTAATGTAACATTGTCATCAAATGGCCATTCATCGCCATTTTGTTTTTTGACAATTAAAACGTTTCATTAAATGCCGATTCTAATGTAGGTTTTACACGATCTCTTTTTTCAGTCCGATTCCCGTACAGAAACCAAAGACAAAAATTTTCGCTTTACGCGATCACTATTTTTATCTCTATTTTCATACCAACAATTTCAGTTGGCATTACAGCAAACAAAATGGTTCATGTGTTGTTTGCTGTGGTGCCAATCGAAATCGTAGATATGAAATTAGAGAAGAAAACAGCGATCGCGTAAAGCGAAAAATTTTGTATATAGTCTTGCTTTTTAACAATTACAATATTTACAATTTGTAATCAACAGAAAAAGCTGAAACGCACCTAGGATCGGCGTTTAATTGGGACCTTTCAGATGTAAAAAAAAATGGCGATAAATAGCCTTGTGATGACTTTGTCGCACGTGAATCTAACCTAACCTAACGATATTAGAATGGAAAATAAGAACCTATTAGAAGTTTAATTTGAATGCACCGTTTCTGCAAAATCGTCAAATTGAAACTGCACGCGCCGTATCAGCCGTTCGCACCTTTCATCACAACTTAATCCGATGAAATGAACGCTTTATGTTAAACCACAGTTTGGGCTTATGGACGCGCTTTTCAATGCCACTAAAAATATTAAAACGAATTCATATTTTTCTGTGTTTAAAATTTTATTTGTTTGCACCGTTCTGCGTATCGTCAAATTGCAATTGCACGCTATTATCCGTTTGTCCGCACCTTTCATCACCACCTTATAATCTGATGAAATTTGGTGTTAGACGTGACAAGCGGGCTTTATAATAAACAACAGTTCGGCTCATGAACATCTGCGTGGAAATGCTGCAGAGTGCCGATCGTGATCTAGCCGGCGATTCGGGATTACGAAATCCGGACACTGGTGCCAGGCACGGAGATATACCGGAGTCTGGCCGTATTGGCACTACGGAGAATTTTATTATTCGATGGCGATCAAAAAAGAGGTGTTGTTATTTCGCGGTAGAGTTTCGCCACGTGATGTAGACTTCCGCGGGTGCGGCCTCCCTTCGCCGCGGTCTAATCCCCTCGCCCGACCAAAGCCTACACACAGAAGTAGTATATAATGTTCTACGTTTCATCATTTCCCGCTGTTGAGATACTACGAATTTTACTTTAAAACTTTAGTTAGCAAAATGGTTGTGTGAAAGTCCAAAATGGAAGGGCTTACAAAAGTTTTTACGCTTAGCTTAACTTATCTGTAAATGTAAATATTATATGTTTAACTTCACTACACGTACAAAACACTAATATAAAAGAATTTAAAACACACCTTAAAAATTATAGTGAAAATATGAAATAAGTAATATCAAATAAAACTATTAAAACACCCCCCCATACACACAAGCCCGGCTTATTTATGGGGGTATATATATTATGTAACTAACTATTGTATAGAATCTGTTTGAAATACATGTATTGTACTATTTTATGATTAATAAAAAAAAATAAAAAAACATGTATTTAAAATACTTAGTCGGGCCATGTCAATTGTCAGAACAACAGAAGATGTATGTAAGAGACGATGAATGAATGTGAATGAAACAAGGGGAGCGTGCAAGACCGAGCAGTTTGGTGGTGAGTTAGTTATTTTTTACTTTTTAAATCGCACAAAATCAATAATACAGCATCTCCCACCTTACCATAAATAATACATTTTTCTTTTGACTTCCATGCTTCAATCTAAATCTTCTTCAACTGACTCTCCGAGAAGCCAGAAGATGTTGATATTTTATAACAGTTATTTAGTGAATGTTTGAAAATCTAATAAATACGTATGTAGTTAGCAAAATAATGATTTCATGATAGGTACAAAATGTAAGTGTTTTAATAATGGCGGCCCTGCCTGCGGACCTTGCGGTATCCCAACCGCCAACCAGGCGGATGTGTTCGGAACCTTATCTTATCAACTATGGGTGGATCGGTGCGGTTATCAGGTGCTCTGACCGAACTGCGAGGAAATACGAAAATTAAACGTTCCGTGAAAACTCGCAATTCACGAATTGACAGCATGACAGAGACGCAGTATTAGGGAGGTATATGCAATACGTAAACAAACATACACTCCTGCACAACACGGCTAATAGGTTTGTTTTCATAATCGAAACGAGGTGTTTTTTCCGTTAGAAAATTATTATTATTAATAATTTACTGTTTACAGCCGAGGAGACGTAGTATTTTCGAATGGCAGGCAGAACGGCGAAAACAAGGCATTGGCTCTGCTGGGCGTGTGAAAACGCTTATTTTTCATGTCGCGTTCATTGAAGGCGTCACGCAAACACAAAAATATTATTGATAGAAATTTTAATACAAAAGTAGAAATCAGATTGTGATTGAAAACAAAAACTCTTAAACGATAAGATCTGGCGATATGGAGTTTGCACAGCTTTTTTATCCTGGAATCTTCAGTTCATATCTTGTTATTTTCACCGCTACGAAGCTTGAGGTCTATATAAATTTCTAGCTAAACTAGCACAATACAGACAAAATTGACGATTCGATATTTTTTCCCGGAACCAATCATGTATGGGCGAATATAATGATATAATAGATCAATGCAGTGTTTTTTACTTCCATTACGTCGGATCTGGTAATCTTTTAACTTATCGATTTGTCGGTTGATCTACTATTTTTTTACTGGAATACCTATTTTTTACCTGTATTACTAGGAACAACATAATATACAGGCACAAGATTAAAATACAGACTTATTGGAAAAACACGGGTGATGTTTTACACGTTAATATTGAATGACATGCCTATTTAGTTAATTCTTCGAATGCACATGAACTGATTGATAGGGAGTAATTAAAATACTTACCGATTTGATTAATTAACTGTAATGTAGATGATAAGTTAATCCCGTGGATCCGGTGATTGTGAGGTAAGAATAAATGGAAATAATTCAACGAACGAATTTCACGTTTAACCGAATGCATACACAAACTACTCTCGAGATAATGAATTATTAATTTGATGACAATCGGCCTTCAACATAAGCGACCAACTTATTGTAAAATCACTGAGAAATCTATAATAGGTACATATTACGTACTTCAATGCATATATACTGCACTGTTTCTGACTTGCTAACAGAGGGGTAAGTTCCTGGTTTAGCAGTCCTCACTCCAAAGATATTGAAATATAAGGAGATGTGCTATGATGTCAACCCGGCTGTCGGCGGTTTACCATCTAATGGTGTTAGTTTGAACACGGAATTTAGTTGATTTTTCGAAGGTGTGCAGTAGTATTGGTTAAAAATATCGGCGACACGAGGAAGTACAGTCCCACCCGGTAAAAACTGCCGATAGCCCATCTCCTTACATTTCAATATCTTTGCCTCACTCTTATGAGGGTTCTTCTTACCCGGGTGGCAGGATTAAGGAATATGCTACTTTACAAATCCAGAAACGTCCTCGTTATGGAATCCCGCCAGAGTTCAGTTACCAGCATCGAAGAACACCAGAAAAGCTATTGGGTCCATCAAATTCAAATAATGCCATAAATGGATTTTTTAAAAACTATGTATACATATATGTTCTCACCTGTATATATACTTATACTTCTTGGGAGGTATGAGATCGCACTAATCTCCCCACAGTGCGGAATAAAATAAATTATTATCATCATTAATAATAATCTACGTACTTTATGTTCAATATTTCGTTTTACAAATATGTACATAAAAATAAACTCCGCTGCCTGCATTCAATAAAAATGAAGTTAGTGCATTTTACCTGACTTTTAAATTGGGTAAATATTACATTCAATTTTCTGTAGACAAGCACATTCTTGTCACGCTATGAAAAACGCGAGCAAGTCCGCACAGGTCATTTCTACCTGAGCGGTTATTGTACCTACATAATTAGCCACCCACCTAAACATGCTTATCTTTTTCAAATTCTTGTGAACTTCAAGTTTCACTGCAATATTTTACCCAGTGCTGACAGAACAATATGTATATTTGAAATTTGAAAACTTAAGTAGACAGATACTAGTATTTGTGTCACTGACAATATTATTGAAATGTCCCTTTTTGTGCACGTGTTTTTTTGTTCCTAATTATAAACATTGAAAGCTTAACTTTCAAGTTGTTTGGGCTTAATGTTGCAGGTACCTGTTGAAACAATTGTATTGTTAAAGGAAGTAGATAATCTGTATTTAACGAGCAGAGGAAATCGGTAGAGAAAGCCAAAACCACACTTATGGTTAGGCACTTACGTCCCAAATACAGGTATAAATGGAGAATTACTAATTACGAATACTTCTAAGGGTTAGGTTCGTCCTTAGACTTGTTTAACTAAGTAAAATACTTATGTCTTAAACAAAATTATGATCTCAAAATTCTGTATAAAATAATAGTACCTACTAACAAGCCATTAAGGTAAAAGTTATTTGAATTTTGAACGTAGGGATATTATGAAATACTGTTCCAAATATATACCTAGCCAATTCAAGGTAAAAAAAAAAACGGTCTTGAGAAACCGATGAGTCACCAAACATGTGGAAAATTCCGAGGAACTCATATTTCAATGGTTGTTGTGCACCTGTACCTGGTTTCGGCGTAAGTACGTACGTGTCCTAGTTTATAAATTGCGACCCACCATAGGTTTTTAAAACCTGATTATTCTCAGTTAATGATTATTCTTAGTTCTCCAGCTTCCTGCATTTCTACCGAGTTATTACATATTTTTTAAAGTACTGTAAGTTTTAGAGTTCTTAAAAAAATATGTTATTCTTGAAGATAATATTTATACATTCCCCACGCCGAAACGGCAATTACAATTACTCGATAAAAAAATGTCGCAAAGCATGCTCCTAAAATTATTGTAAACACGTTTTTTCCAGATATTTTACATGTTATATGTATGAAAAAAAAATTGTGTTTCTTTAAAAGCTATTTTAGACAATCCCCACGAGATTTTTGATCTATTTTAAACGAGTCGTGTTTTTAAACATTTTCACAATTTTCGCTTAAATTTTATCGTTTTTAGAGAGATCTAACATTCATATTTATATATCTCTCCATCTTCTTCTTCTCAAAAATATATAGATTTCTTCGCCTTAAGTACTATTTACTCATTATTTTATGTTATTTTTTAATCAATTTTAACGTTATTTTTTTTAAATTTTAAGTGAATACCGCCCAAGAGTTCCAACTATACTCCCGTATAGTTGGAACTCTTGGGCTCATGAGATCATTGCATATCTGGAGCATGTTGTGCGGCTGAAGGGATGGGGATGGAAAGGAGAAGAGATGACGAAAGCAGGGAAATACCTGGCTCTTCAGAACTGGCCACTAAATATGGCTAGGCAATTTTAAACAACCTTTAGATTCTGAACACATCTATCACTCCGTTTTTTTAACCGTTTTATTTAACTTTAATATAACAAACAAATCAGTTGGAAAAAGGTTAATTTCCAATGAACGACATTTTTTCACGAATTATGATATATTATTAATTTTAATCAGGTACCTGCATACGATGTTTTATTTACACAAGTATCTGTCTACTTGCATGATATTAAATGTAAATAAAAAATCAAGCTGGAATGTCAAATAATAGCACTTAATTGACAGCGACAACGTGATATTGAGCACGCGGTGTGTTGGCCATCACGTAGCGTAGAACGTAGACGATTGATCATGAGATCAATTCGGTTTCCTTCACCTGAATTTAAATATAAATAAATTGAATACTAATTAAATCTAACATGTTGAATAATTGCACAAAAAAACATTCACCTTATATCGAATTTATCGAAATGATTTATTACTTCAGATTTATTTTTTAAGGACTATTACCGAGTTACGAATAAACAGATAATACTTTAAAATTATCTACTATCATCACACCAAGCGAAAATTTTGCTGTATATTATATATGTCGTGATGGAGGACTAAGCCAGCCTAAGAATTGAACTCACGACGCCTGGGTGAGAATCCGATGAGTTGCCCGAGGCTGAGAATAAAATATTTAATCATTGGCGAAGATGATACTAACAACTCTCAACGAAAATATGAAACAGACGAAGTCACAGAAAATTAAAAGGAAAGGTAGCAACTTCGTCCATTAGCATTATGTTAATTGAGAGTAAATATGTTTTTAACCACCCGAGCGATGGAGATTTCCAGGTGTTCGGCTTTCGATTCGGCCATTCGATTGAATTAATATCGTACCTCGAAATATTGACTTGGAAACATATGAGCTGCTTACTGCGGTTTAAAAGTAATGAATCCACAGATTCACAGTTATTAATTTTTTTCTTAAAAACCATTAAATTTGTAACTCATTTTGAATCATAAAAAATCACCCATCTAATTTTGGTAGATATCGCTCGAGTGAATTATCTCCTTGAATAATTAAATATCACAACGAGGTTGAAAAAATATATTTTTCCGCTTTTCTCATCTCCATTAGCAAAAACGACAGGGATTTTCCTACACGACAACTGTTTGCATGGATTAAAAAAAAACAGAAAAAAAGCTTTTCGAGTAGTTTCCATCTTGAAAAACGGTGGTAAAATTTGGCATGAATAGACAGGTTCAACAGTTAAGTAACACGTCATAAACCAGAGATCGCGATGTACAGAACAAGGTCGTCAATTTCTATTTCGTTTTTACCGTCTGTTTATTGCTGACGTCATAAAGATCACATCAGATGTTGAGGGATTTCATAACAGCACGAAATAACCACGTCAGTGGTTCAATTTTCCCGAGGGGTGGCGTTTTCAGAAAAAATCTTGTAACAAGCTGACTCCTTTGTTTAAATTCACTTCCATCAAGAGACGTGGAGCTTTCAAAGCTATCATTGTAACTTGGCACCATGTATTATTTTTGTGTTGAAATTGTTATCTGCTTTTTTATTTTCAATTTATCTTTATATAAGTATTTTTATAGTTTCTAATAAATCAGTTTAGCGTTGAAAAATAAGAAAATTGTACTGCTCTTACTTATATTAATTTTTTTATTTTTTTTATTTTTTAAATAAAATTTTTTATTTTACTCCAATACCCACACTAATCACTTTACCGTTCTAAAATACAAATTACAATATTAATATATTTAGACGAATAATAAAACAAATAAAATAAAAATTGTTAAAAAAAAAATTTATTAAAAGAATTTGGCATTCTCAGACTATAAAAATATTACCATTTGTTATTTCGGCTACTGGAATTATACGTAGCTCTCTCATTCAAAATTTAGGCTTATTATATTTGTCAAAGATACATAAAAATGCAAAAATCAGTCATATTAAAACACGTAGGATTACGAAAGACTTTCAAATATTTATATTGAGGGATCAGTAGGATTTATCGGTCCAGTTAGTAGTTCTATCGAGCCGAACCCTCTGATATGAAAATATCCGGAATCGGTGAATTATTTTCCCACTTGGTCTCTGGTAGGTTGAAATGTTGTTCTTGTATTGTTTTGTATTTATTATACTTATACAGTGCA